>CM077258.1:11535000-12010000 GCA_039654775.1 Spinibarbus caldwelli
TGGCCAGATCAATGTGTGTATACTGTGAGGGGATTTGCGTATGAGCGATCGGAGGACGCCTGGGGCAGATGGAGACATCTGTTGATTCTGGAGATACAGGATGTTTACACCTAGGACAGAGAAATCTCTCGTTTCTTCAGTTAATATTGGGAAGAACATATTGGCCATTGCTCAAAACAGATAAGTGAGTGTTTGTCCTGACATGGGGTCACTTTGGTCTTCAAACTTTACTTTGTGTTGGCGTGTTTCAATTGGTTTTCTTTCTTTGGTTACAGAAAAAAATGATAGGTTGGAGGTATGGCCAGGTGATGCCAAAATAAAAGTCATCTATAAGTAACTTCAATATGGACCTATTTAACAGATTGATAATGAATATTGGTCTTAATTATGTCTTAAATATGGAACACTTTTATTTATTCTTATTTTAATTAATTTATTTTATAATTTATATTTTTATATAAAATTATTACTTGTTATTACTAAAATTATTTTTATTTATTTTTGATATATTTAAAATGATTGTTTTTCATAACATTTTATAAACTTTTTTTTTTTTAAATATGTAGAACTATCTTTCACAATATTTAAACTTTTTTGTTTTCATTTTTAAATTATTTTAAATTTTGTGTTTTTTACTTACTGTAATAAAAAGGATTGCATTTTTATATACAATTTTATAAAAGCATTATTTGTTAAATATTTATTACAATGTAAACCAACATCTTATGGTTACCATGAAAGATAGAAAGATGGTTAGTAGATTTTTCGGTAACACTTTACAATAAGGTGTCATTTGTTAACATTAGTTAAATGTATTAACTAACATGAACAAACAATGAACAATACATTTATTACACTATTTATTAATCTTTGTTAATGTTAGTTAATGAAAATACAGTTGTTCATTGTTTATTCATGTTAGTTCACAGTGCATTAACTAATGTTAACAAACACAACTTGTGATTTTAATAATGCATTAGTAAATGATGAAATTAACATTAACTAAGATTAATAAATGCTGTAGAAGTATTGTTCATTCTTAGTTCATGTTTACTAATGTTGTTAACTAATGTTAACTAATGAACCTTATTGTAAAGTGTTACCGATTTTTCATTTTTAGATTTTGTCAGGAGCTCTTGACATTTTGGCACGCTTTTATAGTGTATTATATTATAATTATATTGTATTATTTATTAATTGTTCTGATATTATTTATTATTTAAATAATATATGATATGTGACCTTGGACCACAAAACCAGTCATAAGTAGCACAGGTATATCTGTAGCAATAGTCAAAAAATACATTGTATGTGCCAAAATGTTAGATTTTTCTTATGCCAAAAATCAAGTAAAGATCATGTTCCATGAAGATATTTTGTAAATATCCTACCGTAAATAAATCAAAACTTAATTTTTGATTAGTAATATGCATTGCTAAGAACTTCATTTGGACAGCTTTAAATTAATTTTCCCAATATTTTGATTTTTTTCCACCCTCAGATTCCAGATTTTCAAATAGTTTTATCTCGGCCAAATATTGTCCTATCCTAACAATTTATTTATTTATTCAGCTTTCAGATGATGTATAAATCTCAGTTTCGAAAAATTGACCCTTATGACTGGTTTTGTGGTCCAGGGTAACATATTATAAATAATATTAAAATATTAATATGATTTAAACAATATTTTGTTATTTTTCTATGAACTTTTTATAACATAATAATGTAAATATATGAATTAATAACAATAATAAAAATGGAGTTATAACTGTGTAAAATTATTTATTTTAGCATGTTAACATTATTGTTTTAAAAAGTAAAAAAAAAAAAAAGTGAAGTTTTTTATAATATTATATAATATAGCTATATATTACATAATATAAAGGTATATAAAATAATATGATCTATCTCAAGAGCATCCTGGTCCCTTTTTTAGATTTAGTCATAGTTGGTCTTAACATATTTACACATTTCTGTTATGTTCCCACCACATCCAGTGTGGTGTTTTGATCAGGTAAACTAAAGTAACTGTAGACTATCCAGGAGACACTGCTTTAATCTTTATAAAAACCTTCACCCAAAGTCCTCTGTCCCAACGGAGTGGAGATTAAATGCTTCTTCACATTAGTAATGTCAGCACAAAATGATTATCTTCTCTGAATAATTTATCCCCTTGCACAGAGTAATTTCCTTATCTTTCCTTTTTTTGCATCTTTTACTGCAGAGGAAACGGTAAATGGCTGTTAGTCTTCAGAAACCAATGGATCGTCTTTTCCATCAATCAATTAAAAAACACTTACCTCACACTCAACATGATTTATATCTTGTTAATAGAATTGTCTCACCATATCCCTGTATTATTATACCTCTAAATTCCATTAGCTATTTGCTTAATGCTCAATTTAAGGCTGACCTCTAAGGGGAGAGAGATAGCCGTATTAGTCTAATAATAGTCATTGTACACTGAACCTCTTTCTGGGAATGCTGTAGGTCAGGGCAGTGAGAGGTCTCTGGATACGCTGAATAAAGCGCCCATCGCAGTGACCTCTCTATCAGAGTACACAAACTCCCTGTGCTTTAAAAGAGCATCAGTGCACGGCCATCACACCGAGAGATTGATTTCCCACCTTATGGAATTTGGAATGCGGCACAGCAAACATGGAGGCACTGCCGGGCATGATGTCATGTTCCGGAGATCCCTGGTTGGGAATTGAATGTATTTCCATGACGTTTTTTGTGAAGATGCATGTGAGTTTCCATAACGCTGTAGATACAACACACTGTATCTATTCTTATGATTTTGGATTCGATTTGCTTGTTATTTAGCATGCAAACAAACCCATTCTCACAGAGCGACTTGAACAGAGAGCGTTTATGCAGTCTTCACCTCTAATGGTTCCATGAGTGGCTTTAAAACTGTATTCCACTGAGTGCCCTTGACACAGTTGCATGTAAGAGAGATTTTAAATATTCATTACAGCAGGCCCTAAAGACCCATCGTCATCCCGTACCCCAGGGACGAGGCAGCACTGCTGCACAGGGAGAAGTTAAAAACTACCGGATAGCCTCATCCAATAATCAATCACGGAACTTGCCCATGATTGCAATCATTTATTACTTTAACGTGTTGCATAACATTTCAATACATTAAGTCAGAATTAAGAGGATAAGGCATCAAAACATCTTGCTTCATAAAGGTTTTCTTCACACATTTGAAGTGAAAACATCATTCATTCATTCATTTATAGTTTAAGGTAAATGTGAATAAAAAATTGGATTAAAAAGCCTTTATATTTTCAGTTGGTTGACTTCTTAAAAGCTCTTAATTGCACATACATTTAGTTAGAAAATATTTTGTGACATTTGAATATGTCATTTTTTTATGGAAGTGTGTTTCCGCCAAAAAAAACAAAACAAAAGGTAATTGCAATATTTGATCTCAATTCTGAAATCTAAACTCAGAATTCAGATGATAACTCGCAATTGTGAGTTTTTAACCTGCGATTCTGAGTAGAAAAGTAATAACTGTGAAATATAAACTTGCAATTGCAAGAAAATGTCAGAATTGTGAGATAAGAAGCTGCAATTACCTTTTATTTTTTATTCTCTGGCGGAAAAAAAAACTGAATTGTCAATGTAAACTTGGAATTGTGAGAAAAACTGAATTTTAAGTTTATGTATCACAAATCTGAATTTGTGTCATACTTGTAAGAAAAAATTCTGAAGCATTGCAATTATCTTTTTTATTTAATTTTTATTCCATGGTGGAAACAGGCTTCCTTAGTTTTTACCCAAAAGTTGGGTTCTTAATGTTCAATGACTATTGTGCCAGTCAACTCCACTATATACTAGAATTCAGAGCATGCAGAATTCACTTACTGATATACGTGGGTATTATTTGTGAATGACCATGCAGAAATTATTATTGCCATTCTAGTAATTATCTAACATTTTATCCTGGAATGTGAATATATAAAGGGAAAGACCTGGCACCAAAATATTCTTTTGGTGCTGGACACCTACTGAATAACAATTTCCTTTATTTTTGTTCACATCTTGTCTTGAATCTCCGCCAAGAGAAATACTCTAATGTATATTTCTATAGGGAAAGCACTGTCAGAATCTCACCGAGCCTTTTGCATTCCATCTAGTACAGCCCCCAAACAAGGTATTTGTTTAATTTCTAAGACTTATCATTTATTTTCTCTCACTAAAGGAACACGGATATACTCAAGCGAGGTAAACTACAAAAATATGTATGTATGATGCACACACACTCTTCCAGCCCCATTCAGTGGATCCTGCTTTTCCCAGCACTGCCTAATGGAACATACTGACGGCAAATAAATATTCCACTGAGGTTGTTTCATGTAGAGAGGGGTTTTGAATATCAAATCTGGGTTTTGATCTAGTCAGATGATCCGTACAGTAATAACAGGGCAGAGACAACAGCTCCCCATGGATAAAACACAGAGCTTGTAGACTTTAGCCAAACGCTGACCACAGTTATTAGATTAGTGTAAATCTTCATGGCATGATCAATAGCAACATGTTTATTTTTGTGCACCGAGTTATTCATTAGAAATTCAAACAGCCTTAAAGAGGCTCATTAGGATCTGATTTGCTGGGGCTCGCAGAGACTTATTGCCCCATTGTGGAGAAAGAGAAAAGGCCACCGGAGACAGCGAGGGGTAGATCCTCACAATGGACAATTTGTTCACATGGCTCAGCTATAAAAATAGGAGGAATGAAACTTAAGATGGTGTCTGTGTGTGCGCAAACAAATATAGTATGGTATGCCGTTTTGTGTGACGTAATCCTCTTGTCTTTTATTTTTTAAACATTTTCTAGGGGTGGAAATTGTAAAGAATTCCTAATGAATTCCAGTTCGCTAATGGATCCATGAAGGATTCTTTTAGTACTTTTAAGGAATAACCATAATTTTACTGCCAAAGTATGACATCAATTCAAATTATAAGTATTTTAAATGTAATTTTAGTTGTAAGTTTAGCTGTACGGTGTATGCGTTTTAAAGTCATTCGTTCGGGAATCGGACTACACTGGTTGTGCTGTTTATTTGATTCATTAAAAAGAATCGATTCGTTAGAGTCGTTTGCTCAGAAGTCAGACTCCGGTTGTGCTGCATGTTGTTGATACGCTAAAAAGACAAATTAGAATCATTAGAATCATTTGTTTGGAAATCAGACCAACATGATTGCGCTGTATGCGTTTGATTCATTAAAAAGAACTGTATGTACGTATTCCGTCCACATTTGCAAAAGAATGCACATGCGAGAACCATATTAATGCAACCAGTTCTGAACGATTAAACCTAATTATCTGTGTATTAAATGATCAGAGAGAATAACATTATATTTATGAGATGTGATTAAAAAAAAAACAGGACTTTAGCAATGCATGCTTTTGTAATTACTGATAAATGCAGCTCGTTTTGAAAGGCAGGTCTTAAAAGCTATTTTGTCATTATCACATTATTGCATTACCATTACTCGTGTACAGTAGCCAGTTCAGATAATTCAATTGAATTGCATTAGGGAGCTCAGATCCCATTTGACTGGGGAAATGGAACATTAATTGGCATTTGTTCAAGCCAAACAAAGGACACCAAGGGAATATTACCAAATTAAAAGACTTTCAAACGCAGAGAATAAATCTTCAAGGACTAACATAGCCTCGAAAATGACCAAACACACTAGAAAATGTTTTTAAAATAAGTGGTTCATGAAAGTGCATGCAGCAAGGATTACATTTATAACTCGCAGGGCCCGACCCTCGCTAAACTCGCGCGCAACAACGTTTTATGGTGTGTTGTTCCACAAAACCTGACAATTAAACAACAATTAGAGGTCTTTCTTCATGTTTTCTGAACACTGTCTTTTATAGCAGACTGTGCGACTTGTGGGAGGGGAAGGGTTTTTTTTTTCCCACCCCTTTTTTCACTTTCCATCTCGGTCCTCCTCAGTGAATTGATGGAATGACCTGGACTTGATCTTTGAGGTCAACATGCCTGATGGTTCCTGCAGATTGATAAATTGATTCAAAACTATTACCATGGTAAAAAAGCAATAAGGTCATAAAACTTGCATTGGTCCAGCTGAGTAAATCCGGGGCATTTTGCCGAAGGAGTGGCGGAGGAGAATGGGAGCATGTGTCGGAATGAGAGAGCGAGAAATGACTTTGAAGAGCTCATCATCTCCAATCTATTTTTCCCACCCGTGCTTCATGCCGCCGCATAGAGGCACTTCATTACAGGGGAATAACTGTACACAGCCCGGGCCGCCCGCCTGCCTCCTGCTCCTCGCGGCTCCCCTGAGGGGCTTCAGGTGCTTAATACCTCATCACTGGCTTCATTGAACGCTTTAATCTGCACTCCTGTGATCAATAGAATCCCGCTGTAAATTAAAAGGGCCATTCCGTGTAATCAAACCTGTTAATGCTCATTCTGAAAACCATTATTTGTGGAAGGCATTTAGGGGGAATTGCCACACTGACAAGCCCCCTTGCTCGCAGAGATTATCGGAGGACAAGGATTTGGACAAAGACAGAGAGAAGGATGAGAGAAGGGGGATCCAGTCTGTCCCTAGCCGGCGTAACGTGCCCTGCAGACAGAGAGAGGGATTGAGGGAGGGCGAATGCGAGAAAAACACATGTGGTGCAACTCAGTCTAGCGCAGAACATAATGGGAGGATGGGCGAGAGGGGAGATAAGTTTAGAGAGAGGGGCCGCCTGTCTGCTCGGGCCTCTCCGACACTCATACGCACAGAAAATGAAATTTTCGAGCCTGCCATTTCTGCGGCAAATTCAATTACGCCAGCTGCTTGTACAAAGAGCTGTAGCTTCCTTGGGCCTGAAATTGAAAAAAGGCAAGTGCTGATGAGATGGTGAATAACTGGCTCGGCTTTGATAGCAGACAGGTGAGAGAGTCTCCGGCGAGTCCCAAAACTTAAAGCGTCGTACTGAATATCGCTGCAGAGAGGTCTTTGGAAATACTAAATGTTGACAAACCCACTCACTTATACGAACACGATACGGTATGTGCCGCAAAAATATGATCGTGAGGTAAATAATGTGCTGTCGTAGCATCTCCTTTTTGATTTTCCACATGAGCACGTCACTTACGCCGCTCTACCGTACCAGATCTGTGCGGCAAGCCGGCGTAAAATTAGAGACCTTTCTTCTAATCCAAATTGCTGTCGGTGTTTGTACGATTCGTCGTTTTTCTCACGGTGCACTGACATTCAAAGGCTGAAAAATAAAGCATTTCTGATTCTAATTTGAGAGAAAATCCTGCAGGGACTTCATAAGAAAACTGCCATTTAAGGCCGACAAGGCGAGAGGAGAGGAAAGCTATTACGGCTGTATCTTAAAAGGTCAATTACATTCTGTATAATGACTTTGACTGTTTAATCCAAATGTATGAGTCTCTTGCTAAGCCTTCTTCTGACATTGATAGACTTGAGTGGCAGAGAAGGATCTTCTCCTGTCAAGGTGTCAGTGACTGGGAGATAATGAGAAATGGCACTTGAAAATTTTCCTTGTTTGAGGCGACTGCTGTTATCTTTCTGTCCTGATCAGCTTAAATGTTTGACTTGGGGTGATCAAGTGCCCGTTTTGTTTGCCGTGGGGCTAAAATGGTCTGCGGCACGACCCCAACAACACATTTGCCAGATATCATCTCTCCCCTTCCTGTATTTTTAATACAATGTTTGCTCTTGCAACGACCCCCGATTGCAGCTCCACCATCTCATCTGCAATGTAAGACAATTTCCGCACCTGAAAAGAAACTGTCTCAAGTCAATAGACTATAAATTGCTCTTGGAAATGGTGTGATCTTAAATAAAGGTTATTTGCTCAAAGGTCTGAAGCGAACCCCCGCCTTTTTTAATCATTTGTATGTTTAGCTGTTTGGTCAATTTACTTTGCCGCTGTGATGTTTCACGGTTTAAGGCCATCAATCACATTCATGGTGAGAAAAATCTCCCGCTACAATATTACAGGTTATTAAAAGGATGATGAGAATGCAGCCACATGGGCAGGCAAATGCCCTTTTTCTCATCTTCTGAGAGCGTGGCCATGAGATAATCTAGTGATTCATCTTCGCCCTGCTTATCAACAAGTGGCAGTGGGCTCAAGTCCCCAATAATGAGCTACTCTGTCCATTTCACCTTCTAAACACAAGCATTAGCCACATCACATTCTCAGTCTACTTACTACACAGGGATCCTGTAACCGCTCCAGCAACCGCTGACACATTTCAATTGATCCGATTCATGAAGGTTATAACTAGACGTGAAGAAATTCAATCTGTGACAAGCTATATAGCAAATATTCTCTATGCACACAAATAATAAGACTTTTGAAAGCGCTCTCTATCTTGTGAGGTCCCTCCTCTTGTCAGATGGCTCTTGTCTGAAGATGATTTAGACCTTGGCTTGATCAAAACTTTGATCTGAGTGTCAGTTTACAAGCTGTCCTTTTCTGCTAAAGTGACTCTTATCAGGACATATCCCGATGAGAAGGATTTTTACAAGGCATTGCACAAGAAATGGGGAGAAAAAGTGAGATTTCACGAGTGACTGTTAAACACTGAGGAGACACAAAGCATGTATTTAATTGAACTTCTCTTCAACTTTGATATGGCACAATGCAATTAGATCATCCTTGTCGGTGATGAATAATTCCCATCTAAAATATGGGTCATAATCCAAAAGGGAATGAATTTAAATTTCAAATTACCTTATAAAGCTCTTTTTTTATAAGATTGATGACATTTTTTTCTAGTTTTGATTAAGGTTTTGTAAAATTGCTGTGATTATTTAACACTTAGAAAAGTCTTGAAAATTAATCATTTTATGAAGCAATATCATTTGATATTTAAATAAGACAAATGATAGAAGTCATCTCACTGTCTTTAAATGGGGCTTATAAGCTAATATTTCTTTTATCACTATACAGGATATTAATAATAGAATTATGAATTCTCATACAGTCAATCATTTGAAAGCTGAATATATTCAAAGCAGTCAGACACATTTGATGAGCTGAATGTGTAATGACAATATCATATAATTATGATTAATTCTGTTCACTTTACTAATTTTATTTATATTTATTTACTCTGTGTGGCTTACTCTGTGTAACGTCATAATGTCTTATGGAAAATCAGCCAGTAATTATACTGAAACGAACTTGGTTCATTTTACTACGGACATCATTGAAAATAACTTGCGGTTCAGTAAGTGAACCACATGTTGATTCAGTAACCGGATTGATGAATTCAGTTTAGTGAGGGATTCATCAGACTGATTCAGACTGTTTTTTTTAAACTATTCATTAGAAGAATCAATACATTTTTTGGTAATCAGACTACACTGGTCATGCTGGATGTGTTTGATTCACTTAAAAGAACCGGCTCATAAGAGTCATTTGTTCATCATTTGGACCATTCAGATCATGCTGCATGTTTTGGATTCACTAACCAGAAGCAGTTCATAAGAGTTATTTATTCGTGAATCAGACTACACTGGTCACGCTGTAAATTTTTGATTCATTGAAAATAAGCAGCTAATGAGTTATTTGTTTGTCAGTTCGACTACACTGGTTGTGCTGTATATATTTGATTCACTAAAAAGAACCGGCATATAAGAGTCAATAATTTGTGAATCAAACTACTGTACTTCTGGTCATGTTTTTATATATATATATATTTTGTTTTGTTTCATTTTGTTTCATGTTTTTATAGTTTTTATATTTTTATATTTAACTCAATGAAAATGAATTTTTTTTACCATTATTTAGTGATGTACAGCCTCTTTATTGCATCACATTCAATGCATACTGCAAACTCACAATCACAACAAGGTAAAATATGATTTTGTTTGCCGTGGTGCTGAAGATTCAGCAGCAGGGGAGCGTATGCAGGAAACATTGCTTATAATATACAGTCATAGCCTTCCAATGTCTAACAGATGACACTCTCATATATAAATACATATTTGATTTCTGAGCATTTCCTTTTAATAGTACGTTACAGTAAATGACTCTCATTCATTTGAAATTCCTATATTAAGCAGATCTATTCTATCTGTACACCAAAGGAGTAGAAATAGATAATCTAATTTTCAGTTGAGCGATTTGTCTCCAGAAGGAATGTTTGTAACACAATTTGTTATAAAAATCCCTGGGCTTTGATAGATTTATAACAAAAGAGCAAAAACGGAGGGTGCCACTATCGCTCCCCTGACCCCATAAATCACATCTTTAGTGACCACATATTAAGTGCTTTTCTCATTCCCCGCCCATTAAAAGTAAATAATCTGCAGAGAATGAGGCATTTGCTAAGGAGGCATCCTATTTTTCATATGTGACAGTTATCTGAGTGAAGGTGTGCAGGTGGGACGGGAGGTGGAGCGGAATGATGATGTCAGATTAGGGACGGTGGACGCAGGCCGTGTGTATTTATAGAGGAAGGAGAATTTATTGGTGGCTGGTTGCTGGCGATGCAGTCTGGCACATTTTACATCCTAAACTGGATCATCATTTAACACTGATGACGCGTAGAATGGTTCGGTGTTCCCCTCTCCAGATGTACATCGCAAATATCTTGCTGAATGTGTTCTGGCTTCCTGTTCATACATCTTGGGTCATCATAAAAGTGTAGTAAGTCACTACATCTGGATTGAATAATTCCACATATTTATAAAATGACGTTTCGCCCCAGCAAGTGAAATGAGATGCAAACTGCATTGGTGGAGGCGAGTAATTAAGTTCATTAAGTTAATTATTTTTTCCTCCTGAGCAAAAAGGAGAAGAAAATAGCAACCAATCGCTAATTAAGTCCCCCCCCCCCTCATCATATTGGGAGAAAATGAACACTATGCAGCTACATCGGTTTCATGTTGTTGCATATTCATAGCGTTAAATTAATTTAATACCTCCCATATAAATCATGCAAATTTATGAAGTGAAGGTTTCATTTTATTGCACCATATTAAGTCATGTTCGATGCACAAGGTTGCTGTGAAGTGAGACATTACTCAAGGTTAGCCTGTGTTATTTATGACATATCTGTCAGTTAATACGCAACTGGCTTTTATTGCACTTTAATGTGCAAGGAAGTAAAAATATGAAGCACAGTTATGAGAGTGATGATGGCACAGATGTGTTGGACAGCAGGACAGGGCCAATGATATCTGAGACTGATCGGTGTTAGTGATGTGCAGAACACAACATAAGACACATAGTTTTTAACCCTCATGGTCTTTTGGGGGTCTCAAAGACCCCAGGGTCATTAAATTCTCTGATTTTTGTGGGTTTTATTTTATTTTATTTTATTTTATTACTATAATGATAGAGACTGATCATTTTATTTGATTTTAACAGTATTATTGTAAATGTGACGATACCACTGCAGTCGAAGTTAATACTGAGCAGTAGTGTTGTTTTAGTGTCACTGAGATAATATTATAGTTTTTATTAATATTTTTGAATTAGTTTTTATTTTTACATTTTTCGTTTAATTTTCATTTTAGCAATTTTGTTTATTTTTTTAATGTCTATATAATTTATTAATTTTTTTATTTCAAATTTAGTTGTAGCTATTTTAATTTAAATGAAAATGAGAAATATTGCCTTGCCAACCAGCTGAAATACGTTTAAGTTTTATTTTTATTTAATTTGATTTCAGTTTACATTTATTTAACTTCAAGTAACTTTTTTGTGGTTTTAGTTATCTATAATAACCCTGCTGTGTGTATTGTGTACAATACATAATGTCCTGTTACACTATGGAAATGTCATAAATATATGTCCCATTAAATGAATCATTGGTAACACTTTACGTGTCATTTGTTAACATTAGTTAATGTATTAACGAACATGAACAAACATTGAACATTACATTTATTACACTATTTATTAATCTTTGTTAATGTTAGTTAATGAAAATACAGTTGTTCATTGTTTATTCATGTTGGTTCACAGCGCATTAACTAATGTTAACAAACACAACTTGTGATTTTAATAATGCATTAGTAAATGCTGAAATTAACATGAACTAAGATTAATAAATGCTGTAGAAGTATTGTTCATTCTTAGTTCATGTTTACTAATGTTGTTAACTAATGTTAATTAATGAACCTTATTGTAAAGTGTTACCGAATCATTTCACCCTTATTGGAAAATAATATTTTTATGTGGCAGTCTTACATAGAATCCAGTTTCACTTTCTAGCAGACGGTTTTCTTTGGCTTACATTTTGTTTGAAGACAGACAGAAAATGGCCTTATTATGATATATTTGAGTTGGTTTTTCCAGCCTTTATTATGCAAGGTGAAATAAAATCCCTGCAATCCTCAGGGGATCTGCTATCTTTCCAGGTTAAACATTTGCCAGATCACATCCTCTTTCTCACCACTGTTCTTTTGACTCAGGAACCTCAAAAGCCTCGTTTGAATAACTGGCTCCGTACGTGGAACATTTGCCACATGACCAGGCCGAGCACGCCGATTATTCGTCCTCAGAAAAATGAAAAGCTACTTCATAAGACCCCTGGTTTGGGTCATAACACCATGATTGTTCTTAACTAGTGCGAGTGAGAGAATCCAGCTGGGTCATATCTCCCTCATTAATGAGTCATTGGGGGACCCTGTACCATTACTATGATCCGGATTGTGCACTTGCTGCAATTTGCCACGATTAATGGAGGAGGGTCAACCCGGGTCACTTTCAATTTCCACCCAGAGGAGCGAGAAATGGAAACAACTCATTTGCACAGATTTGAATAATTTGCCCCCTCAAAAAAAAAAAGAAAAAAGAAAATATGGGGCGAGGAGAAAGAAAGAGGCGATAAAGGCATCGGGTAGAGGACTCGAGCGCTGTTGCACTTTGCACAATAATAAGCCGTGCTGCCGTCGGCGGCTGGCACAAAGGCAATAATGAATATGATGGAGGATATGAATCCAGATGTGGGAATAAAGCTCGCCTTTCTCTGTGCAGTCTCACTTGGGAGCGTCTGCTGCGTCTAGTGAGCTTTTAAACTTATCATAAATGTATTAAGATTGCACCGGGCCATGAAACAGCTGTACACAATTAATCTTCTGCAAATCTTATCTGAAGAATTGCTTTCAGCGAAGTAACATCTGCTGCGAGAGGCACTTATTCATGGGCGACGCGCGCCTGCCACACTTTTATGCGTAGGGCACGATCATTGCCAATGAAGTAAAAATTCATCGTTTTCCCTGTTCGGTAAAAATAACATTCAGCAGCATTAAAACATCATCCATCAACATTGTCTTGGGGGCTCCAAACCTGTCGCAGCCCAACAAATTAAAGAGAATATTCATTTCTGTGTGAACTTGCAGTGTGCGGCTTCACTGAGCTGATATTTTCTGCCTCTGTTTTCATTTTTTTTCTCTCTTTGGAGAAGATGAAATTGAAGCAGTGCATTTCAATATCAGCAGCGCTCTGGCGGTTAGGCCTGGTGCAGGAAGTACATAGTGTGACTGCCATCATTGTCTCTCTGTGACCTAACAAGAGCCTTTGTGTTTGGCTGTGATGTGGGAAAAAAAAAACACATTATTGCAGCGTTAATACATTTCAAAATGAAACGTTTATCATAGTTACCTCTAAATATATAAATAAAATTATTTTTAAGATTCTGGGGTCAAAAGTGTGGGGTCAGTAAGATTTTTCTTTCTTTATTTAGTAAGAAAGAAATTTAAAAAGAACATTTATTCAGCAAGGACACATTAAATTGGTGAAAAGTCACAGTAAAGACATTTACAATGTCACAAAAGAGTTCTATTTCCAAAAAATGCTGTTCTTTTAAAATTTCTGTTGATTAAAGAATCCTGAAAAAAAAAGATATATTATGGTTTCCACACAAATGTTAAGCAGCACAACTGTTTTCAACATTGATAATAAGAATAATAAGAAATGTTTCTTGAGCATCAAATCAGTATATTAGAATGATTTCTTAAAGATCATGTGACACTGAAGACTGGAGTAATGGCTGCTGAAAATTCAGCTTTGCCATCACAGGAATAAATCACATTTAAAATATGTATTTAAATAGAAAACAGTCATTTTAAATGATCTTCTATTGTTTGCTTTATTTTTAATATGGTGAGCATAAGAGACTTCTTTCAAAAGTATTAAAAAATATTCCCAACCCCAAACTTTTGAATGGTAGTATATATTGAAAATAAATAAATAAATAAATATATATATATATATATATATATATATATATATATATATATATATATATTATTCAAAACAATAGTGCAGATGATGAGTTTGCACTTTTTAATGCCAAGCATTTAGTTCCATATTGAAGAGTTGTTTAAAGTTTGAGAATCACTCTTGATTGGTCACATGACGGGTGGGTAATCAACCAAACAAGAAGAGGAACTTTTACTCACGCTCTACATCTTTTATCTTCTCAACATTAATTACAATCATGTAATTTCTTAATCCCCAACTGTCGGCACCTCGCAGATGGCAATATTATTTACAATACACAATGTTGCTTGGAGCCCGGCCAGATGCTGTCTTAATATGGTTTTGATCATCTGTAACTTTGGCAGTTTGTCAATTAGTCAATTTTTTCAATATGAAGAAAAAAAAACAATCTGTTCATTTTCTTTTTTCTTTTGCCTGTCCCAACTTCCTTTGTAAACCGATACAAAGAGTCAGATTTAGGGAATGAGACTAAGCATGATCAAAACAGATAAGCATAATCTAAAAAGTTTGAAATAAAGGTTATTTATATCATAACAGTCAGATTCAAAAGTTATAGTTGAAGAAAAATCAGACACTTTTCCATAACTGTAACCTAATCACTAAACTAATTATGGCCATATCAGGTGATCATCAACCATCCTCAGCTTCTTCCAAGCATCAATTTCAATTGATTTTTTAATTTTTTTTTATACCGAGTAACCCTAAATATAACCTTTAAACACCACTTTTGCATATTTTAGACTTAAGTTATTATTTATGATTATTGAGCTGTTTTCTTTGGGTGGTCTGATGGCTGCTTTTTGTATTTTGCCCCCACAGTATTTTTAAATGCATTCAGAAATATAATCACTTGATAATCTGTAGAAGTTATATATATTAATATATCATTCATATTAAAATGCTCAACATCAGTCTTACCCTGTTGACTTCAAAGTGGAAATTAAAGAGAATAGCGTCAATAACCAGAAAAAAATCATTAATTTTGAATGCTCTCCAGTAGAACTGTGATTCAGGATCTGTACCTGCTGAGGCCGTGTCAAACCGGGTTTATGTTTAAAGCTCAATGTGTATTGTTCAATGTGACATGGTCAATTCATCATTAGTTTTGAGCGGCGAACGGATGAGTACACTTTCAATTTAGTTCACAGCCTTTCTTCATTCATCATGCCTCCTCATCATCCATCATTTCCTCTCTTTGATTTGTACAAAAAACACACTTTCATAAGTTTAATGCAATTAATCATGAGGCAGGATAATTTTCTATTAATGGACCACAACCATTATTTCATTATTCATTTGATGAACTTGCACAGTGTGTTTCACGGAGGTGTGATTATAAGCACTGCTCACCAAGCATGAATGTGTGCCACTCTACATCTTTGTTGCTGTTTCTTAAATGGCTCTGTGTACAATCTGCCTGCGCTGCCACCTCACTGTAGCTTTTGTCTTCATATAACAAGTCCTGATAAATTGGAAAAGTTGCAGGCATAGATGAGAGCTGACCCGAAAAACAAAAGCAATCACAGTAAAGGGTAAAACGCCTGGAACGGTGAACCGCGACAGCTCTCGCATTCAAGGTGAAATTCTGCCTCTCTCTCCATAAAAAGAGAAACATGCATACGCACAGAAAGCAACAATTTATGATCTTGTTACTTGAGCTGAATCATTTCAAACGGTCTGGTTCCTTTGAAAGCCATAAAAGTTATTTTGCAATACTGACACAAACTGTAAAACTAAAAACTAAACTAAAATTTAAAAAATGGCCAATTTGACCCCTTCCTTTATGTGCCTTTAATTTATATCAGTATCTAAAATCATTCTATTTAGTCTTTTAGCATGTTTTGGAATGCATCTATTTTAACTCATTTAAGCCTGGTTTAATCAGTTTTATTTTATTCTCATTTAGGTACTATTATAGTTTTTATTGATATTTTAAATCAGATTTTTAATTTTACATTTGCCATTTCATTCTCATTTCAGTTCAAGTTTTAGTAATTTTGTTGTGAGAAATGTTGCTTTGGCAACTGGCTGATTTATATTTTATTTTATTTCAGTTACCATTTATTTTATTTAAAGTAATATTTTTATGGCTTTTGTTTTAGTTTCAGTTTTAGTTAACTATAATAACCCCCCACTGGTTAGGGAACTTGTACACCTGAATTAAAAGATTCATCTTAAGCAATGATGCTGTATCAAAATTTCAGCTGATTATAAGAACATAATTATTTTTCATACTGAATAGTCTTGAATCTCTCCGCAGATTAATCAGCCCTCAGACTCAAAGAAGTTCAGACTCCATTTTAGCTCAATCAAAAAAGGGAAAAAAATCAATGTGGTCCAATTATAGCCTGTTTCATTAAGGTATGTTAATCAGAATTGCAAACAAGTTGGGCTTATGATTTCTCTTTTTGTATCCTGCCAATATACAGTAGACAGTGTTGATGAAACATTACGAGCATTTTGACATCTGGTGGACTGATCAACCGCATTATTAACCCACCAGTTGAAGAACGTGTTACCTTGATTTTAAAGTTAACGAAATCTATATATTACTACTATATTATTACATATTTTTTCCTTATATCACATGAAATGTATTTATTAGATGCTGCTCTTTGCTGCATTTAAACACTTCTGTTCAAGTTTGAGTATAAGACATGATTTGAAAGCTGGATTCACAGTGTACCATGTTAAAGCATCATGCACATCCTTTGGTTCCAGCTATGGTCCAGGAGAGGACATGTCTAAGGCCACGACAAAAGCCGAGCACACTTCTTTCATTGTATTATTTTTCCTCTCCTCAGACACCCCGCCAGCTCTTTGATTTGGACCGTATATGTTTTCGGTAATCCATTTTTTTCAGTCAGGTCTTGCTGGAAACAAGCAAAGAAGCATCAATTGTGCAGTGCACTGCTCACATAAACAAAATATGACATGTAAGCATCATTAAAACCACCATGATTTAATGCAAATGCAAAGAATAAGCAGATGCTTTCCAATCATGTGTAATGTTTTATCCAGGTTGTATTTGAGCATATTCTAAAACACTAAAACTCCTCGTGAGGTGCCGAGGTTCCAGTATTCCTCTATTGATTTTTCCCTCAGAGATGTATTGTACCTCAAGATCTCATGCATTTGTGTAGGAGGTCCGCTCGAGTCGCAGAAAAGATGTATTTAAAAAACATTGGGCTCTAACTAATGGCAGGTCCTCTGCAGAAGCGAGGTCATTTACCCTTCTGATTAGGTGAGCCAGTCAGTTCCAGGCAAACTGTGATTCAAAATGATGTCCAGCTTGAACTACATTCTCCAGGAAAATGATCTAATTTAGTGATTTATTCATATTTACTGAGTGTACTGGCATTACATTTGTATAGATCACATCTGGGTAAAAACAGAAATCGAGAAAATCGAATCAAAATCCAGGGACGTGGCCGCCTGTCGCTTGGAGTCTACATTCGAGGCTCTGCAGGGGTCACTTCCATGCTTTTTATGATGTCGCTTTGAAATCTATCCGAATCACATTAAATTGGATATAAAGATGTGCAGACACATACATCACAGTAAATGGTGTGCCAGAGCACTGCTCGTGGAGAATCCCACCTCAACAATCAGGTTATAAAATCGGCTTCAGATCCGATTAATAATTTACAATCCTGTTAGGGGAGAACAAACATTTCTGTTCAAGCAATTTAAGTTGCAGGACTGTTATTAAAGACAGTCGCTGCCTTTCGAGGGGGCTGGAGGATCGTCTGGGGATGAGACGGAGAGAAAGAGAGAAAGCAAAGCCTGCTCCGGCCCTCTGTGCCAGAGAATAACTATGTTCTATTTCACACTCTATGCTTTCTTTATTAAACTGCCATCGCAGCAAGCACATATTGCTCACAGTCTCCTCTTTGAATTCACCCTCTCCTTTTCCCCTGTGCTGGGAAACTTTCTGTCCACTTTCCGCAGCGAAATCTTTGCACCTAATGACTTTATAATGGCAGACGTTTCAATGGAGCTCTAAGTAAAATGAGCTGGTGCTCCTGCAATCAAGAGCTCAATGGTGCTTTGTGCATCACCCATCACTAATTGACACAAGGGAGACAGATTTGCCTTTTCGCAGAGGGCTGAAAAGGCTTAATGTAATTGTTGTGTATTTACATTCTACGCTGCTTTTGCTCACGTTGTGTACTTTGCGAATAGGAGCGATTCTATAATAGGACTGCTAAATATCATGTTAAATTAAACGATTGATGCTTGGAGAGATGAATATTTAATTTCATTATTTTATTAGGAAAGGCAATCACGATAGTGAGCTGTCTGATGTGTCTTTCGTTTGGTAACAGTGACCTCTAGTGTCCACAAAGGAACAGCCCACTGGACCTGAGAAATACAATATGAACATGCACAAAGTGGATATTTTCACATGCAAATCTATACAGTGTATTGTGAGGGAATCTAGAGAACAACTAACTCCCAGCAACGATTGAGAACAAAGTGAAAATATGAGTGTTTCGGCATGTCTTGTAACTATATATCAACACAATTATAAGATTTCTGTACATTTTTAAAAAAACAAAGAAGGACGAGTTCAGATCTCAAGAAAACATTTTCCAGTTTAAAAAAATATTGCTGAATGATAAGGAGCAACACCGATGGATGGTGAATGATTGTGTCCGGTCGCTGAGCTAGAAGTGTTTCACACTTTCAGATCAAGTTCATAAATAGTGTGAGATGAAATTTACACGGGACCAACAGAGGCTTCATGAAAGTCCGAGCCTACAATCATACTGCTGTACATCTTCTGTTGCTCCTCCTTAAATGACTCTTTCACCTTTTCCCTCTTCAGTCCTCCATCCCTGCAACACAATGATACTTTGTGAATATCAAAAATTTGTGATAGACGCATATAAGGCAGGCCAATATTTGGTCATGTTGAGATTATATTGGCCATCATATTTGCCATCCACTAATAAATATAAATTCTATAGGCATTCTACAGACATTTAAAAAATTAATGCATGTTTACAGTCCACATTTAATCATAGTGTTTTCTTCAATGTAGAAAATTACAATAATAATTAGTATAAAAATACTCCAAAAAAAAGAAAGAAAAAAAAAAAAAATATATATATATATATATATATATATATATATATATATATATATGTGTGTGTGTATGTATATATGTGTGTGTATTTATTTATTTATTTATTTGTAAATGTAAAACTTTTTTTTTTTCTTCAGCTTTTTTTGTGCAGGGTTGTTTGTATTCCTACCAGGACAAATCCACCAGTCCTCCCTGATGTGCTATGGCTGATTTAACTCTGTTAGCAAATTGAACAGCATCCTCTCCATCCTACAAAAAACATATGCAATAAAAAGATAGGAAGCAATGCCCTACCAGTCAAAAGTTTAGACATACGTAAAATCCTCAACAAATCCATCAAAACTAAGTAATTACAGAAATGGAAGTGGGGAAAACGTGTTAAACAAATCACACCTATCTTACATTCAAGCTTCTTTAAAGTAGTTAGTAGTAACCCTATGCTCTGCAAGCTCTGGTGCATTCTGGGATGATTTTAAACAGGTTTGATTATGGTTCCTATGTTTAAATAAACGAATAAGTTTATGTTCATGTCTCTGCTTAGCCTCCAGCCTCCCTGTGACCTTACAAAGGACAAGCAGTTTGGAGAATGGATAGATAGATGGATGTTTCTGCTTACCTGTCGAGTCATAGGTGGGAGGTACCACACGTTGCACACGATGGCCCAGCTTGTCATCATCCTGAGGAGGTAGCTCACCATGTTGTACTTGGCACTGTTCCAGAAGGCATCTCCAAACTGAGGGTCATACTGAAAGAGAGAAGTACATGAGGTGTGTCCCTTTAAGAGGGTAACCGTAATACTGCTGTAGGAAAACACAGGGTTGTTGGTAGGCTACTCGATACCTTGATTGCTACTGGGTATATAGTTCCACCGATTTCAAAGCTTCCCTTCTTGAACATCATGACTGATGTATTATTAATGCAAGTTCCTACAACAGACACAAAGATAGACCATAGGGAATAGGATAAAAAATGACAGAGATTTATTCAAATAAATATGTGTAATATGTATAGAAAATAAATATGTATATTATGATTTATACTATATGGAAGCTTGTTTCCACCACAGAAAAAAAAAAATCTCAGAATTACAAGTTTACAGCTTACAGTTCTGACTTCTTTTCTCAGAATCGCAAGTTATAAATCTTGAAAACTTATTAGTTTAAATCTTGCATCATTAAATTTTTTTTTGTCTTGTTTTGTTTCCGCCATGGAATACAGAATGAAAAAGGTAATTACGACTCTCAATTCTAATTTATTATTTTTTCTCATAACTGCAAGTTTATATCTCACATTTTCTGAGTTTATATTGTGAGATATATATATTTTTTTATTCTATGGTAGAAACAAGCTTCCATATTTATACTTTTTTGTAGTAGACTGATACTGCATAATTACTGCATTACTAGAGACTTGCATAAGGACATAATCACATGAATATAACTTTTACCCTCTGGGAAGATCAGGATTGGCAGCTTAGTTTTATCAGCAATATGGTCTTTCAACCTGCAGAAACAGCAAAATTGAGGTTTTATGACCTAAGCGAGGACATGTTACACTCCACAAGACTGATCTACACACACTTTGTCACCTTTTGGCAACCGCATGGCGATCTTTCATCTCAGATCTCTCAAACCACACATGGGGACAGGACCGCACCAATGACCTCTGGATGACCCCCATGAGGCCTCCATGAACTTGACCTACCTGAGGACAATGAAATTGCGTTAAAGACACCTGAGACCCTCTAAAGACACACAATGTCACACAGCTGATATAGTCAGCGTGACTCACCATAGCATAACATCCATCATTCGCCAGAATGACAATGTCAATTGGGGAAGTGTGGTTGGCAACACAGATACCTCCTTTTTTCGGCCGATTCTCTCTGATATGCATCCCATGAGACATATAAGAAACAATGGTCATTTGACTATATTAGTGAGTGTTTAAAAGAAAGAGGTGTGCGTGCATGGGCCGAGAATGACAATGAGACATAATAATTCTCCTTTCCCTATCTCAGTTTTACCAGATACAATGTAAGCCTTCATAATTTCTAGCACTTCTTACTAAAAGTCTCTTATGTTGTCTCTTATATATCCATTTCAATCATTCTTCAGCTTCTTTTATTCATTTGGCTAGCAAAATACAGTTTGAAGTGCAAAAAATTCCACATAACTTTTCTAGGCAAGTTTAAATGAATATAAAAATTTAGGGGGGGAGAGGGGGTATATATATGGAACCCAAAAGACCGTGAGATCAAAGTGGAAAGACTGGGATCAAAAAAGAAGCAGTGACTCACTTATTATGATAGCGGATGGTAGCAGACAGGCCTCTGGAGCATATTCTGTAGCATGTAATATGAACCAAATCACTGAGCCAGTTCTTCACACTGAAAGAGACACAGACCCTTCCCGTTAGGAAATGCTTCCTCAAACTTTAATATGAAATTAAACATCAGCATTCCATCCATATATAACAAACTTAGTTGAATTGGTTTAAAATATTTCTTATTCAATCAGTCCATAAATGAAATACATGAGGGTATGATATAATTAATTATGTCATGGAATATTAATTACCTGCTGCTAGGAAGCAATCCAACAAGAGTAGTTCCTATCACCAGCCAACTCAATCCGATAACAGCCAAAGTGACCCTACAAGAGCAATAACATGATTAAATATATGGGTGAATCACAAAAAAGACATCCAGGTCACAATAATGAGAAATGGGAGTGAGAAATGTGCTTTTAATGTAATAATCTAAATGCTGAAATACTATTACAATGTAAAATATAGTTTTCTATTTTAATATATTTCAAAATATAATTTATTCCTGTGAAGCAAAGCTGAATTTTCAGCATCATTACTCCAGTCTTCAGTGTCACATGATCCTTTAGAAGTCATTCTAATATGCTGCTTTAGTGTTCAAGAAATATTTCTTATTATTATGCTGAAAATAGTTTTGCTGCTTAATATTCTTTGGAAACCATGATGCATTATTTTCAGTTCCCCTTTCAGTCGGTCACTCCGAGTCACGTCGGATGACCGACGAAATTGGGATCTCGCCAGAGAGACCAATCCACTTCGAGTGTAACTAAACGAGCCAATGGACATTGGCATGCGATTATTGCATCCAGCTGCATCCACAGTGTGAGCATAAGAGGCAGCTGATGCACCGCATCAATTATCCTTTCGCTTCGGAGCCGAGCGGTAGTGGTTGAAGCTACTGCTCTCCCTTCCAAGAGAGTGTTCTGCGAGCGAGTGCGGGCGTTACGGCGCGGCAGCGGTGGTCACGGTGTCCGGGAGAGAAAGATCGTCTTCCTGCTGACAGCCACACTAGGAGTGTGCGGTGGCCAGCTCCCCTGCGTGCTTCAGCACTAAAAGAGCATTTCTCTGAAAGAGCAATTTCTCTAAGAGAGCAACACGGGTGATCGCGTCTTTTTAAAGATGTCTTTTCACCCGTGCGTTTCTGGGTGCGGTCGTTTCCTGGCGCCTCGGGACGGTCACGATCGCTGCCTCACGTGTCTGGGCATTCAGCACGCTGAGGTGGCTTTCGTGGATGGTTCATGTTCTTCTTGCAGGGACATGACCATCTCGGAGTGCGACTCCGCTATGTCAAACATGGCGGAGTCCCTCTGCCTGCCGCGATCCGGCGTGCACACTGGATCCGGTGGAGTCAGAGGTGATTTGAGGATTACGGTGAGGGCTTCCCCAAGTGGAGCTCCTCACCCCTCAAGCACTCCGCAGCCGGTGGAGCTACTAAAGGAGCGCGCTGGCCACGCGTTTCCTTTGGTGCCCCCTCTGACGACCAGATGTCGATCACTGCATCGGAGGGCGGGCCCTCTCTCTCCGGGGATGACGACCCGGCTGCGTTGCCCCCTTCGGGTGTGGTAACGTTGTCCGTGCCAGACCCAGAGATGACGGCTATGCTTTCCCGGGCCGCCGAAAATGTCGGGCTCGTGTGGAATCCAAGAGAAATCCACCGCGTCCCGATTCTTCGAGGCTGGACGAGTGGTTTCTCGGTGGGGGTCGCGCTGGTTCTCAGCGCCCCCCTCCGGTGCCATTCTTTCCGGAAGTGCACGAGGAGCTTACAAGGTCGTGGAAGGCACCTTTCACTGCCTGAAACAAATCTTGTGGTTCCTCCGCTCTCACCACCCTCGATGGTGGGGCCGCTTTGGGGTATGCGGGCGTCCCCTCGGTGGAGCGGTCTGTGGCCATGCAACTGTGTCCAACAGCCGCTTCCACCCTGTGGGGTGACCCGTGTCTCCCCTCACAGGCCTCTAAGTATTCGTCAGCTCTAACTGGCAGTGCTTATAGAGCCTGTGGGGAGGCGGCTTCTGCCCTCCACGCCATGGCGTTGCTGCAGGTCCACCAGGCCAAAGCACTGAAAGACCTGCACGAGGGTGGTCACGACCCGGCGGTTCTACATGAGCTGCGTGCTGCGACGGACCTCGCGCTACGAGCGACGAAGGTGACCGCACAGTCTCTGGGTCGTGCGATGTCCACGTTAGTGGTCCAGGAGCGCCATCTCTGGCTGTGTCTTGCTGACATGAGAGCTGGAGAAGGTACAGTTCCTGAATGCTCCCGTGTCACAGACCGGCCTTTTCGGCGACGCTGTCGAGAGCTTTGCCCAGCAGTTCTCGGCAGCCCAGAAGCAGACTGAGGCAAACACATCATGCGCCGGAGGAAACCTGCTGCTTCCATTCCGGCTGCAGCCACTCAGCCTGCTTGTCGCCGTGGGCGCCCCCCTGTGGCCGCCCCCCGCTCCCACGCAGCCGCAGCAGCCTTTCACCAGGCAGCGTCGTGGAGCCGGTCGCAGGCAGGACGCCCAGCCCGTCCAGGCCCCCGCCAAACCTGGCGGCAAGCGCAAGTGCAAGAGGCCCTGGGACGGTCGACCCAGAGATGGAGGAGACTGCTCATCAGGAGATGGTGACTGCACCACTCCCTCCCCCGGAAGAGGGCCGGGTGGAGTATCTTTTGTTCATTTTGTTCCGCCGCTGGCCCAGCAGCCAGCGGTACCCAAGAAACATCAGTAAAGAGCGGTCTCCTCAATCTCTGGGTCTCAAGAGGAGGAGAGTGGTGATCCGTGCATCACAGGATCGCTTCTCTCCTCCTCTCTCGCCAGCAGGCAGCGGGTGGTTGCCCAAGAGCACCCCTCCTGCCCATTCGTGGAACCAGGTAAGGGCAGTAGCACTCCAGTCCCCGCTTCAAGTCGTCAAACGCCGGGCTGTCACAAGCCTCAAGCCGGGTTCCTGTGTCTCCTCCCACGCGAGGAGAAATCAGGTGAGTGCTACACTACACACCCAGACCCCGCCCCCTGCCGTCACAGGCCAGGCCGTCACAGGCCCTGGGGCCGGTCCCTGTGTTCCACCTCGCTGCCCCACCGCGGGCATGTCGGTGGGTCCGTTGGCCCCGCTGGTGCGGTCTCTCGGAGCCTGGTTAGTGCTCCCCAGTCCGTCCCGGTGGCTCCTGCGGACCATCAGACTCGGCTATGCGATTCAGTTCGCCCGGCGTCCCCCCAAGTTCAGGGGCATCCGGTTCACTTCAGTCAAAGCCGTCGATGCCCCTGTCTTGCTCGCGGAGATTGCAGTCCTACTGGCGAAGGATGCAATAGAGCCGGTCCCTCCAGCCGATATGAGGTCGGGGTTTTACAGCCCTTACTTCATTGTGCCCAAGAAAAGCGGTGGGTTACGACCGATCTTGGATCTGCGAGTTTTGAACCGTGCACTTCACAAGATGCCGTTCAAGATGTTGACGCAGAAACGCATTTTTGGATGCGTCCGTCCCCTAGATTGGTTTGCAGCGGTCGACCTGAAGGACGCGTACTTTCATGTTTCGATTCTTCCGCGGCACAGGCCATTCCTGCGATTCGCGTTCGAAGGTCGGGCATATCAGTACAAGGTCCTGCCCTTCGGGCTGTCCCTCTCGCCTCGTGTCTTCACCAAAGTCGCAGAGGCGGCCCTTGTTCCCCTGAGAGAACAGGGTGTGCGCATTCTCAACTACCTCGACGACTGGCTCATACTTGCACAGTCTCGAGAGCTGTTGTGCGCACACAGGGACCTGGTGCTCAGGCACCTCAGCCAGTTGGGCCTTCGGGTCAATTGGGAAAAGAGCAAACTCGTGCCAACGCAGAGGATCTCTTTTCTCGGCATGGAGTTGGATTCGGTCAACCAGACAGCACGCCTCACCCAGGAACGTGCTCAGTCGGTGCTGAACTGCCTCAAGACTTTATCAGGCAGGACAGCGGTCCCACTGAAACTCTTTCAGAGGCTCCTGGGGCATATGGCTGCAGCTGCGGCCATAGTTCCGCTCGGTCTGCTCCATATGAGACCGCTTCAGCACTGGCTCCATGGCCGAATCCCGAGGTGGGCATGGAAACGCGGTACTCACCGGGTTCAGATTACACCGGCCTGCCGCAAGACCTTCAGCCCGTGGTCAGATCCCTCGTTCCTTCGGGCAGGAGTGCCCCTGGAGCAGGTATCCAGGCATGCTGTGGTATTCACGGATGCCTCAGCCACCGGCTGGGGTGCCACGTACAACGGGCACGCAGTATCAGGGGTTTGGACGGGCCCCCTTTTGCGTTGGCATATCAATTGCCTCGAGTTGCTGGCAGTACGTCTTGCCCTGTGCCGCCTCAGAGGGCGCCTTCGGGGCAGGGACGTTCTGGTCCGTACGGACAACACTGCGACCGTTGCGTATATCAACCGGCAAGGCGGTTTGCGCTCCCGTCGCATGTCGCAACTCGCCCGCCACCTCCTCCTCTGGAGTCAGAAGCATCTGAGGTCCCTTCGTGCCATCCACATCCCAGGAGTGTTCAATCAGGCGGCCGACGAGCTGTCTCGAGCGGCACTTCCTGGGGAGTGGAGACTCCATCCCCAGGCGGTCCAGCTGATTTGGAGTCGGTTCGGAGTTGCTCAGGTAGACCTGTTTGCATCTCCAGAAACCACCCACTGCCAGTGGTTCTACTCCCTGTCCGAGGCAACGCTCGGCACGGATGCACTGGCACACAGCTGGCCCCAGGGCTTGCGCAAGTATGCGTTTCCCCCAGTGAGCCTGCTAGCACAGACATTGTGCAAGATCAGGGAGGACGAGGAGCAGGTCCTGTTAGTGGCTCCATATTGGCCCAACAGGACCTGGTTCCCGGAACTCATGCTCCTCGCGACAGCCCCTCCCTGGCCGATTCCTCTGAGGAAGGATCTGCTTTCTCAGAGACGGGGCACCCTCTGGCACCCGCGTCCAGACTTGTGGAAACTTCATGTGTGGTCCCTGGACGGGACGCGGAGGTTCTAGGTGACCTGCCCCAGGAGGTAGCGCTCACTATCGCTTCAGCACGAGCACCGTCCACAAGACGGGCCTATGCGCTGAAGTGGAACCTGTTCGTCGAATGGTGTTCCTCTTACCAGGAGGACCCCCGGAGATGTTCGATCAGAGCCGTGCTTTCCTTTTTGCAACAAGGGTTGGAGCGTAGGCTGTTCCCCTCCACCCTTAAGGTATATGTTGCTGCTATTTCTGCCCACCACGACCCCATAGAGGGGAGGTCGGTGGGGAAGCACGATCTGGTCGTCAGGTTTCTTAGGGGGGCCAGGAGGTTAAATCCTCCGAGGCCTCCCTCCCTTCCCTCTTGGGATTTGGCTTGGTGCTAAGAGCCCTACAAACTGCCCCCTTTGAGCCGTTGCAGTCAGTCGAGTTGAAGTTTCTTTCTATGAAAACCCTACTCCTGACTGCATTGGCCTCAATCAAGAGGGTGGGGGACCTGCAGGCATTTTCGGTCGACGAGTCGTGCCTTGAGTTTGGGCCGGCCGACTCCAGTGCAACACTGAGGCCCCGGCCCGGCTATGTGCCCAAGGTTCCTACCACGCCCTTCAGGGACCAGGTAGTGAGCCTGCAAGCGCTGCCCCTGGAGGAGGCAGACCCAGCCCTAGCTTTGCTCTGTCCTGTACGCGCACTGCGTCAGTACGTGGATAGAACTCAGAGCTTCAGGACCTCAGAACAGCTCTTTGTCTGTTACGGAGGACAGCAGAAGGGGAAGGCTGTCTCCAAGCAGAGGATGGCCCACTGGATAGTGGATGCCATCACCTTGGCCTACGAAGCACAAGGTGTGCCCTGCCCGCTCAGGTTGCGTGCTCACTCCACTAGGGGTGTCGCATCGTCCTGGGTGCTGGCTCGTGGTGCCTCGCTAGCAGACATCTGTAGAGCTGCGGGTTGGGCGACTCCCAACACGTTCGCTAGGTTTTATAGCCTACGTGTCGAACCGGTTTCCTCCTGTGTTCTCACCTCAAACGGGTAGTGGCACTGAGAGGGCCGGCTCAGAGTCGGCTTGCGGCGTCCTTACGCCTAATTCTCCAGAGAGTTCCTTAACCAGGCAAACCCTGTTGAGTCCTCCAGCACTCCGGCGTCCGGACGCGGCGGGGCGTCCGGCGCCAGGCCTTCAGCCAATGAATTCTTGAAATCTGGTGTGAGGCTAGTGCCTATATGAGAGACCCTGCCGGGATCCCATATGTGTGTTCCACGGTATTCTTATTAGAGCCGTGTTTCCCCTGGCGGACCACGTTCTGCCATCTCTAAAGATGCAGCCTGAGCCATCTCAGAGACTTCCATGTGCAATAGGGCCCTTCGGGGTTACTCCACATGTTTTAATGTCACTTAACCCCCTCTGGGAGGAGGTGACTCCGCAGTGTGCCTCTTCCAAGTGGAAGGGCACGCTTCCCAGTGTTATCCTAGTCCTACTGTTGGGTTGCTCAAGGAACACCAGTAGTTGACCTTCTCTGTGTAGAGCCCGGTCCTATCGTCTGCCTTATAGGAAGGGTCAAGAGGCCTACACAGGGCACTGGAAGGGGCAGCTCCTGTGGCGCTTTGGTAGGGATCCCAATTTCGTCGGTCATCCGACGTGACTCGGAGTGACCGACTGAAAGGGGAACGTCTCGGTTACGTATGTAACCCTCGTTCCCTGAAGGAGGGAACGGAGACGTCACGTCCCGTCGCCACAGTCGCTGTACCACTGCTGAGCTGCCGGGTCGCCGGCTCGGCTCCTCAGCGAAAACATAATTGATGCGGTGCATCAGCTGCCTCTTATGCTCACACTGTGATCAGCGGCAGCTGGATGCAATAATCGCATGCCAATGTCCATTGGCTCGTTTAGTTACACTCGAAGTGGATTGGTCTCTCTGGCGAGATCCCAATTTCGTCGGTCATCCGACGTGACGTCTCCGTTCCCTCCTTCAGGGAACGAGGGTTACATACGTAACCGAGACGTTTTCTATGATGATTAGTTTAAAAGAATAACATTTGTAAAAAAGCAATGTAAAAGATTTCACTGTTGATCAATTTAATGCATCCTTGATGAATTAATGTCATCTGATGAATGAAATATCAGTCCAGTCTCACCTGAGAGGCAACAAGATACAGTAACGTATAAAAACTCCCAGGCCCCATATGATGGTGAGCCGCACACTGATGTAACGAAAGTTGTTGTTGGTTCGCGTGAGGAGGTTCCAAGAAGCCAGTTCCTCCGACGTGAAGCGCTGAGTCACCTGATCCTCAACAATGTTCTCAATGCCTTTCTTACAGAAATAGAAGGCATCGCACAGTGTAAAGTCTCCCCCCACCAGATTTTTAGGATGGGATCGTCGCAGCTCTCCGATCTCCTCCTCCATAGAGCCGTCATCTTTCTCAATGATCCCTGAGAACACATTATGAATTTGAAATGAGACCAGACAGAGAAGGAGAAAACTGCACAATGCTTGTGGAGCACCACTATGTGCCTCTATTTACATTAATCGATTTGTTTTTTTGTCTTGATATAATAATGTAAGCATGATTTCATGTGTGTCCTGAGCTCCGGATCCAAGCAAAAATGCCTTGTCTGAAGCTGGGCAAAGTTCAGAAATAAGATCAACTGAAATTATGAAATCCACCACTTGCTGCAATACCAATTACAGTAGACTGACCATGACTGACAGGCATCAGGCCAATAATAAAAGCATAAAAAACATTATTTTCTTACTGTATATAAAGAGCTGCATCAACTAAAACAGAAAGCTTGTGACGTTTGTTATCATATAAATTGAATGCGTAAATGCTAGAAAGGAATTCATAAATATAATAACGAAAGCAGCAAACTAAAGTAGACTTTTTAATTATTGTCAAATATGCAGCATCAATAATTCCAAAGAGGAAACTGTGGCTTCACATGACATTATCTTGAGCTTGAACACTTGTGTTTTATGCACATGATGTTTTGCACTTACAAATACTTTTGCATTGACAGACATCATTTCACTCACCGTTGGCTAACTGTGATGGCAGTGCTGGCTGTTCCTTCTGTCCTCTTTGGATCCTGAGAGTCGCCCACTGTCACAGAACACAAGTTTATTTTCAGGTAACCTTTAACACAGTGCTTCCTATACTCAGAGATCGCTTAACTGTCATAGACAAATAAAAGCTCAATATGTCCTGTTCTAAAAACGAAACTCCTGATGATGAAATTTATTTTAGTTTTATGCCTTTGGACCCTCTTTTGCAAGTTTGTCCTGGCATTTTCAACTTCTGTCAGGTCTAGGTAAAGGAAAAAAGTTTTCTAAGTTTGCATCAACAGTTAATTGATTTCTGATCATCAGATATGGAAAGCAATTAATAGTTATACATCTTTTAAAATTAGATATGATTTAGTGCCTTTACCTCCAGTGTCTTAACCAGCACCTTGATGTAGATATCTGTGAACCCCAGGGACACACCGAACATGGCAGGTAACACGATGAGCCCCACTACTACAGACAGCCACACCTGGAAGAGCACGAATGTGATTTCCCAAGCACCTTCCATCTCTCTGCTCTCCTTCCTGTCAGTCTATGGGACGGGGCTCTGGGCTCGGGCCATCTGCTCAAGCGGGTGAAGGTAAAAGCCAAAACAGACGTGGTGTGTGTTTAAAATGTTGTAATCAGTGTGTTAGTACTGCCTCTGGGGAAATTTTTTTATGTGGTTGGTGGCCTGTTTCTGTATTACTGTACAGCAGCTGACCTGTTTATTGCTGACTTCACCCTAAACAAATAACACTGTAAACATTTTTAAAACACTAAAATAAAATCAAAAATAAATTAAAAAAACCTCAGGTGAATTTTTGGCTTATATTATGATTTAACTTAACAAAAATATATTATGTAAACTAAACAGCTTATAAGAACCTTTATCTTTGACATTTGTGACCCTGGACCACAAAACCAGTCATAAGGGTCAATTTTTTGAAATTGTGATTTAAACATCATCTGAAAGCTGACTAATTATTGGTTTGTTAGGATAGGATAATATTTGGCTGAGATACAATTATTTGAAAATCTGGAATCTGAGGGTGCAAAAAAATAAATAAAATAAAATAAAATAAATAAATATTGAGAAAATCACCCTTTAAAGCTGTCCAAATGAAGTTATTAGCAATGTACTAATCAAAATTTAAGTTTGACGTATTTATGGTAGGAAATCTACAAAATATCTTAACGGAACATGATATTTATTTAATATCCTAACGATTTTTGGTATAAAAGAAAAATCGATCATTTTGACCCATACAATGTATTGTTGGCTATTGTTACAAATATACCCATGCTACTTATTTTGTGGTCCAGGGTCACATTTTATTTCATATAATTTTTATAGCGAGAGCTAACAGATCTACAAGTTTATTATTCTGTTGATAGAATAGCTGCGTAGCTGTAGTAATGCTATTTTTTTATTTTATTTTTAATGACATAGTTGTAGTAACTATGGTATGTCTATTTTATTTATTTTTATGTTATTTGTGTCTAATATTTGTAGTAGCTGTGGCATTTTAATGATATTTGTGGCAAGATGTATTAACTGTGGGATTTATGTTTTATTTATTTTATATGACATTTGTGGACAGCTGTAGTAATTATTATGGTATTTTATTAAATGATATGATATTTGTGGCTAATAGCTGTAGTAATTATTACGGTATTTTATTAAATGATATGATATTTGTGGCTAATAGCTGTAGTAATTATTATGGTATTTTATTAAATGATATGATATTTGTGGCTAATAGCTGTAGTAATTATTACGGTATTTTATTAAATGATATGATATTTGTGGCTAATAGCTGTAGTAATTATTACGGTATTTTATTAAATGATATGATATTTGTGGCTAATAGCTGTAGTAATTATTACGGTATTTTATTAAATGATATGATATTTGTGGCTAATAGCTGTAGTAATTATTACGGTATTTTATTAAATTATACGATATTTGTGGCTAATAGCTGTAGTAATTATTACGGTATTTTATTAAATGATACGATATTTGTGGCTAATAGCTGTAGTAATTATTATGGTATGTTATTAAATGATATAATATTTGTGGCTAATAGCTGTAGTAATTATTATGGTATTTTATTAAATGATATGATATTTGCGGCTAATAGCTGTAGTAATTATTATGGTATTTTATTAAATGATATGATATTTGCGGCTAATAGCTGTAGTAATTATTATGGTATTTTATTAAATGATATGATATTTGTGGCTAATAGCTGTAGTAATTATTATGGTATGTTATTAAATGATATGATATTTGCGGCTAATAGCTGTAGTAATTATTATGGTATGTTATTAAATGATATAATATTTGTGGCTAATAGCTGTAGTAATTATTATGGTATTTTATTAAATGATATGATATTCGCGGCTAATAGCTGTAGTAATTATTACGGTATTTTATTAAATGATACGATATTTGTGGCTAATAGCTGTAGTAATTATTACGGTATTTTATTAAATGATACGATATTTGTGGCTAATAGCTGTAGTAATTATTATGGTATTTTATTAAATTATACGATATTTGTGGCTAATAGCTGTAGTAATTATTATGGTATTTTATTAAATGATACGATATTTGTGGCTAATAGCTGTAGTAATTATTATGGTATTTTATTAAATGATATGATATTTGTGGCTAATAGCTGTAGTAATTATTATGGTATTTTATTAAATGATATGATATTTGCGGCTAATAGCTGTAGTAATTATTATGGTATTTTATTAAATGATATGATATTTGTGGCTAATAGCTGTAGTAGCTCATTTCGGCGGAAACTATGGGTCTCTTTAATGCATAAGACACTTCCTAAAAGCTTATCAGAAATACATATGATCTAAATACACCTCTACTAGATGATTTTAGCAAACTATAACGGCCTATAAAATAATTATCGAAAACTTTAACGTTTCTTGAGTTGTCCGTCTCCTCCGTTATCAGAAACCGCTGTGCCATAAGAGATTAACAGCAGGATCACATGAGCAGTTAAACAACAACCTAACGAGGCTTACGATTCAATACAACACCTTCACAATACCTCGATTACATTCATTTCTTCATTCCAGACATCTGAAGATGATCTTACATGTGCTGTATATCCCAAATCTCGAAACTATGTCCGAAGTTTTCGTGTGACTGGTTAAAGTTTGGACACATAAACGATGCACTAGCGCCACCTCGCGTCAAGTTAGTAAATGTGTTATCATAATCATGATGTTTTCAACTCTAATAAACGCGCAATGTCTGATGAAAACATTAGTTAATCTATAACGTATAAAATATATATTGTTTTCCTTAAAATCATTAAAATTATCATTCGCACAGTGTTTTTCCAAAGTAGTATTCTTGCTTATAGTCTGTGACAGTGAGATATTTTGCAAATATGAAATCCCAGCGATGCAACGTTTGTCTAAAATTCCCCTCAAAACAAAAATATGCTTTAAAACCTCAAATAGTTTCACGAAAACTGTCAACGCAGAGCTCGTAAATTACTCCGCACCACATGGTGGCAGCATAAGTTAGTGTTTCGCTGTAAACCGCATTCTCTTATACAGAGAATAACTAAACGAAACCTACGAGCGTAGAAAGTTTACACATGTAGCCTGGTGACTTAAAACTATGAGGTTGCGGTAGTTAACACACGGTTTAATCCAAAAGCATGGAGGAGTTCAACACAACTGTTCGTCTGTCGGGTTTCGTGTTGAGTTCACTGATGTTTCATCATTTGAACAGTGATGCGGATGTGGTAAGAGGCGAAAGATCACAGCGTGATCGTATGATCCGTGGTTATGAATTAAAATGCAAACTAAGATGTCTGCTAAGCATTTCCTCCGTCCCATAACTTCTGTTTATATCTGTATTGTGTTTAAAGGAAGGTCTTATTCTTGGAGAGAGTGTAGGAGAGGAGAACTGCAGGATCACAGACTCGCAAATTGATCACATACAGTTTGAGCACACTATAAGTAAATTGACTCGAATTATTTAATAATTTCATATAATAGTTACAACACGAAACCTAAATACACTGGTGTCGTGATGTTTTCTCTTTTTCAGATATTCAGAAACACATCCCTTGTCATAAACTCCATAGGTAAGTCAATTGCTCAGTATTTTTCCCATAAACATCTTTTTATATTAAACAGTGGTTCTCAACTGATTTTGCTTTATGGCCTGGATTTTACATTTGGACATCAAGTGGTGACCCAATATGATACAAAATTGTTTATCATACAAAAATGATCAAATATGTATTGAAAATCAAATATTTTATTATTCACATTTAGCATTTTTTTTTTTTTTTCCCAGAGTGACCCATTTTTTAGACCTCAACTCACCAGTTGAAAACCACTGAGTTTTTAAAAACGCTGAAATTTTATTTATCATTGCTTCAATCCTCTTGAAAGCTTCTACAGTAATGTCGGTGATGTCAGCGAGGAGAAAATAAGACAAATTTTGTCCGATTACCAAGAGGTATTTCCTACATTTTAAAACATATGCTTATTTTCTACCACTGAATATATCCAACATGTGATTTGCATTAACAAATTGTGTTTTTTTGTTACACTTGCGTCAAGGAGAATGTGATTGGTTGGTACAGACAAAGAAGAAACACCAGACAGCAAATGACCTTCATGGAACAAGTGGTTCATCAGAATATGAGAAAGATTCTGTCCAATCGGGAACTTGTTTTCATGCTGCTCACACCGTCTCAGGCAACAGCATCAGGCTCCACCCATCGCCTTGAGTTCTCCGCTTTCATATGGCACAGCAGGTGAGATCTGAGGATTTTACACTCAACTCTGCCACACAAACATTCAGTAGACTTTTGAAGCTTAGAGTAACTGAATGTATTTATTATCTCCATGCAGCCAGTACATCAACATCCCCATCTTTGTGAGCAACCTGGGAAACCTTGAACAACAGGACTACTGGAGAGTGTCAGGCACATGTCCATCTTTAGGACAGAGTGAAGCTGTTAATCAACACAGGTACATTCAGACTGTTAATTGCAGTTAAAGGAATAGTTCAATCTAAATGAAAATTGGCTGGAAATTAAAAGCTAAATTTCTCCAAATCTGTTCTTCATTGGAACAGATTTGGAGAAATTTAGCATTACATCACACTTGCTCACCACTGGATCCTCTGCAGTCAATGGGTGCCGTCAGAATGGGAGTAATCCTCACAACCCCAGTCTGTCAATAAACATCTTGTTTGTTACAAACATGCAGCTTTTCGCTATACAGTTCCTTCAGTAAGGTGTTTTTAACTGGTTCCACTTCTAGACAAAATATGAGTCTATAATTCATAACACTTGCTCCAGGAAAAAAGTCCATCCGCTGATGTCTCTCACATCAAAAAGACACAGACATATTTGTTTAGAACTGTTTTTGCATGTAAATGGTGCTTGATCTGTGTGTATGTCTCTCCTGATTCAGGCTAGATGATTGTTTTTCACTGGTGAAAGCAATATTATGAATAGACGATTTTAGCCAGAAGCTAAAACATCTTAATGGTGGATTTGTTTCTTACAAATACACAGTTTTTTACTTTACAACATATTAACTAACGAACTGGAGTGGTGTGGATTATTGTGATGTTTTCATCAGCTGTTTGAACTCTCATTCTGACGGCACCCATTCACTGCAAAGGATCTATTGGTGAGCAAATGATGTAATTCTATAATTTTCTATAAAGAAAAACTCATACGTCTTGGATGGCCTGAGGGTGAGTACATTTAATTTTTGGGTGAACAATTATTTTTCAAGTCTTTTTGGTTTTGCTTGCCAAGGCAAACTTTATTTTCCTGGTAGATGGTAAAAATGCAAAAACATCCCATAGACTTGCATTTAAGGAGGGGTCAGAGCCAAATCTAGAGATCAGACTTTCAAAGAGATCTGGAGGATCATGACATTACCAGCTATCCTTGAAACCACACAGTACTGCAGTAAAAACACATTTAGGAAACAACTGCATAGTATTTTCCCCCACAAAATATACAAATCTAGCTTTTTCTTTAGAAGTGATCATTTTTTCTTGTCTCTCAGGACAAAATTCTTCTGCTCAGGGGATGATTTAAAAGAGGTCAGAAATATCAGCAGCATGAATGATGCCCTATTAGGAGAAATGCAGGTTAGTAACTATATTTATTAGTTGCAAAATTTTATCCAGTGTGATTTGAGTATATGTAAATCATATGAAAAATTCATACGTCTTTTGTTATACAGGAAGTGTGTGAGAAAGTGGAGAAGAGTGAAAGAGCAGTAGAGAAGCTTCAAGAAGAAATCTCACAGCTCAAGGAGGCAATCAAGAAACGCTCGGAGGAAAATGAAAGTAAGATCTCTATTGGGTTCCTCCAAGGCCAATTACACACTACAAACTTAAGCTTATCTGCAGATTTCAAACAAAAAGGCTTCAGTCTTGTAGTGTGTGCTTACACACAAATTGTTTTAAGGTAGCAGTTGTAACCCTATTTTTGTATTTAATTGATCAATTTTATTCCTATTCTCATTGTTGTAGTATAACATTGCATAAAGTTCGGTTTCATTAGATTATTATTTATTTTTTAAATACCATTTTGTACAAACCACAGATCAAGTTTATTATCTTAAACTAAAACAATGATATTACTTAAGAATAAAATATTTTATTTTAGTGTGTGCTTCCTTACATATCTTCTTGTAATGTAGCAGTAGTAACTCTATAAGTATCTGTCTATTTCAGCCCAAAAACATGCCTCTCCAGATGAACCCAAAGAGAATGTACTTCTGTGCTCAGCTCTCAGAACGCTCTTCCCCGATGCACCTTCATTACGGACACAAACCCTCACTGTTCAGGGTCGCCCTGTATTAGAACTGTGCTGTAATACTGACCATAACATTGATATTCCCACCAAGTTGCCTCTGATTCTGGAGAATCAACACACCGGGAAGAAGGACACAGCCCCCCGACTCAGGAAAAAATGCCTTGTCGCTGGTTATCCTCAAAGACTTAAAAGGAAGAGGAAAACTAAAGACACCATCGAGTCGGCCTCTGACAGCGGGTCAGATACAGAGATTGAGATGAACGGACAGAACAGAAGTATCTCTCCTACCTTTTAAAGAATGAAACTGAGCCTGGTTTTATTGGTACAGCAATCTAGCCACGACTGGAAAGCATTACATATTTTATACCTGGAGGTTGCCTTTCTTTTAATATGTGTTCTGTTTTGTTAATTGTTTAATATCATTTTTAAACTTTATTTGTAAATGTTTATAAAGTCCTTGAAAATTAAATACTGAATTCACACATGTGGTGTTCTTACTTAAATGAATTTTATTCATTTTCTACATGGATTTCTGGCTCATCAGGTTATTATAATTATGTTCCATTGTTTATTTTTCACCATTTTATAGATTTACAGAAACAAAAGGATGGTCTGCAGTGTCAGTCTTCATACAGAACCTATTCAAAATGTTTGATACCACAAATATCAGGGTCTTTAATAAACTGTGGATCCTTCAGAGTGACTGACATAAACCCTGCGGACATCACAAAGACCTTTGTTAGTCAAATACTCTGGTTTTACTGTATATCCATGGTAATTTTACTGAAAGCACATAAATATTTCATTCATAAAAAATAAAATCAACAAATTAGAGCCATAAATTCTTTACCCATTGAACGAGCTTTCTTTATTGCCTTCGATACCTCTTTCTGCTTCCGACCACACAAGCCTGCGAGCGAGAGTTATAGTGTCCCAAATTACTAAATCACATTTACGTAAATATTAATGTGAACATTTGAACCCAGTCCTCTCACCTGTTATGTATCTGCCGTATATTCTGCCTGTGTGTGGTGAAATAAACTGGGACAACAGCTGGAGAAAAACAGCTTTTTGATTATTTTTTGCCAATAAAAATATTTATAACTAATTTATAACATTTTACCAACCTGAACGTTTCTGAAGTCTACAGTTATATTGCACAGGATGCAAGTTTTCGGGGGGGACTTGTATGGGTTTTCCATTTTTATAGGCTGGATAAGACATCATGGTGTAATATTAGTGCAAATAAGTATTCAAATGGTTTCAGAGAACTTCAACAATTAAAGTGTCAAGCAGAAACGCATGTAAAAAAACTCACCATATCATCTTTCTTTAGAGGTTCTTGCTGAGATGTTGTCAGACTTCTGATGCATTGTACTGAAAGAGATGAAATAGACTGAGAGACTTGCAACATTTCATGAATAAGCTATCATTCTTTAAAAAACAAATTACGTTTAATAGATCAGGACATCATCTTATATTTTCCTGTAGTTAAATCAAATAAATATTAAATGTCTATTATTGATAAAGAAGCTGCGTGCTTACGAAAATGTACTAGTTACTGGGTAAGAGAATAATTAGACGTCCTGAAAAAAACATTTTGCATACTAACGTTAAAAGACTGAGAAAATAATGTAGCAGATACCTGTAGCTCTAGGTGTGACCGGTTGCTTGGGAAGAGCCTGTAATAACAGGCGACTAAAAGAAAGGGCAAACATTCTTCAATGTGTTCAGGAGGCCGCCATGACAGTTTCTGCCTGCTTCTTCTGCGGAGTCGTTTAGCGCGGTTATGGTTACGATTGTTACAATCTACCGCCACCTACAAGATCGGAGCGAGCGCGCAAAATAAAATATAAAATAAAATAAAATAAAATAAAATAAAATAAAATAAAATAAAATAAAATAAAATAAAATAAAATAAAATAAAATAAAATAAAATAAAATAAAATAAAATAAAATAAAATAAAATAAAATAAAACAATAAAAAGGTAGTATACAAAGCTTTAACGTGAGTATTCTTATATATTTTGCGTCGTTGCAAGACTCGCAATCAGCGAAATATTGGAAAGAGGAGGTTTGAAAAAACGTTTTTAGTTATTGATATATTTAAAGTTTTAGCTATTGATATATAATAACTGATAATTGATTTAATATTTCACAGTTGGAGAATCAATGATAAAATAATAAAACAATGGAAAATTTGAATAAAAAGCTTTAGTGGTTTGTAGATTTTTGTGTAGATTACAAATACTTGTAATCAGTTTTCTCACTCTTTTTTTTTTGGAAGGAGAATATTTAAATACATTCGAAAAACTTTGAAAGTTTTAGTTATTGAAATTATATAGGCCTAATTAATAGAAAAATTCACTGACGAAGAATCAATGGTAAATAATAAAAATAAAATATAATAAAATAATTGAATAATTGTGTAAAAAAGCTTTTGTAGTTTTATAGTTTTGCAAGTGTGTGGAACATTTTGCCTGTCTTTTGAAAAGTCGCTTCAATAATAAAGAATCGATGATATTTATATAAAAAGATTTTGAAGTTTTATGGTTTTTAGTAATTTTTTGCATTTTCTGATGGATTGAAGGGACTTTTGTTCTGCCTTTTCTCGTCTTGACTCTTTAACAGTCACGTGGTCCAAAGGCGAACTCCCATTGGTTAACTCCATCTTTTCGAAAGTCCTCGCTTTTGGTAAACATTGGTTAGTGTGTCGCCGCTCACTATTCAAGTGTTATTTTGTGTAATAATAGATATTTAGTTGTTTTGTTTTGTTATGGTTTTAATGTAGTGACTGAGGTCAGTTACTTAACTGTCGTACAGACTTGACTATGGATGAATAAACAGCTTCGCCTCTTTGTTGTGAGTTACTGAGCTTACAGTAGGTCAGTATTATCACGCAATGCTGTAATATCAGTTTCCAGAAGCTTTACACTAGTAATGTATACTGACAACCACATGCACGAGATTGTGGTAAAGCGCAACACTTCGTCCTCAAGAAAGAGATCAAGGGATTGTATGAGAAGTCACATCACTCCAGCCAAGAAGCAGTCAAGTTTCACATCAGAAACATGCTCTACTGTCGAAGGACACACTCATACTCAAGACATGAGTAAGAATAAAAACACAGAGCTGGTAAGCAGACCCTTCTTCTTTTCACTGTAAGATGTACATTGCTTCAAGCATGCCAATGGTGTTTCTATTCTCATCCAGTGCTGCAGTGACAATGAGGACTTATTTGAGGGTTATGACAGCATTGTGGGTGACAGCTCCTTTCTGGCTAAGCTTGAAGATGTGGAGCTCCAGATGAGGCAGTGTCACGACCAGCAGACTCCAGACGCCTGTGAGGATGATCTTTCAGACTCAGTCTTAGACGATTTCAGAGATTCACCACCTAGAGCTTTGCCGAGCTCTCAACTTGAATTTCAAAAAGCTGTCACGACTCCACACAAAAGCCCTTCCAGGGGTGCACATAACACCTCTACCCCTGATTTGATGATTCCCAGGCCAGCTGTCAATCATGCAGATCTCACTGTCAACAAGCCACCCCCGAAGGCCAGAAGAAGCATGAAAGATCATCTTAAGAAAGTACTGATTGACAATGCAGCAACATCCAGTACTGTCTCCAAGACGGTTCAACAAAAGGAAGCTGTGATGACTGAAGAAATGAGTTTTGCCATGCAGGCCATGGAGTCCATATCAGCTGAGCAGGACCTGGGCCCTTTTTTTGGTCTCCCATCCAAAGTTAAAAACCTTATTTTGAGATTAAAGGGAATCCAGGACTTGTATGGTAAGTACTTCACATCCTTTCCATTCCAGTTTTGTCCTTATTGACATCTGGTAAATCAGTGTTTTAATCCTCTTGTTTTTTTTTCTTTTGATTTCAGAGTGGCAGAAGACATGTTTGAGCCTGGATTCGGTGCAACAAAGGAGAAATCTCATTTATTCTTTACCAACAAGTGGAGGAAAGACTCTAGTGGCAGAGATTCTCATATTTAAAGAGCTTTTATGTAGAAAGAAAGATGCAGTGCTTATTTTGCCGTACATATCCTTGGTTCAGGAAAAGGTATACATTTACACATTTATGCATGATTTATGTATCATCTAAACAAGTGGGACCGTTGTAAATCAAGCCGTTTTAGATCACTATTACTGTGTTGTTGATACACTTATATGCATTGATTTGCCTTTAGGTGCGAGGGTTATCTAGCTTTGGCATTGAGTTGGACTTCATGGTCGAAGAGTATGCTGGCAGTAAAGGGAGGTTTCCTCCGGTCAAGAGAAGAAATAAAAACTCTCTGTATGTCACAACTATTGAGAAGGGACACAGTCTTGTCAATTCACTGATTGAAAATGACCGTCTAGACAATATTGGTCTGGTTGTTGTGGATGAGGTATGTATCACAAACTATTATTATTACTAAAGTATATTTTTTTGTTGTGTTTCGGTTTAGTTTTGATACACTACCGAAAAGTCTGAGGTCGGTAAAATTTATTTGCATTTATTTACATATAGTAAAAACAGTAATATTGTAAAATATTATTACAAATTAAAATAATTGTTGTCTTTTTAAATATATTTAAAAATGTAATTTATTTATATGATGGTAAAGCAGAATTTTCAGCAGCCATTATTCCAGTCTTCAGTATCACATGATCCATCAGAAATCATTCTAATATGCTGATTTGGTGCTCAAAAAACAGCAGCTTATTTTTTTTTTTTCAGGATTCAGCACCATTGTTTTGAAATACATTTTTTGTAACAATGTAAAAGTTTTTAACTGCCATCTGTGATCAATTGCATCCTTGCTGAATAGAAGCATTAATTTCTTTTTTAAAAAATGACCCTGAACCTTTGAACAGTATAAGCTTTTCTAATTATTTTTTTTAGCTCCATATGGTTGGTGATGGAAGCAGGGGGGCAATTCTTGAAATGACTTTGTCAAAGATTCTGTACATGAGCAGTGAGTATCTGAAGACTCACACATGCAGTGCTCTATTTGTGTGATGGTCGCTCATTACAGATTCTGATAAATCCATTGTCATTTCTCCATAGAATCCACCCAAATTATTGCTATGAGTGCAACACTAGGCAATGTAGGAGATCTTCAGACCTTCCTGAAAGCTGAAAACTACACCAACGACTTCAGACCTGTAAGACTGTTACTGTGATTTAATAAGGCTTTAAATTTGATCAACTCAATTCAAATAAATAACTGCTGATTCTGTAGGTTGAGCTGAAAGAGTATGTAAAAATAAAGGACAGCATATATGAAGTCGACCCAAGGGAAGAGTCATGTTTCAGTTTCTCACGACTCCTGGATTTTAAGGTATTGATGATCATTTGTGGCCAAAGCTCCACACATTAAGCTTTTTTTTTTTTTTTTAACTCCATAAGATATCGATCTGCTAAGCTCATTGAACCTTTGTGCGATGGACTTTCTCAGTACTCCAGTGGAATGCAGAAAATGGACCCTGATCACATCATAGCTCTGGCTACTGAAGTCATCCCTCAGCAGTCCTGCCTCATTTTCTGTGCCACCAAGAAGAACTGCGAGAATCTAGCTGGAATGATCTGCAAGTATTTAAATAAGTGAGTAGACCTTTAGAGTCCTTAAAAGGATAATCCACCCAAAAGTGAAAACTCTGCCATTATTTACTCACCCTCATGTCATTCCAAATCTGTATGCATTTCTTTCTTCTGCAGAACACAAAAGAAGACGTTTTTAAGAATGCTGGTAACAGTTTTGGGTCCCATTGACTTCCATTCTATGGTCAAAAAATACTATACTATGGATGACAATGGGACCTAAAACTGTTCGGTTACCAACATTCTTCAAAATCACTTTTCAGAGTTTTCATTGTGTGTGTATGTTATTGATTTATGAAATGAAATATTTTTTTCAGGGAGTTTTTGAAACACAAGGAGGCAGAGAAAGCCACTCTTCTTGGTGAACTGAAGAGCACTGGGAATGGAACCTTGTGTCCTGTGCTGCAGAAGACTGTGCCCTTTGGCCTGGCCTACCACCACAGCGGCCTGACCAGTGATGAGAGGAAACTGGTAGAAGAGGCCTATTCCTCAGGGGTACTCTGCCTCCTCACCTGCACCTCTACTCTCGCTGCTGGCATCAACCTTCCTGCACGCAGGTTCGTGTAGGCCTATGCATCTGAAAGCCTCAAATCTGTATAGAGGGTATGCATTGACATCACTTTCCTGCCGGAACACATCCCCTCAGCCGAACTGAGTGGCAAAAGAGTTTGCTGCCTGACTGGATTTAATACGGAAGCTGCAAAAGCGCGAGTAAAACAAACGATAATCAGTTTAAACTAAAAGTTGTTGGACTCGATATAGTATTTCTTACAACTTACCAAAGATCCAGTGGTCCATGGATATTGATATGCAGCCAGGAATCATGTTTCCTGACATTCATATGTGCCTGATTTCGACGCCGGTGAAATACATAAAGCAAATTTGCCTGTGAAGGCATTTTGTAAATACAAAATAGGTTGGTCTAAATCTGGGTGATCACTTATATAAATGTTATATACAGTATATTGTCATATCATCCAGGCCAAAATCTTGTATAGTTTTTGTCAGTGTTCATTTAAAAACATCCAGTTATGCAGAATATAAGATGGTAAATATTTAACTGATGAGTTGTCAATATGGTATATTAACAATACAATATATAGGATATGATTTTACCACAAAATTCAACATATTAATATAAAATGTTAACTGCAAATCCGTGTTTCGCTGCCTGGATTCCATTTGTTTATTTGAATTGCAGGGATCCCTACTTCACTTTTATGTAACTTTCAGCAGTCTGCAAAAATATTCCTCCGATTTCTTGTCAAAGCTGTTTGTATAGTCAGTCGCAAAGCTCTTTCTTGTTTTAGATGTGTTTTGTGTGTTCTGTCACAGCATTCACGCTGAAAACCAATGCTGCCTTTCAGTCTTTTTGCCACTCAGTGGGCGGAACCACAGTCACTCCAGCTGACGGTGACGTCACGTGCATGCCCTCTATTGATATGAGTTTCTTAATCATATACATGTGCTACTTCTTAGGGTCATTCTGCGGTCTCCATATGTAGCTACAGAGTTTTTAAAGAGAAGTCAGTACAAACAGATGGTAGGCAGAGCAGGACGAGCAGGTATTGATGCCATGGGTGAGAGTATCCTGATCCTGCAGGACAAAGATGTAAACATGGTAAAGATTCAGATTTTTTAATATTATATAAATGTATTATATAATATTATGTTATGTTATGTTATATTATATGGATACGTTTACTGCAGGCCAAAAAACTGCTGTCTGCTCCCATGGAGAAGTGTTACAGTAACCTTCTACACGATGGAGGGAGGGGCCTCCTCAGTCTCGTCCTGTCACTCATTGGGCTGAAGGTTTGTGAAATGTTTTGATGTAGTGATAATTGAGAAATTATGTCTAGTTTAGAAGTGCAAACACTAATGTGTTTCCTTTGATTTCAGATAGCTACAACTGTAGAACAAGTGAGGGATTTCATGAAAGGCACACTGCTTAGTGTGCAGGAGGCTCAGGTCAGTCCAGAGAGGAGTTTGTGGGACCTTACTGTGGAGTCTATAGAGACCCTGAAGCAGAAGAGCCTCATCGAAGTCTCTGCTGATGTATATAATCAAACCATTCTCCAAATCACCAGGCTTGGGAGAGCAACATTCAAAGGTAATTAGAGTTTTTGAATAATGAGATTTGTATAATGTCATGTATTGATGAGTAAGAAATGATTCTATGTATTTACTAATTTACCACATGGTGGCAATACGACCCAGTTTAAAAGTGATACATTTGTAGAAGATACATTTCTAGCTTCTCTTTTTATTATTATTGGTTTTTCAGAGCCTCATTTTTTAATGTTTTTCCATTTACTTGTTTCAGGTTCAATAGACCTAAGCTACTGTGACCTACTCTACCGAGACTTATCGAAAGGGCTGGAGGGTTTACTCCTCAATAGTTTTCTTCACTTAGTGTATCTGGTTACTCCATATGACATGGTGAATCAATGCAAACCAGATTGGATGATCTACTTTAGGCAGGTGGGATGATTTTGTTGGGTTAAACCTGTTTTAATTACACACGACCATTCAAAAGTTCATGCTCAGTTAGTTTTTTTAAATGTTTTTGAAAGAATCCTCTTATGTTCATCAAGGCTGCATTTATTTGATCAAAAATATAGTAAAAAGAGTAATATTGTGAAATACTATTAGATTTTAAAGGGGCAGTTTAATACATTTTATTATATAATTTAATTTATGACAAAGTTACTGACCCCAAACTTGGCACAGTACAGTATTTCACCACTTTTAAGGACATATAGGGTGCAACATTGTTTATATTTGTATTAATGTCATTAATGTACTCTTCTTTAGTTTCAGTTGTGTATTCATACCTAATACAAATGTTTCATTGTACCAGTTTACGAATTTGTCAGCTGCTGAGCAGAAGATGGTCACTGCGGTCGGAGTGCCTGAAAGTTTTGTGGCTAGAAAGGCAGCGGGACAGAGCGTGAGGAAGGTTGGCAAAACAGCATTCTTTTCACACTTCAGTATACTATGCTAGCGATTCACAACTGTTTTTGTTCTGGATTAAACAGCCCAGGTATAATAAGCCTGAAACTGCTGTAAACAGATATCATTAGCTGACAATGTTTTAAAAAATTAAACGTGTCTTGAATTTAGTCTTACTTCAATTCTAATCCTCTTAAATGATTTGCAGAGTGTTAATGGTAAATCTACATTTAACCCTTCTTAAGTTTCTGAGGTGGAAAATAATGATTTACTGTGACTTAAAGTGAAACGTCATCAGACCTGGATTTCACAATGATGGTTTTTGTTCCTGTTTCTCTTACCTGCGTCTCAGTCTGTGGACATTGTGGTAGTGAATAGGTTGTATCTGGCTTTGGTGCTGTACTCCCTACTGAAGGAGACAAACCTTTGGAACGTGTCCGATAGATTTCAGCTGACCAGAGGCTTTGTACAGACTCTTCTCAGCTCAGCGTCTGCATTTGGCTCCTCCGTGCTGCACTTCACTGAGGTTAGGGCACATCCAGGCATCATTTAAGACATATGAGCTGACAAATATACATCTGTTCCTATCTTAGAGTCATTGATGGATTGGAGTACTATGAGATTTGTCTGTCTATTTCAGGAGCTGGAGGAGTTTTGGGCCTACAAGGCTCTTCTCTCAGAGCTGACCCGTAGATTGACTTACTGTGTGCAGGCCGAGCTCATTCCACTCATGGAGGTGGCTGGAGTCATGGAGGTGTGTGTTGTTGCTGCTCATCTATTCTCTCTAAAATAACTATGACCAGAACATTTGCTTGAGAGCTGTGATTTTATTTTGTCTTCTTTAATTCTCTTTTACTTCAGCATCGTGCTAAGCAGCTGTATAACGCTGGTTACAAGACACTGGCACATCTTGCCAACGCAGATCCACAAATTCTGGTCCAAACTATTGAAAACCTCTTCAAAAGACAAGCAAATCAAATTATTGCATCAGCAAAAGTAAGTACAATATTGCACTATAGAGCAACATTATATTTTCAGCTTAGCTTTTCAAGTTCATCCAAATTAAAAAAAATTGTCATTTATTCACCCTCAACTCAAGCCAAACCTGCATGACTTTCTTACTTCAGAAATTAAGAATTTCTTTGATTGTTTTTTTTTTTTTTTTCATGCATTGACGTCAAATGTTGATGTTGGGCCTCAAAAAAGATCAAATCATCGTAAAAGCATCATAAAGGTGTTTCCTCACATGGTGATGATGGCTCAAGAAGGCTTCTTTTAGGAATCCAATGCACTTCTTCCAGTCCAAAAAAGTTAAAAAGCCTTTATTTGCATTATGGCCATTACAATAGAAACGTTTAAAATGACTAAAACACTGCACACTGATGCGGCCTTCAGCCTTCCTCAGAGTGTGTTAAGGCTACTTTTATAATGATTTTGGTTATTCTGAATCCTTTTTGTCGCTGTATATTGTCAATGCACGCAAAAGACTGACCAGGACATTCAGGAAATTCATCGTTCCACATCAGAAAGAAAGTCATACAGGTTTGGAATAACATGAGAGTATGAAAGAATTTTCGTTTATGGGTGAACTATACTTTTACGATGTACATATAAGAAAAAAATAACACCTTTTTATTCATGTTAACTTTCTCAATGTTCATTTTCAGATGTTAATAAAAGAGAAAGCAGAGGCCTTGCAGGAGGAGGTGGATGAGCTGCTTATGCTTCCATCTGATATCCCATCTTTGTAATTTTGTTTATTTTTATATATATGATGTAAATAGCATGCATATTATTTAATCTACTTGACATTATGTAAACTATTTTGTGCCTACATGTCTGGCTGAAATAAAAATGGAAGTAACCTCGTTTTTAGTAGCATCTCTGTTACTCATTACCATGGTCATGTGTTATTTTGTGTCATAAAGAAGGAAACAATCACAAACAGCATGATAAAGTTCCAGCGCTGCCTCTCTTGTTGTGAGTGCCAGCCAATCAAATTAAGGCATGCAAATAAATGAATCAGCCTGAAGCCACGCCCAGAGATCACCAGCGTGAGAGATATATATATATATTTTAAAGAAAAAATTGTCATGAACTGGTCTAACAAGAAAGAAGGAAGTAGTTTTGAGGGTGCCAAAAAACAACAAGCAATATTTCGGATGAGTGATGCCAGCAAAGCCCGAGTGAGGACGAACAGATGAAGTCTGCGGCCACAGCAGTTTCCACGATTGTAGCTCTTGCTTGCTTTGGCGCATTGTATGTAGAGGGCAAAACAGTGATATCTGTTGATGATGTTCAGTCAGTACGCGTCGACCTGGATCTGTCCCATGTTGCCCGACGGGTGGACGAAAGGTTTCTCTCCGTGGCCATAGATGCGAGTTTAATCGCCGAGGAGAAGTTCATGAACCTACTGAAGTAAGTAACTTCTCTTAAAGCAGACCTCAAATGAGTAAAGTTGTGATGTAACTTTAAAAGAAGTGTTATGGTGTTTATGCAGTTCACCGAAGTTAAGAACCCTTGCCAAAGCCTTGATCCCAGCGTTTCTGAGATTTGGAGGTACCAAACAAGATTTTATGAAATTCAACCCACGCGGAAGATATTTTCAAGCGAGAGACAACAGCAGCAGCGCTGTTCTAGGTAACCTCTTTCACTTAGCATCAATACATGACTTAAAACTGAAGTAAACCACATCCTCTAGCTGAGAAAGCTGACTGTGGTGTGTGTTGTCATCTGACTTTAATAAGCGAACAGTCAACTAATTCACACAAACATCCTGAACATAAAATGCACCTATTGCCCATTGTGTCAAATTTATTTCGACACTTATACCTTCATATTTCTGAGCAATTCTTGCAATGATATTTTACCACCTGGGTTCAAGGTGGTTTTTACTGGAAGCTATATTACATCACATAACTATGTTCCAGATTTGACAAAACTGGAACTGATACAAATACTTTGAATATGGTTTCTCACTCTCTCTCTCTCACTCTCTATCAAACACACACAAACATATACATGTATATACCTATAAAGAGAGAGAGTTTTAATTTGTTTTTTCAATATTATTATTATTAGATTTATTTAATCAGCCACATGTACTGTTATTTCTACAGGAAAATTATGTGAGAGACTTGAATTGCCTCCATTTCTGGAGAATAGGTTGAAGCAAGAATGGATCCTAGAGTCAAAGACTTTACTTCAGGAGGAACTAGAAAGAAAATACAAAAAGACAAAATTCTCTGGTTAGTTTAATTTCTATTCTTTTAAAATAATTAATTACCTAATGGGGAATTTATCATGTGTCAGTTCGACAAAACTGTTCTCTAGTCTAGCAAAAAGGTAAATTCCGCTGGCCCACATTTGTAAGTGTCAGAAAATGTAAAGTTGTATTTTTAATCAAAAGTCTTCTTTACAAAAAGACTGTATGGCAGCTATTAACTATAGCAACTATATGATAGCTATATGTATATAAACTCTCTCACACTCACCCTGGGTCATCATTATTATTGAACCCAGTAATGTATTCGGATTTTTACTGATCATAAAACATAAAAGTCAAGTGTCTGTGTTTCTTGTAGAATATGCGGTTGATCTGCTATATGCTTTTGCGAACTGCTCTGGTTTGGACCTCATCTTCGGTTTGAATGCTTTGCTCCGAACCAGTGAAAACACATGGAACAGCACAAATGCAGAACTGCTGCTGAAGTACTGTGAGTCCAGGCAGTATGTGATGTCCTGGGAGCTGGGGAATGGTAGGATTTGGGATCTTTCGTTTGAATTTGCTTATACGTATGCACATGTTCCTGTTTTGAATTCCCTAATAATTTTTATATGATTATCTGTTATTACGTTGATGCCTCAGCATTAAATCTCTTGTTTTAGAACCCAACAGCTATGAGAAAAAAGCGGGGATCAGAGTGGATGGGTACCAGCTCGGTCAGGATTTTGTCAATTTGCGTCAAATCCTTCAGGAATCTGCGGTCTACCGCTCGACAGGACTGTATGGACCAGATATTAGTCAGCCACGAGATCACCGCAAAGATTTGTTAACTGGGTAAGTGTTCAGAGAAAATAGTTCTTGTTTTTAATGGATTTTCAGAGATGCATCTTGTCTGCACCATCAGTAAAACTAATGCATTTGGGTATCGAAGAAGCGTGACATGGTTAAACATTGACTTTTATAGGTTTTTGGAGACTGGAGCAAAGGCCATTACTGCATGCACCTGGCATCAGTAAGTTATGATTTACTTCCTTTCACTAAAATCAGAAATAAACTAGACTTGCTTTTTATGAGTCTTTGTATTGAACTTGTTCCCTTTTTTTCTTCTTAACAGCTATTATGTGAATGGCAGAGACACGTCTTTAGAGGATTTCCTTGACCCTGAAGTGCTTGATACTCTCGCAACAAAAATTAACGAGGTCCTCGAGGTACCAGAGCAATCCTGCACAATATATTAAAACAGGAAGCCTTTTGTGGCATTCAAATTTCTCACATTCAGCAGTGACTAGAGAATGACTGAAATTAAGTGATAAACATTCTGCCTTCAGATTGTTGAATCTGTTTCTCCGGGGAAGAAGGTTTGGCTTGGAGAGACGAGCTCGGCATATGGTGGAGGTGCTGTTGGACTCTCTGACACGTTTGTAGCTGGTTTCATGTAAGTCAAAAAAAATTTACAGATGAAAGATTGTAAGTAAATTAAAATGTGCTTAATGTGCAATCAAATACAAATAGCAACATAAATGAAAGAAATGGCAGTTATTGATACACAGGTTTCCATAATTATTCTAATTGTTCTAATTAAAAAATAAAATGGTTTTACATTTTAAGTAACCTATTTGGAATTTAATGTGAATCAACAGTTTAAATATTTAAAAAAAAAAAACATTCAAAAGTTTAGGGGTTGGTAATTGTTTTTTATTTATTTGAAAGAAGTCTCTTATGCTCACCAAGGCTGCATTTATTTAATAAAAAATATGGTAAAAACAGTAATATTGTGAAATATTATTATAATTAAAAAAATTACTGTTTTCTATTTTAATATATTTTAAAATGTAATTTATTCCTGTGATGGAAAAGCTGAATTTTTAGCAGCTACTCCAGTCTTCAGTATCACATGATCCTTCAGAAATCTTTCTGATATGTTGATTTGCTGCTGTTGAAAACAGTTGTGCTGCTTTATATTTTTGTGGAAAGTCTTGTCAGGATTCTTCAAATTTATTTGAACTATAAATCTTTTATAAAGTTATAAATGTCTTTTACAGTCATGCATCAGTGTTATGCATCCTTGCTGAATGAAAGTATTAATTTCTTGTAACATGTAATGTTATATGTATATATTATAAATATAAAAATATTCATTGTTTATTATAGATATTTATATCTGTCTTGTTTATCGAAGGTGGCTGGACAAACTGGGGCTTGCTGCCAAGCTTGGTTTAGATGTCGTCATCAGACAGGTGTTAATTGGTTCTGGCACGTACCATTTAGTGGATGATAACCTAGATCCTCTTTCAGTAAGTGTTTGATCTTTGTTGCATAGCTTCTGTATCGGTCCAGGAATGTGGACCAGTCAATTATCCTAGTTTTTTTTTTCTTTCTCTACATTAATTTTTGTATTATGGCAGGATTACTGGCTATCATTGCTATACAAAAGGCTTGTTGGTCCAGAGGTCTTAAAAGCACAAGTTCTTATGAATTCAGGACCAAAGAAACCAATACGGGTTTACCTTCACTGCACTAACAGAAAACGGTACTTGTATTCTCATTCAAAATGGTTTATTTTCTAAAAAATTTAACTTAACTTTTGAAAGGTTAAGATTTTTTACATATGGTATCTTTTTTTTCAGCACACATTATAGACCAGGTGCTGTGACCTTATTTGCCTTAAACCTAAACAAAAATGAAGTCACGATTAGTCTGCCTGCACATACAGCCAACAGCACCATTGAAGCATTTGTGCTACAGTCAGCTGAGACTGGCGAACAGAGTCTTTATTCCAGGTAATGTCTCATGATCTCACAATGTTTGGACTGTGCAATGCTATCAAGTTACACTACGCTTTACTATACATTTATTACCTCATATTATTAGAAAGACTACACAAAATATCCAACTTTTCTATGAATTTTAACCTAAAATGGAAGCCATTAGACAAATTATGCATCAACTGTTGTAGTAACAACCTTGAGATTGTTAAACCCAATTTTTTTTGTCCGTTTTCTAGGTCAGTCAAATTGAATGGACAAGTGCTGAAGATGGTGGATGACCGAACACTTCCTCCGCTGAAGGGACGTGAGCTGCCGCCTGGAGAACGCATCAAGCTGCCTGGGTTCTCATTTGCATTCTATGTTCTGACTGAAGCACAAGCTCCGGTATGCAAATGAGCTGTCATAAAGACTGCTTTCAACGGAGAATCAGGGACATAAAAAATATTTTGCTGTGACACTGTTTTCTGTGAGGGAACTTCAAACTTGAATGAAATTAATCAGTGTCTTAATATATTATCACAGTTTTGTTATTTATGAAAATCCATATTTATTACAAATATCAAGCTGTAGCCAAAAAGAACTTGTTTAATACTTCATGAACAACTTGCACTGGGTTTAATCTATTTTACATCTGTTGAAATAAACTGATTTTAATCAAAGTGCTCATTTGTCAGGACATTTTGTTTGACAAGTTGAAGTGATCCATTATTTTCCATGCAGACATGTGGCCCTCTACGCTTAAAGGCTTCAATCAAGCCTTTTGATTCTTAGTCATTTTTTTTCTGTGTGATTCACATCTGTGTGTGTGTGTTTGTTTAGCTAAATTTAGAGATGTATCATAAAATGATTGAGACATTTAGGAATCCTCTCAAAGAGTAGGCATGAGAGGTCTCATTGCACTTGTTACTCTCTTTGTGTGATGACTGTAGCAGAAGAGTCTATATTAGACAAAAAAATAAAATAACATCTGGGATATCTAAAGTGAAAACACAGCTGGTATAAATATAGATAAATATTTCTCGACTGGCTGCTTGTGTAATCTGTGAAAAAAATTGATTTATTTTCATGTAGAGGAGGATTGATACAGCATGACAAGTTTTATGTAATCATTTAACATTAACATTTATACTGATTGAAAATGCATGGAAAGGGCATTATAACTTCATCTAAAATAAACCACCAGCATATGGATTGTTCTCAAAATGAAAGGTGTTTTTGTAAAGTAATGACTGCAGTTTTATTTAACCAGCCATCTGTTAATAATAGCAAATTGTTGAACATTGTATATGCTCAATGCCTAATCTGTTGCACAAAACCCCGACAAAACTAACTGGACAAAACCCTGCAGTGGGTTGTTTTTCCCACCGGCCGGCGATGTTTACCACTGTTGAGAGGCTGAATTGGACAAGAATAATTTTGGAAGCCACATTACATACTGTATGAATGTAGAAAGACCAAAAACTTCATTCATTGTTGGTGAATTTCAGTATTGTGAGGTTTTAGTTTATGATAAATACTTAACCTTTTATTTGGCATATCCTGTTGCTTGAAGTTTGAAGAGGTTCATTACAAAATCCGATATATCCTGTAGATAAGGAAGCTTATTTAAAAAAATTAATAAATAAATGCTTTGCTTTCTATTATAAATTTGACTGTCAATTTTTTTTTGTCATAGTAATGTTGACTTTTTGTGTCATAAATTTGACTTTCACATAATTTTGATACATAATTTCAATATTAATATAATTTGTTCAATTTAATATAATTGTGTCTATTTATGTCATAATGATGACTCTTTGTCTCATAATATTTTATCTCTGAACTTTTACTTATGTCATACTTGTATCCTCTCCTAATTTTGGGTTATGTCATAACTATGACTTTCTCATAATTTTTACTCATAATTTCATTTTTATGTCATTTATGACTCATAATTTTGATGTTCTATCTCATACTTTTGACTTGTCATAATTAGTTTTGTTATAACTTTGACTTTTTAAAAATTTTATCTCAGAATTTTGACTCATAATTACTATTATCTTTTTTTCTGTTTATATACATATATATATATATATATATATATATATATATATATATATATATTACCCTTTTTATCCCATAATTATGTTTTATCTCCTAACTTTGACTTTTTATGTTATAATTATGACTTGGTATCTAATAATGTCATAATTATTTATCAAAGGTTTGACTTAATGTACATAATTGGCTGGTGAAAATTAATAATGTTCCTCTCTTTATTTCATAAGATTTTTCCTATTACTTGTTCAATTCTTAAATAAATAATATGCAATCACTCTTCACTTTCTAAGCACATTTTACTGAAAATCACGGTTTGCATGGCTCTCTCGTGAACGAGCGCAGTAAGCCATGTGGTGTCTGTGCTAAGTTGAGCATGGCAGATGCTGAAGAGGTCATTGTTTGCAGTGGCCCTTGATAATACGCTGCTTGTGTGACGAGAAGAGCAGACTCTGGCAACCTCTGCCAGTCACACATCTTCTTCATCTCCCATGAGAAATCCCACGGCCAATGAACACAAGCCCTCACTCCAGCAGTGTGCTGTGTCCACAGAGCCCTCTCAGCTTCATCAAGAGGCGCCGTCTGGAAACATGAGGGGATTTAGGCAGCGTCAGAGATTTAGGCTACCCCTTGGGCAACCCTGACTGAAGTATTTATATACTAATGACTCAGTGAACCAGGGGGGTTTCAAACTTTTTGATGCCAAAGGCACACATATATGACATATGGTCATTTTTTTTTCTTTTTTAATAATCATGCTATCACACTTTTTATTCTTTCACAAAACCATTTTTTTTTTCACTAAAAAAGACTATCAATATAATAAAATAGGAATTGATTAATCTAATAATTTCAGTCTTCAAAAAAAGCATAATTTAAAAAAGAAACATTAAGATTCAAATCAAATCTGTAAATGTGGTAATAAATCATAAACATACTTAATATAGTCTAATATGTGACACACGAACTTTGGCCGCTGTAAATACTTTTCTCTCAAATTGTTTGTTTACCCCCTTGAGGGTTCAATAATCTGAAAACTTTCTGACTCTGACTATTTATTTATTTTTTTCATTTTTCTTCTAAGATTTTATTTATTTTTTTCAACAAGGTGTTAGAGTTGGTGCTCTTCCACTTGAAGATTATATCGTGTGATGCTGGGTCATTGATTTTTCAGCACTCAATAAAAATCTTTATTTTACTGAACGTGTTTTAGCCTCCTTCTAAACCTTGCTGCCATTCTTTGCCTACGGCTATACGTTTTGGAGTCCAGGGGTTTTCAATAGGTGGTCTAAAGTAGGACTGCCAGTTATTATTTGATCTCAAGCTATTTTTTTAGTGTGTAAAAAAGATATATATATGGCTATACAGTATAAAAGTTAGATATTTTGACGTAATACGTTCACCTAAATGTTTCATTGAGGTAAAAATAAAATGTAATATACAAATGAATCTATACATCTGTGACTGAAAAAAAAAAAAAATTCCAATGCTTTTGCAATGTAAGCATCATAAAGTAGGCTATGTAAATATACTGTGTGTTAACTAATATGGCAACATTCACATGCCATTATAGGAAACGATGATTTGTATGCAATATACAACATGAATCCTTTGCCTACTAAAAGTGAAACACCTTTACTGGTCTAAACTAAAGCAAAAGCCCACAGTAAATGTTCATTCACACATAAAGGCGGAGAAAGCTCACTAGCGCCTCCCACACACGGCTCAATAATCGCCAGCCGACCCGTCACTCCCCCTTAACTTGAGGAAACCCCAAGGTAAACTTTGGGAAGACAGCTGAAAAGTGTCTAGCAAGTCGTTTAATAAAGTAATCGCTGTAAAATTAAGGACATGACATCTGAAGCAACACGGGGAATGAAGTCTTCGCTTTGACGCGCAACGCAAAGTACAAATGGACAGGACGCGCAGGTTCATTTTGGGAATACTAACAGGTACTATCCACCAATGCTGGTTTATTCAACGCCTTTCACTGTGTTTTGTTCGTTTGCAACAGCTATAGCACATTTTACGACACTGCAGATTGTAGAAGTACCCGTTTACCAACTTTTCCTTCTTTGAATAGTTCTTTATTCACTTGTATTTATGAATGTGTTCGTGACATCAGTAGCGGGTGCGTCTTTGCTTTAGTTGAGTGTCTGTCTTCTTTTATAGTACTATGCAAGTTTCTATTTTTAGCGCTGGAAGCCAGTTTAGCACATTAGAAGACATTCTATTGGTTAATCATGAAGAGAGGGATTTCAGAGTGTAACCACAATCAAAAGCACTGTATAATCCAGTATAACGTTTGCCTGGAATTCTGCAAAGCAATCTAATGGCAGAGTTCTGGAGACATGCATGGTGCCACCTGTGATTTGTTTGTTGTCTGCCCTCAGCTGCTGTCCTATGCAAATACTCCCAGGCTGAATGGAATACCACCAAGACACCAGCGAATAGGACTGTGTCCTGCGATCACCATGACAACTGCACAGGTAAAAACCATTGGCACCCCTAGTGAAATGAGCAAACCAAGCCTTCGATATTTTCCATATGATTCACCCTCACCTCATGCAGAAAGCATATTTTGAAGCTGCGTTGAGGTTCGACAACCACTGACTTTGAAGACAAGAGATGTAACACTGTGTTTGCCCCCGTTGTGTTGTAAAAAATGGGCTTCCCCTGGGCAGGACATGAAAGTCTTGATAGCCTGACCACCTGCTGAAGAGATAAATAGGATATTAAATTAAAAGATTTTTTTATGGCATGAAAAAGTTTCACTGGTGTTATTTGAGCACCGCAAAATTCTGCCAAATGCATTTGCTTAACATGAGGCATATTCTAATCTGTTCACTGAGGAAAATTGGCCTGCTATGATAATAACCCTGCTTCTTAGTCCCTTTTAAGCCTTGTAATTTTATTTAAGAAGCGATAACGCTCCCAAGCTCAAGTTTAGCATCTCTGTATAGCAGGTAATCCTCTCTGACTGAACTCGGATCATGTTGCATGTGGCGGTAATCAGATCCTTTTCCATTCAACTTTTAGTTCATTCTGAAGTCAAAGCTCAAGTTTCAGTGTTTGTAGACCGGTCTCCTTTCTTCCTCAGTCCTTTGAACTGAGTTTGGCCTTTACACTTGGCTTGTACAATGACACACATAATATTGTAAATGAGTAAACAGACAACCCTGGTTACGTTACTCTGTATTTTATAGATATTGTTAATTATTTGAGTTATATTAGTTATTTTTAAAATGTATTATATTGATGGATATTGGATATTTATTGTGTATGTTAATTTTTCCCTTATTTTTTACGATTATATCACATTTGCCATTAGCTAACATAAATTTAAAGTGTCTTTAAAAACTCAAACAGCTTAATGACTCTATTAAATGTAATCTTTAACAAATCTGAATTTTGCTGTATAATTTTCATGTTGTACACTATAGTATTGTGATGCCTAAATATCCTTGTAGCATTTAAGCTGTTGGTATTCATTTTTAATTTATTAATTCAAAATAATTTAGATTTTTATATCAGCCTATAACATGAACATAATTATCAAACAGATGTTTTTGTGAATCTCTACTACAATTTACTTAACAGATTTTAATACACTAATTTTATTCAACAAGGATGCATTAAATTGGTTAAAAAGGACAGTAAAGTCTTTCTATTCAGCAAAGAATTCTTTTAAAAAAACACAAAATACATTAAATATTCAAAAAAATATTAATTCAGTATTTTTAGTATTAATTAAAAATACATTCAACATTGGTAATAATAAGAAATGTTTCTTGAGCAGCAAATCAGTATGTTAGAAAGATTTCTGAAGGATCATGTGACATTGAAGACTGGCGTAACAGCTGCTGAAAATTCAGCTTTGCCATCACATGAATAAACTACATTTTAATATGTATTAAAATAGAAAACAGTTATTATGAATTGTAATAATATTTCACACTATTTTTGATTAAATAAATGCCATCTTGATGAGCATACAGAAGAAACATTCAAATATCTTACAGAACCTAAACTTGTGAATGGTTCTGTTTGTGTTTAATGTTGATATGTAACCCTGCTTTACATCTGTGCAGATTCAAATGATGACCACATATGGAGTGGACACTTCTCTAAATGTCCAAAAGAATACAAGCATTACTGTATCCATGGTGTTTGTCGTTTTGTAAAGGCACAAAACACTCCTTCATGCAGGTGAGACTTTAACCTATCCATCACGCAACCAATCAGAGATCAAGAAAATGTTGAATAATTAGTTTGTTTTTTGTACAGATGTGAAATGGGATATATTGGCACTCGGTGTGAATATCATGATCTTGATCTCCGTGTAGAAGAACGAAAGAAAATAGTCATCGCATGTGTGGTGGCAGGATTGGTCTTTCTGATTCTGCTCATCGTATTCATATGCGTCTGTACACAGTGAGTAATGTGATGCATTATTTCATATTTTCATAGTCAAGCTTAGAAGAGTCAGTCTTCAGTGTTTTTTAACCTTGAATGTCTTTCTTTTGCCCATCTTCCTATCTTGTTTCACAGCAAACGATATAAACCATGTAGAAAAAAGAAGAGAAAAAAGGAAACAAGCGATGAAGATGAGAAGCTCAGTTCACTAAACACACATGAAGCTTTAGCTGCTCCAGTCGACACATCCGAAACAAATGCTGTATGAAGTGAGTGTGTTTATTTCTTCTCTTGCCTCATTCAGTTTATATTAACCATGTGATGCATTAAGGCCACTTACTGTTCAGATCATGTAAACCAACAGCTCTCAAATGGTTCAGGACTTACATTGGATATCAAGTGGCACTACCATATTGTTTATCATATACAAAATATCCTTGAAAATGTCTATTTCTAAGATTTCATAAAATGCACTGTGGTCAGTACAAACCATGCTTATGTTTGTAAGAAGTGAACCCATATTTAATTAAGTATGAGTCATATTTTCTCTTATCTTGCCTTGTTTTGTGCATGGTTTTTGAGGATGTTTACGTATATTGGCATCTGATGAAATTGGCTATTAAAGGGATAGAACATCCAAAAATAAAAATATTGTAAACAAAATACATGTTGTTCCAGATCCTTCTTCTGTGGAACACAAAAGATGACGTTTTTTGTCTATATAATGCAAAACGGTTTGGTTACCAACATTCTTCAAAATATTTTCTTTTATGTTCCACACAAGATATAAGTCATACAGGTTTGGAACTACAATGAGAGTAATGCTTTTTAGTGATGAGAGAATCTGCACAAAATATCATAAAATTTGATTGTTCATGAAATGTTGATATCGGAACAAGTTATTTTTTTTTTTTTCCTCTTTTTATAATTTTATTTATTTATTTTTTTTCATGCTGACCCATCATCACGTTTTTATTAAACAAAATATCAACCTTATTATTTATTAAATTAAATATTTGCTCCAATCCAATTAGAAAGTGATCCACACTCAAGCTCTATAAAACTGAATGGCAGTCTTTCCACACCATACAAGGACATTGACATGTCAGCATTTTAGAAGTACACAGACAGCAGGCTCTATAAGGGAAAGTATGGAAACAATAAGCAAAATGTCTGTTTGACGTGTGTGGCTATTGTGATGCTGTTCAGACTTTGGTTGCCAGGCAGTCAGATCAACTTTTAGCTCAAATAGATAGGTCTAATGATCTTTTTCTTTCAGTGAAACAGTGAAATGAACCTGCCAGGGTTGGTAATGGCATGATTGTGGTGTGGAAATGAGGACTCGTCCTGCCGAGTGATGAAAGCGGTGCTTTACAGTAATCCTGAGTGGACTTTAAATGAACTTTGAAGATATGGTATGTCAGGCAACCTTTGCCATTCTCTGTGCTACTGTTTACCTCATTCTTCATGCCACAACTCATTTTCACACGTTTCAGAAGAAAAGTTGGAGATGAACTGAGCGTATATGCCTTCAGAATGGCTGTAATGAGAATCTGTATCATAATTCAAATAATTGAAGAGGTGGCGAGCAATATGCTGAAGGGGCACAAAGCAGATTTGTGTTGGTTTAATTATAGGCCTATTTATATTGCATATGATGCACATATTGAAAAAAAAGTTACCATAAATTAGATTTGATAGACGCTACGACATTAAGTTAGTAAATAATAAATTGTTATATTTCAACAGTTTCTGGAAGTAGTTCTCCCGACATTAACGGACCAAAATTTCTCTAAACTTTGATTTATTTATTAACATGTTTGGTGTTAAAAGAGTATATTTTAAATTATGGAATTACCATTAATGTGACAGTGTCTTTATTGTGAGTTTTTTTGAGAGATAAGTATTAGCCATAACAAATAAAATTGTTTTGAAATGTTTGGTCAAAAATATTTGTAAGTGAACAACAATTTTTTTTTTAGATGAAAAAGAGAAAACCTTTGATATATTTTTGTGAGTGTTTTGTGAGGTACAGTTTGGAAATATTTGATAATGACAAACTGTATTGATATAGTTAGAAATGTGTTTTCACATACTGTTCAGATTTATTTTCCCCCTTTTAATTGTAAGCTAATATTTGAGACTTTCTTCAAATGCAAAGCTGTATTTACTTCATACCATAAAATGTCTTTTTGAACTTGCTCATGTCAGTATTTTTATTACTGTAATGTTACATAAGAAAGTTTAATTTTCAGTCAGTGTAGCAGTGGTTTTAGGAAATGCAGTTTTGTGGTACTGTAAATGCTTGCATTGTATTCTGTAAACAAGGTGAATGTGGTACATAAACTGATCATTTCTTCACACCAAGGTGGAAAATGTCCATGGAGTGTGCAAAAGTGCTTAGCTAGAATAAACTGTCCACCAATCCTGTTTCCAAGAAATGTTCAATCTGCTTTATTGTTTGTTTTTTGCCCTAGTTACAGCTGCCCTGAAAAATCCAGTCTGTGGGATTATTTAACCTTTATCATTATAGATAAAGTTTTGAAGAGCCGTCTTGTCTTAAGAACTTTTATTACTCATAAATGTTTGAATCCTCATTGTGGGCTGATGCCAACAGAAACTGGCTGGTGTGACCAGCATGGCCTCGTGTTTCAAGAACAGCCATAAATAGCTTGCCTTTGCCTGATGTCAGGGGTTGGAGAACGACAGGAATCCAGCTCCTCAGTTGGTGGGTTCTTGTGAGGCAGATGTTTTTCCATGATATTTATCAAAGCTGTCAAATGTTTCATCAGAACATCACTTAACCAAACAACTGTATAAGCCTGTCTTCAAAACCTATAAACCTATATAACCTTTTAAAATAATTTTTGTTGCAAGATGTAAAGGCTGTGAAAGATTATATGAAGATCTGAGGGTCTTTTGAGGTTCTGTTCCACCTAGCATAGCAAAGACTTGTGACGAATGTGTCCTTCAGCTGAATTTCCCCTGAACTAAAGCAGCAGGAAACGAAACATAAGGCATGTCTCAAGAGAAAATGAAATGGATAACCGATACAACACGCTTTCAGCAGGAGATAAGGGTGTCGCTCTGATCTCACCATTTTTTCTCCAGGTCCTCTGAAGCCATATGATATCTTCATCAGTGAGACAGTAAGCTGAACTCGAGAATTGGTCAGATTTGTGAGCGAATCGTTTAGTTTTTGTGAACTGAATAAACTGATTCATTGACGAACAGACCCAAAAACCTTATGAATAACTTAAAGGAGGGCTACACTGAATAATAATGATACAAAATTGCAAACAATTTATTTTAGCTACATTAAAAAAAAAAAAAAAAAAACTTGAAAGTTAGTCAACTAAATTTGATTATTTAAATGTATAGCTAAAATAAATTGATTGCAACCACTTCCCTTAAATTTTTTTTTTAGTAAATTCAATTAATCATTTTTTTTCAGTGTAGGATTACAGTGAATAATAACTTAAATTAAACTGTTGATATACTTCGGAAGACTTGAAATGTTGCTCGTGAGTCATATGGACAGCTTTTATTACATTTCTATGGTGTTTTTTGTCATTGTGGAACTTGACAGCCCATATCCTGATTCAATTTCATAGAGAGCTGCAGGGATCATGTAATGTTGTAGGCCAAAACCCAGAAAAAAGTCATGATTTTAGGGTTCAGTTTTCCTGAAGTCAATGGGTTTTTGTGTAAATGCCTGAAATGATGTATGTGGTTAACACAAACTCAAGATATTTTCATGGTTCAAATGGAATTTTATGAAGCTACGAGAATACTTGTGTGCAAAGAAAACAAAAAGAACTTTATTCAACAATTTCTTCCCTTCTGTGTCAGTCGACGTGCATTCAGGAGAGTACCACAATGCAAAGTCATTATTTTGGTTTTCTTTGTGCACAAAAAGTATTCTTGTGTCTTCATAAATTACGGTTGAACCACTGATGTCACAAGGACTATTTTATCTTCTGTGTCTTGAACATGTCATTTCAGTTGCTGTCAATGCAGGGTCAGAAAGCTCTCGGATTTCATCAAAAATATCTTAATTTGTGTTCTGAAGATGAACGAAGGTCTTACGGGTTTGGAATGACATGAGGGTGAGTAATTAATAATGACAGAATTTTCATTTTTGGGTGAACTATCCCTTTAAGCAACTGTGGTGTAGTTCATTTATAGTTTTTTATTTATTTATTTATTTATTTTTACTTGGTAGAAAAATCCTATGGGGTTTTTTGTCATAGAAAACAGGGTGATGCTAACTTCCAAGTTCAAAAACTTCAAAAATACGTCATCCTTCAACGTTCTATTGAAAATGTGCAGGAAATTCACCTTATGTGTTCCAAGGACGAAATAAAGTCATACACATCTGGAACAGCATAAAGGAAAAAGAACAGAATTTTCATTTAAATGTAAAAACGTATTTTTAAAGAGGACTCACTGCCATCTACAGGACGACACGAGAAGTTCTCGTGCATCAATTGCCAAGTGAACAGCATCTTGGTCATTATAAAAAAGATTATTACCATTTTTATTTATTTTTTTCCCTTTGTCCCCAGTCAATCCCACAGTGCAACTTATGTTACCTTTAGGGTCAATCTCAACACTCACCGCACTCTCCCAGCTTTTGTAGGTGCAAAGACCTATTTCTTATATCAGACGTAACTCAAGGTCCGCACTCTACCTTTAGGGTCAGAAACCGCAATCAGATGCTATCATAACAATGCTATCATTTTGCACATCTCATTAACACTTTCATAGTCACGGAACAGCTGAAAGTCCATCAGAGAGCTGTGGAGAGCTTGACCAGAACACAGTGTCGCACTTGTAGCAGGTGCACAGCTTTGAGTAATTGACCATGCTTTGACCCAGTAGATTGGATCTGGTCCATTTTGCAGACTCTAAATTGTGTGGTTTAAACCTGGATCTTTATATTAATCTCAAGGTCTCAAAGAAGTGATCTTGACATGGTCTTAAAGGTGAATAATGTTTCATTCCTTCTCATGCTTCTAATGTGTAAAAGGATATATGGGAATGTCAACTTGACTCATCACACATAAGGACAAAGAAGAGACCTGCATGAGGTGACTGCAGGAGCAATTCCCTACAATAAGAAATGATCAATACGGAAATGGAGGGTTAAATGAAAAAGTCAGTGAATGTCAAGGTGATTTGAAATTGCTGTGTTATTCTTAGCCAACGATGTGAGACGGTTTTAAATGAAGTGTGGTTGAATATGATTTAATATTAATCTACCAAAAAAAGGCACACTGGGAGGTCCACCAAGTGTTGATGCTGTCTTGATTAAAAATATCAAAATTAAAAAGGGGCTATGTATAAACATAAATAAATAAACATTTGAAATTTTAAGCTTTTCTTGTTGGATAAATATTGTCAGCTTATAGTTGCACAGTTATGACGTGTACAGCACCATGCTGCTTTAATTACATAGTCATGGTAACAGCTAACATCTTCAGAAATACTGTTTATCTTCAGAGACAGACGAATGATGTTCTTTCACAATCATTAATAACTTGAAAATATGCCATTTATTGTATATTTTTAGTCGGAAACAGAGAAAGGAATCTAAATCAATGGTTCTCAACCAGGGCCACAAGGTGACTTAATTACTGAATTATTTAAATATTAAAAAATTGAATGTAATTAGAACTGCTAAACATCAAAGTGTACTTATATATTACTTAAATTAAAAAGTTTTTGAAACTTCTGGTTACTGCATATTTAATCAAAAGTAATTATTTTAATTTATTGACATTTTTAGCTTCTATTATAAACATTTGTAATAGAAAACCAATTTTAGGAATTTAAAATTGACCAGTGCTTTGAAAATATCTTTGCTGAATAAAAAAATTACTGAGGTACATTTGGGTTGTTGCATATGATAAAAAATAACACTCTATTATTTACACAAAGGCGTGCATGATAAATCATAAGCAATTGTTATAAAGAAGAAAATTTAGTTTTTATTTTGTCAGAGTATAGATCTGTTTTTGTTTGACTCGTCAAAGAACAGTAATCACTAGCAGGGTAGTCATTTATTCTGGAAATTGCTAAGCTCAGGGAACAAGGGGAATATGTTTTGTGATGTGAACCATCAGAGAGCATTTTTAAACACATCCGTCATGCTATCACTTCATTACAAGGATGTCAGCTGCAGAGCTGACTTTGTGTCTGAGCAGTTGGGGACGTATTTAGTATGCTTCTCATAAAAGCCTTTATAGCCTTCATTTTCAAACAGGAACTGGCCATTTAAGTCATGGTGACAGTTTGTAGAGCCATATGCATTCACAATTCACATCAAGCTATACTTATTTCAACCAAGGTAAGATTCATTGTCTGTTTGATGAGGTGCTTTTGAGATGACTTCAGTTTGCTGAATGCACAGACTGACAATGAATTGCTCTCTTTTGTCTGCTTTTTGTTGTCTGAAATTCACCTAGACATTTTATAGCTTACATAAACACAGCCTGTTGTATATAGTAATACCAATATCTGATTCACCTTTGTGCTAGTGAATGGTACAATGGAAGGTATATAGAACCTGTGGAGCAACAGGGGACGAGTGGAAAATCACAATTTCAGATTACGACATTGGACAATGTCTCAAAAACAAGACAATCCGCTGTGCCAAAACACTGACTACTCAAATAAAGCAGTATTTTCGTCTTTAGGAAACAGTATGTCTATGTAATTGTTGGTGTTGCCCATGTTAACACAGACGTCATATGGTGATAGAGCTTACTAAAATAGGTGTTGCTCATTATTCTTAATTGGCTCAGAAACCATGCAGCCACAGTGTGAGGAAAAGCAACTGATTTGACATCTGAGTGAGATTTCCTACATGACACAGAAGACGTACAAGTTTATTGCCGCCCTTTAGTTTAAATGTCATGAGGCATGCATGTACGCCATCACATATTTTTAAACCGTTGTTTTTTCTCTGTGTATAAATGTTAGATCCTGAAATAAGTATGATAACATGGTTGTTTTGCTTGAGGTACAGATCTGTGGAGTGACGGCTTGAGTTTAAATTAGTATTACCTTTGACAGTTTCAGTTTTTCTCACAACCGTCATTCAGCAGTTGAATGAATTTGACGACTAACTTTTTACAAGAACATATTACCATTATTAATTGTTTGCGGATTGGATTGTGAAGTTTGGAATCAGTGATTAGTAAGAATCAATTAGCATTTTTGATCAGTTGAATCAATGATTCAATGTTTCAATCATAAAGAGAGTGGTTTATTTGTTTTGTTCCTGAATGACTCAATGCTTTTGAATGAATCGGTTGAACGAAGGATGCAAAGATTTACTCATAAAGACATTCCTTTGTTTTGTACTTTAATAAATCAGCATTTGTGAATTAATCAGTTGAATAAATGCTGCTTCATTCAGGAACAAAATAAGTTACCACTGTTTTCATGAGTGAATCATTAAATCTTTCATTTAACTGATACGCTCATAAAGATAATGGTATAGCTTGTTTTGTTCCTGAATGAATCAGCATTTTGAACCAGCAGTTGAATGAAAGATTCAGTGACTCATTAATAAAGACAGCTGTGCTTCTGCCCTGAAAACCATGATTAGCTGGTTTGGGTGTGTTTGTTTGGGGATGGAGCTGAAATCTACAGGAAGGTAGCTCCTCTGGAGCTGATGTAAAGTGTCCCATTCGTCATTTTAGCTTTCAGCATCCTTTTTTTTTTTGGCTTTCTCAATGCACACATCTGTTGAACCCACAGCAGACTTCTACCCGAGAGTCAAAGCGGCATTATATCATGAGCGTGAGGAAGACCACAAGGGTTTAAGGTGCTATTTGGGACAGGGCATGTCAGTTGTTTTGCTTGCGAATGAATCAATGTTTTGTACCAGAATAAATGATTCAAATGACTCAAAAGACACTAACTTGCTAACAATGCAACCTGCAAAAACCAGCAGAGTGATGCAAACAGAAAAAGCTGTTAGAATGCTATACTGAATTTTATCCCAGTGCTGTTTGTTAACAAACATAAATGCATTTTTAAAAGTTTTGTAAACATTTGTCAGCTAATTTCAGTTTTTAGTCTTGTCTTTAGCATTTCCTTTAGATCATGAGAAACTCTTAGACTGATAGTGTGCTGCATGTAAACACAAATCAGAAACAGCTGTTTGGCTGTTTAATAGAATACTAGATCAATAGAAACACACACACACACACACACACACACACACACACACACACACACACACACACACACACACACACACACACACACACACACACACACACACACACACACACACTGAAAAGCCCAAGAATGGACACCTGTGTTAATAGTATTGCCAACTATAGCCTATCATAGTTTTTGGCTAGATGCAAGTGAATCATGTCCTCTTGGATCCGGGTTGGTTCACCCCAAAAAAAACAAACAAACAAAAAAAAAACAAAGATCTGTTGTTAATACTCACCCTTGTGTCATTCCACTCCTGTAAAACCTTCGTTTATCTTTGGAACATAAATTAAGATTTTTTGACGAAATCCGAGAGCTTTCTATCCCTCTACAGTCAGTCATGCAACTTACACATTCAATGTCCAGAACGGTAGGAAAGACATCAAGTAATCCATGCCATTAATCATTAAGTATTCCATTTTATTAAGGGACATGAGTGCTTTTTTTGCACAAAAAACATAATTTACCACTTTATTTCCAAAAATATTATTCAAACACGTGTTGTGGTACTCTAGTGAACACTCACTTATGTGCGTTGTGTTGATGCCAGTCTTCTATGGCATGAACACAACACAAATGCGTTTTAATGCTTTTGTGAACACAATGCAGATTGTAAATTAGTTTTGTAAATTATGTTTTATTGTGCAAACAAAGCACTCACGTTGCTTAATAAAACTGAGGTTAAACCACTGAAGTCACATGGAGTACTTTAACGATATCTTTTCTACCATTCTGGGCTTGCAATGTGTAAGTTGCGTTGGTGCCTATGAAGGGAAAGCTCTCGGATTTCATCAGAAAGATGAAAGAAGGTCTTACATGTGTGAAATTACATAAGGGTGAGTAATTAATGACAGAATTTCCATTTTTGGGTGAAATTAACCTTTAATTCGTCCATGGTTCCAACTGGAATAAAATGAAAGAAGCTGTTTTGGTGCTCAGTGCAAACTGGCTAAGTATGCATTAACATATATGCTATGAGATATTGCTCACTGAATTTTATTACAGGACAGAAGAAAATGTTGCTCTAGAACTTTACTTGTTAGCTGACAAGTGACGTTAGCTTGCTTGGCAAAAGTTAGCTACTTGTTTAGACAAACTGAAAATTTTCAAGTATTAAATTAAAATAAATATTATTGCTAATGTCTGAACAGCATGTAACGAAAATTAAAAAATGAAAGCCTATAGACTAATTATTATGTGAATGACTCAGGGCGGTTTTGCTTGTAAAATCCAAGGGAAACTGTCATTACAGTGTAATTTTAATGAACCTCATCTGTCGACATGATGTCGGTGAACCTCACTGTCCATTGCTCACTGGCATTACTATGAAGTGTGTGCAAGAGCATGAGCAATGAGTTACTGACCACAGCTCACTTAACGGCCACTGGCGTCGCTAATAACAAGGGTTTCTGTAATCTACATAGAGCCTTTTAACAGCTAAATATCAACATTTTTAGGAGTTAATCTTTGCTGTTGACAGTGAAATAACTTGAGTCATTCTCTTGAGTAGGATTGCGTGGTACGACAATACAGTTTCACAGGACTGCTTAATTTTTGACATGCTTATTAAGAAACGATAAAGGAGCGATAAAGAAACATGAAAAAATAAAGTGGAGAAATGCTTGATGGTATTATTCAAGTAAACAGAAATTAGAAGAAATATGGATCAATATATTATATATATTCTGTAGTGTTAGTGTTAAAGAGTATGTTGTTTATAAGTTGTTCAAGGAGGGGAAAGCACTTATCTTTCTCTATGTGTATCTAAATATAATTGCATTTTGTAAATATTGATTGTATTTTTGTATTTTCAAAATACAAATGACTTGTATTTTAATTAAATACATTTCTCACACCATTATTTTTGTATTTTAATTAAATACATTTGATGAGCTTGTATTTGTAATTTGTAACTAAATACTTTTTGATGTAATTGTGCCCATCTCTGGATATAGATAGATATAGATAGATATATAGTGACATGGAGCAAGCAGAAGAAAGCCATGTGCTGTGGTCACTACAACACTCAGTGACCTGATGACCCACAGCTATCACACAGATGTTATATCAGAAAATTTCACCAGCATCTGAACATCCTCTCCTGCATCTTCACATCTGCTTTAATCTCAGCTCTGTAGGTGCAGAGATACTAACTGAAGGAAGATCTTTTAGCAGAACCAGTCATTCCATCATCTCTCTTTCCATCATAGATGTGTGGGGGTGTTGCATTGTGCGTCACTAGGTAGGTGAATTTAGTCTCTTTCCTTTATTACAACCTGTTTCACACACTTTTTTTTTTTTGTCTCTGTTCCTTACAGAAAGGATTATGTAATCTTCCCTGAGGATCAAAGGCAGTGTGTTATCCACCATCCTGACCCCTGATGAACCTGGATGTAAAGAACAGTAGGAAAGAGGTTCCCTTCTTTAACAAGACAGACCTACTCGGAAATTGTTTTTAATACTCTTAATAGCTATTATTATTGTTGTCTTTCATTTTTAACAAGCTTTTACTCATTTCTTATCTCCTCCAAGCACAGTCATCATCACAAAATTGAACCCAGCCCAGAGAAATGCATGATTTATTTTTTTATTTTTTTTTAAATACTGCACTGCATCCTCTGTTGTTTTCATGTGATTATGTGATTTTTTTTGTTGCTTTTATGTGATGCATACTGCTGCTCACCCCCATCGATGCACAGATGGAAACACAAAGAACATTATGTGACAGTAATCACTAAAGGCAAAAGGTGTTCGGTGAGACAGAGGCAGTGTGAGCTGAATTTTAAACATACAGGTGCATGTGAAATGATCATATTGCATACGTTTTTCTAAAAACATCATATTTTTTCTAGTAATGTGACAAGCATTTCAAGTAGTCAGGTGCTGTTTAAAAAGTCTTTAGTGGTCTAACACTGACTCATTGAACTGTCCACACTGCCTCAACACATGCTAGTAAACATCTTTTTTGGTGTTTGTTGCAGTAGTGTCAATAAAGACTTATTTTTTCTTAAATTAAAACAAGAATGTGAGGGATAGATTTTTATTTTATTATTATATATTTTTTTAGAATTGTTTATTTTATTTTATTTTAATTTTTTTAATACCCAGTGCATCTTTTTAACAGTTAAATAACATCTGCAAAACTTCATAAAGGAATGAAAAGAACATGACTGTCAGTTGGCACAATCTTTGATCCCTGAATAATGACTAATTAACTGTGTACAGAGGAGACCTTCAAGAATATTAAAAACCACTGCATAATTTTCTGAACAGTGGACAGTATGAATAGTCAAGAATATGAAACTAATTTGAACAGTTGCCTTTAATGTACTCTCAAAGCTATGCTCAGATATATCAGAAACTCTGTTCATGACAAAGAGGATTTATTTATTATAATATTAATATGATGTTCAAAAAAACTTATGTGCAAAAGAAAATCTCATTCCGAGTTAACAATATCATGCATGCAATTTTTCAATATATGCCACAGTCATCATAATTCAGTCATGCATGACTGATGAAAGATGTTAAGGAAGAGAGAATAATAATGATACTGAACCCTTTTTGAACCTGGGGAAAATGTGATCAGGCAGGTAAATCTCAAATTACAGTAAGACCACCCTGCCTAAATTACTATCCTGTCTTCATATAGGACACAGCTGAGTGTAAATGTCACAAGTTAGCCATCCTATTATAGCAGCTAAAAATTGTAACAAATGATCAACATTTGCAGACAGTTGTTTATCTAAAATGTTTATCTAAACATATTTTATATTCTCCTATTAGTTAAAGTTTATTCATGCAAGTTTAAATAATGTAACAGTTGTTTGCAATAAATTAATATAATATACAAAAATAACAAATAGCATTTTTCCACATATCTGTTTATTACAGTATGTAGTTGCATCTATTCCCTTTCAATTGCCATTTTATTCACACCTTAAATTTGTCTATTTTAATATATCAGGTGGGTTTTGCTGTTCAGCTAGTAGTTATGAAATGTTATGAAGTGACTCAGTGTGTGAATGTTTCCATTCTCTATACAGTACAGGCAGTAGCCTACTTACATATCAAAAATTAAATGTAATACGCCAGTGAATTACTTAATCAAGCCTAAATTTCATATTCAGTGGCATTTTCTCTTAAGCCTCTTATGTAAGTGTCTCTACAGCAGTTGATATTCACAGAAAGGTTCTTCATAAAAGCGCAAAGTAAGATCTCTCCTGAGACTTTTATATCATTCGAAGGAGCTGTGCAATTTTTGATGGAAAATACATATGAATGAGAATAGCTGAGGACATTTATAGAGCAGACTTGATACAGAATCTGTGTTGCTGAAATTCTACCGCTGCTGGGGAATGTTGGATTATGCAGCATATTTTCAGCTAAAAGCTCTCTAAGATATGTGAGCAAGATCTGGGAGGTTAAAATGAATATAAAACCTTAAGGTCCTCTACCCAAATAATGATTTTTGGGGGTTAATTAAACTATCAATACAAATGTCCCGGTTGCTTAATTGGGAATGTTTACAGCTTATGAAAGCATAACCTTCCCCTCCTTAAACCCTTTCCATGTCTTCTGAATTTCAAGACAACCCAGACTGCATGTGTAAATGTCAGCCACACACTCTTGCTGAATTACAACACTGGCAGTGATGCCCATCTCCAGATGACTGCAAAGTTTTCTAATTTGCAAGTGCTTTTTTTCCACGCTAAAAGCATGCATCTCTCATAAATTTGCATTAGTCATACTTATATATATTCATCAAAATACAGCATATTTTTCATTTAACAAAGCAATGTGATAGATCAAAAAGGCATCTTCATGATGAAAAGAAAAGAACTTAACTATATCTCTGTCTATAAAATAAAATAAAAGAAATAATAATCTATTAATAAAAATCTATAAAATTTTGTAAAACACACTCTTGTTTTGTTTGCAAGGTTGCAAACACACACACACACACAGAGAGAGAGAGAGAGAGAGAGAGAGAGAGAGAGACTGATTGATTTACGAATTGATTTCTTGTTCTTTGCTTGGCATTTTAAATGAGAGAAAGACAGGAAGAAAGACAGGATTCTTTTTTTTATATATATACAATTTACAACGTGAATAAGTGAAAAAAATACATGGCACACAGCAGCCAGGCAAGATATCAGATGTGATGTGTAAAACTGAAGTGTGCTAAGCGGTCTGTAAATAATCTCTATGAAAACCAGCTATTTTGTGTGTCCTTGTGATGGTCCTGCTTACACATAATTGGCACATGCAGTGTAGTGTAGCTGGAACAAATATGAAACAACTGATTCATTGTTCTCAGCTTGACCATTTAAAATGAATCTAACTCCCAATATTGAAGAACTATTGCGCATCCAAATCTCTATATGAGACATTCGCTATTTTTTTTCATCAATGATTCTGACATTCCTTTTGCCATTGATTATGCAATTAACACACACACACACACACACACACACACACACACACACATATATATATATATATATATATATATATATATATGTGTACTCAGGCTTACCTACACATTATTGGCAATCATAGCCTTTGATTTTTACTTAGCTTCAGAATTTTTACTTAGCTTCAGAACAAACACACCTATAGATTTATGTCATACTTGATAATCAGAAGACGGCAATGCAGTATTTTGGGACTCTTTTGGGATCACGTCGAAAAGGTCACTCCTTATTGCGGAAACGAACATTCTTTTTATTGTTTTCCTTTGTTCCTTTTCCCTTTTCTTTTTTTTTTTTTTGCTGTGCTACTTAACCATATACATTGTTTCTAAGCAACCATGACAAGTACTCTGTTTATCACATATGTCCTTGACAATCTTAGAAAAAAAATAAATAAATAAAATAAAAAATTAACTAAACATATATTTCATTCAATACTGAACAGTATTGATAAACTAGCTAAAACAGATCTCATTGTTTTTTTATTTTATTTGGAAGTTGGAACATGCAAATAGCAAACTGCTGTTTGTGTAAATTGCTGCTTTTTCTTCTTGTAAAGCAATTCATTCTGTCTGTGAAACGTCAGAGATGTCAAACACAAATAGATGCTTTTGTGCCGAGCTGAATTCATTGAATTTACCAACTCAAATAAGACTTACATTAGCTAAATGACTGCTGGAGTCTCTTCTGTCCTCAAAGAGAGGGCACTTCTAGCTTTCATCAGTTCATTAGGCAGCGACAAGTCATGTCAGCTCCTTTCATCTGAAGAGCAATCAAGTTTCTTTCATGAACCGACAAGAAATTATAAGCAAAACTAGGCCTTCCCAGTGAGAATAAGATTGATTTTAATTGCCTCGACACTGTTGGAAGTCTGACAATGAATTCAAAATGACTCTGTGAAGTTGCTGTCATGTTGCTTTGATTGTGTTGATTTGAAACTTTATGCCTGTAAGACGGGAGGTGTTAATTGTGACAACAATTTCTGAATCATTTTGATATAATTAAACGAAACACTTTAGACAGAAAGTGGTGATTCAAATAACCCCATTTGATATAAAGTATTAATTGCAGTAGAACAATAAATGCCACATATAAGTGTCATGATACTGGGACTGTTTAGCTAAAGAACAGAGTGGTTTCATGTTTGTAGATTTGATATGGGGCTTTTAAAGGAATAGTTCACCCAAAAATGAACATTTTCTGAAAACTGACTCACCCTCAGGCGATCCAGTGTAGATGAGTTTGTTTCTTTATCTAAATAGATTTGCAGAAATTTAGCAATACATCACTTGCTCACCAATGGATCCTCTGCAGTGAATTGGTGCCGTCAGAATGGGAGTCCAAACAGCTGATTAAAAACATCACAATAATCCACAAGTGCTAAGAAAAGAGAATTACTTTGAATCTTCACAACATGTTAGGCCAACAACATTCCCCCAAATGTTTTCCAACTGGCCTTAACAAGAAATTTCATACTGTAGAAAGTTGCAGATTTGCGAGTTCCCAGCATATATTTACACACACACACACACACACACACACACATACAGTTAGACTCATGTAGGCAATACAGTTAGTTAGACACATGTAGGCAATTTTTTATTATTTTAGCTGTTGACAAAAACATATTCAAGTTAGTTATATAATGAATATTATAATATAATGAATGAAAAGTTAAGGAATTACAGCTCTTTAATATGTATATCCCCCCTTTTTCAAGGGACCATAAGTAATTGGACAGTTGACTCAAAAGCAATTTCATGGACAGATGTGGGCTATTCTTTCATTATTTCTACATCAGTTAAGCAGGTAAAAGGTCTGGAGTTGATTCTAAGTGTGCCATTTGCATTTGGAAGCTGTTGCTCTGAACCCATATCGTACTTTCAAACAAGCTCTCCATGCAAGTGAAACAGTTGTTAGGCTTCAAAAACAAAACAAATCCATCAGAGAGATAGCAGGAACATTCGGAGTGGCCAAATCAACAGTTTGGTACATTCTGAGAAAAAAAGAATGCGTCATCACAAAGGAAGAAACCCAGTATCTGGTGATGTTCATGAGTTCCAGAATAAAGGCAGCCATTGCCTGCAAAGGATTCTTAACAAAATATTAAAAATGAACATTTTATTTGTGATTATATTTATTTGTCCAATTACATTTGAACACCTGAAAAGGGGGGGACTGTTTATAAAAATGGTTGTAATTCCTTTATGTTATATTTTTGTTCAACCCCTTGAATTAAAGCTTAAAGTCTGCACTTAGTTTAATTCTATTCTGGTGGCACACAGAGCCAAAATTAGGGCTATCCTGGACTAAGGATTTTTCTGGTGGACTAGTAGTCGTTAATTTTAAGCATTAAAATCATTATAATGAGCCTTTAATTGCCTATAGGCTATAGCCTAATAACGTGCTCAAGCACACACATAAAGCTTGCTACAACGCACTGGCAGAAGTAATGATTATGAATGTGTCAGGGAAAAAACAGTAAGGAGACTGCATTGACATTTTAATAATTTGATAAACTAGTGCTTTCTTTTTTTCGGTTTAAGATTAGTCATCTCTGCAGCAGTGGATGCGCCTGCATGCATGTTTCATATGGATTACATAATCTGAGAAAATTGTTTTCCATTTGACTTGGTTCATTTGAAAGTAGACATTTCACTCTATAAGATATATTTTTAATGTCTGTAAGGCAAAGATATACACAAAGTTTCACGCTCAAGTTCACAGAGACCGAGACAGCAGAAAGCAAATCCTGTTTGCTTTCAATATTTTACAAAAACACGTTTTGTTGTTATTGTGAGCACACACAAATAAACGTAGAGGCTTTGCGGATTTGAAAGATGTATTACTCTTATCTGTATGAGCAAAAATGGAGTGTTTAAGAGCAAATAACCGCCCCGGCTCCTCCATCTGTCATGCAGTGATCGCTACAGTTTAGTTTACACATTCTGCACAGACACTTCAATGGTGCACATTTCTCTAGGTTAACATTAGATTGAGCGGCCATGTAAAGTTGCTAATACTTACATATTTCAGATGATAAGTCATATTTGAGGTTGATGAATGATAAGCGAGCATTTGGATGCCCTGCCCGATGTACTGTTACCACATAGACCAGCTGTTAACGATCTGTACGTCACCGACTGCATGACTTCGCCAATGTGGATTTTTTTTTTCTGCGACTAAGCGACTAACAAAATTTTGGTCGACTAATGATTAGTCGACTATTAGGGGGCAGCCCTAGCAAATATATATGGACCTAACTGTATATACAGTGGGTACGGAAAGTATTCAGACCCCCTTAAATTTTTCACTCTTTGTTATATTGCAGCCATTTGCTAAAATCATTTAAGTTCATTTTTTTCCTCAATGTACACACAGCACCCCATATTGACAGAAAAACACAGAATTGTTGACATTTTTTGCAGATTTACTAAAAAAGAAAAACTGAAATATCACATGGTCCTAAGTATTCAGACCCTTTGCTGTGACACTCATATATTTAACTCAGGTGCTGTCCATTTCTTCTGATCATCCTTGAGATGGTTCTACACCTTCATTTGAGTCCAGCTGTGTTTGATTATACTGATTGGACTTGATTAGGAAAGCCACACACCTGTCTATATAAGACCTTACAGCTCACAGTGCATGTCAGAGTAAATGAGAATCATGAGGTCACAGGAACTGCCTGAAGAGCTCAGAGACAGAATTGTGGCAAGGCACAGATCTGGCCAAGGTTACAAAAAAATTTCTGCTGCACTTAAGGTTCCTAAGAGCACAGTGGCCTCCATAATCCTTAAATGGAAGACGTTTGGGACGACCAGAACCCTTCCTAGAGCTGGCCGTCTGGCCAAACTGAGCTATCGGGGGAGAAGAGCCTTGGTGAGAGAGGTAAAGAAGAACCCAAAGATCACTGTGGCTGAGCTCCAGAGATGCAGTCGGGAGATGGGAGAAAGTTGTAGAAAGTCAACCATCACTGCAGCCCTCCACCAGTCGGGGCTTTATGGCAGAGTGGCCCGACGGAAGCCTCTCCTCAGTGCAAGACACATGAAAGCCCGCATGGAGTTTGCTAAAAAACACCTGAAGGACTCCAAGATGGTGAGAAATAAGATTCTCTGATCTGATGAGACCAAGATAGAACTTTTTGGCCTTAATTCTAAGCGGTATGTGTGGAGAAAACCAGGCACTGCTAATCACCTGTCCAATACAGTCCCAACAGTGAAGCATGGTGGTGGTAGCATCATACTGTGGGGGTGTTTTTCAGCTCCAGGGACAGGACGACTGGTTGCAATCGAGGGAAAGATGAATGTGGCCAAGTACAGGGATATCCTGGACGAAAACCTTCTCCAGAGTGCTCAGGACCTCAGACTAGGCCGAAGGTTTACCTTCCAACAAGACAATGACCCTAAGCACACAGCTAAAATAACGAAGGAGTGGCTTCACAACAACTCCGTGACTGTTCTTGAATGGCCGAGCCAGAGCCCTGACTTAAACCCAATTGAGCATCTCTGGAGAGACCTAAAAATGGCTGTCCACCAACGTTTACCATCCAACCTGACAGAACTGGAGAGGATCTGCAAGGAGGAATGGCAGAGGATCCCCAAATCCAGGTGTGAAAAACTTGTTGCATCTTTCCCAAAAGGACTCATGGCTGTATTAGATCAAAAGGGTGCTTCTACTAAATACTGAGCAAAGGGTCTGAATACTTAGGACCATGTGATATTTCAGTTTTTCTTTTTTAATAAATCTGCAAAAATGTCAACAATTCTGTGTTTTTCTGTCAATATGGGGTGCTGTGTGTACATTAATAAGGAAAAAAAAAAACTTAAATGATTTTAGCAAATGGCTGCAATATAACAAAGAGTGAAAAATTTAAGGGGGTCTGAATACTTTCTGTACCCACTGTATAACACATTCATACTGAACAGTAAAAAAGATGCTCATGGATCTGGAGGTCAAGTAACGGTGAAAAACAGATGGTCTAACTGAAACTCTCAATTGGCTCTGCTGCAAAGACTCTTTCACTGATGTAACTAGGGAACATAAAATGAATGCAGTTCTAAGTAAATGGGATTTGTATTATATTGTATAATAACATTAAAAATGTGCCACTGGAAGTGTTTTTCCTTGAATCAAGGTCAGTTAGACTGACCTTGCTGCTGAGGGTTTTTACAGTCTATGGTGTTTACTCACACAATACATAAAACATTCAAAACATCTTTAGAATTGTAATCCCTGAAGCTCTTATGGTATATTTAATATTATAAACTGTGTCTTTTCCACTACTGATTTGATTAATAAATTGATATACTGTGAAAGACTGCTATTTTGTGAAGGTCATGCGGTCAACTCATTTATGAATGTAGCACAGTGTTGGGAAATGAATTTACAGTGAGTCTCCAAACATTTTTCTGTCAGTTCAAATCTGGCTTACAAGTATCATTTATTTATGTAATATTGAGCGTGGCTGTTTCCAAGCAATGTTTTAAATCTGATCCTGTTTGTCACTTATTTAGCGCCTTTTGAATTATTCATTCCTGACTGACTAGAATATTTGGAAACTGTATTAAGGCATGACATTTTTGAAGGATCATTGCTGCATTTTCAGAGCTGAATATGAAATACAAAGTGAAATAGAAAGATTAAAGAAAATAAATGATGAAACAAAAAGTCATATCATTCATTGCACCGTGTCATGTGCACATACTCAATATCTAAATGCATTACCCACTGAGACACACTATAATGGTGGTGAGAAATGTCAGGATCCTGCCCTGACAGTCTGTCTTGTCCCTGTTCAATGTTTCTTTGTTTGTTTTGTGTCTGAGCACATGGCGCTGTCTCTGTTTGTGTTTGCCATGTGCTCCTCTTGTCCCACCTCCTTGTTTCCCCTGGTCACGCCCCCTTGTCTAGTCCTCGTTTGCTTGATTGTGTTCACCTGATCCTCATGTGCTCTGCTGCTTTATATTGTGTTCCTTTCCCTTGTGTTTTTGCTGGTTCGTTTTGGTTAACCTGTTCTTGCTCTGGAGATTTATCCTTCCATCTTGCTCAAGTTATTAATATCTCTTGTCTAGTTATCGTTTATCCTTGCTTCCTTTTTGTTTTCTCTAGTTCTTGATTTTGATTTTATGCATTCAAATCAAGTTTTGTTTCTCTGTTGATTGAGAGTTTATTTTCCCTTGTTGTGCATTCCAGTTCCTTTTGGTTATTAGCTGTTTTTTTTTTTTTCTTTTCCCTTCCGTTTTTCCGTCCTCTTTTTTTGAGTCCGTTGCCATCTTTGACTGGCTCAGTGGTCATCCCTTCTGCCCGTATTGTGTTGTCTGCTCTGCCCCTCTGTTTGGACTGATTCACTCCTCACTCTACCTGTTTCAAGTTCACGTCTCGTCAATAAATTATCCTTTTCTGCTCATTTGCATCTGGGTCCCATTTCTTGCAGATACCTGACAGAGAAATGGAATGTTCATAAATTATCTAAGGTTCCATTTATGATTCAGCAGAACCATTTAAATGAAAAGGAAGCAGTCCTGAATTGGTCTCTTTTCTATTGTCTTGTTTTATAAGCAAAATAATATTTGAAATGGTTTTATTTAAAACTAGAACCAAACAAATGAAAAATGGATGAAAGTGCCCTTCATGATGTCCCTCACAATGGAAAAGTCCCAAAAAGGTTTTAATTATTTAACTCTATCCTTTATGCTTCTTTGTCAGTTAAACAATTTATATTTTGAAATTTATATTGCGAGAGAGACAGAGATCATTAAAACTACAACATCCACAATCCTGTGCGCATACGTCATAAACACACGCCAAGCTTTTTGGGTTCGAAGTGCAAAATTTAAAAGGTGTTGTGTGTATTTTGTTGCAAAGCCATGACTCATACTGTTTTATGTGTTATTTGCTCAGAGGTGTTTTGGACAGAAAACATAATTAACGAACTGTTGTTGATACTGATCGTTTACTGATTTAATAAGTTTGGAATGGACAGCTGGAGTGAACTGTGATCCAATTAACAATTGTCATTTGTTTATGCATGGTGTATTAATATCTTTTTTCTTTCTTTTTTTTTTCTCGAACATTGCACATTGTGTAATATATCGTACAATAATGTTTTAGTGTATTTCCACCACTCCTACACTGCATAATGACTTGAAAGTATTAATATTAGAGTTTATGAACAGATTCCATTATGGCTCTGGCAGGAGTGCGTGTAATTGAGCTTGCAGGACTGACCCCTGCGCACTTCTGCGCCCTTCTGCGGGATGATACTGGCGGACTTCGGTGCAAGAGTCATCCGGGTAGATCGGACAAAGGTGGCAATGACTGTAGATACTCAAGCAAGAGGCAAACAATCAGTGGCCTTGAATCTGAAGAACCCCAAAGGTGTCACTGGTTTGAAAAGACTGTGTGTCCAGTCAGATGTGGTTCTGGAGCCCTATCGTAATGGTCAGTGTCTTCATTAAAGGAAGCAAACATGACTCCACATTCACATGCTTAAACATCATAATATTCTGCACACCAAGACAGAGCTTTTGCCAAGTAATCATTTTCTAGCTAGTTGGCAGGGTGTATTTTAGGGTGTATTTTATTGCTTGAATGTAGTATCTTCCTTCCTGACACAATATTAACAATTTTTAATAAATAAATAAATAAATATATATATATATACAGTGCCCTCCAAAAGTATTGGAACAGTAAAGACAAAATTGCTATGTTGGCTGTGGAGTCAAGACATTTACAAATATGATTAAAAGATGAATATAAGACAAAACTACAGAATGTCACATTTTATTATTGGGTGATTCAACACACAGATGTTTTACCAGCTAAGAAGTTCAGCACTTTTAGAGTTTCATCCCCCTATCTGATGTGAGCATAAGTATTGGAACAGTTGCCTCACAGGTCTTTCTAAGTGATCAGATGTGTCCTGCTGCATTCATTCTTCAGATATAAAAAGCAGGGAATGTGTCAAATTAGTTATATCCATTACTTCTGTATTCTGAATCTTGCATTCGATGATGACACACACAAACCAGGATGAAGATGAGGGAGCTGACTTTGAGAGAAAAGCAAGCAATTTGGATGCTAAAAGAAAAGAGGAAGTCAATTATAGCTATAGCAAAAACAAAGGGCATGGAGAAATCAAGAGTTTGGAAACCATCAGCAACCAACAACTACCTGATCGGCTGAGAAAACAACAGTAGTTGATAACAGACAAATAAAAAAAGCTGTGAAAATGAACCCTAAAAGACGTGTCTGTAAAATCACCAACAACTTCCAGAAAGCTGGGGTGATGCTCTGACAATCTACTGTCCTCAGGGGACTTTGACACAGAATTACAGATGCTACATAGCAAGATGCAAACCTCTGACCAGCAAAATAGAAAGGCAAGATTAGAGTTTGCAAAAAAGCACAAAAGGTGAGCCAGAAGAGTTTTGGAACTGTGTTTATGGACCGATGAGACAAATATGAACATTTATCTAAGTGACGGGAAAGCAAAAATGTGGAGAAAAAAAGGGAACTGCAATGATCCCAAGCATACAGCCTCATCTGTAAAGCATGGTGGAGGTGATGTCATGGCAAGGCCATATATAGCTGTCTCTAGGAACAAGCCCTCTCAACTTTACTGGTGACTTAATGTATGATGACAGTAGCAGAATGAATTTGGAAGGGTACAAAACCATCTTGCCTACCAATATTCAAGAAAATGCCACCAGATTCATTGGGAAGTGCTTCATATTGCATCAGGACAATGACCCAAAACACCCTGCCAGTTCAGTCAAGGAATTTAAAAGGGCGAAGAAATGGAAAGTCTTAGATTGCCCAAGTCAATCTCCAGATTTAAATCCGATTGAACATTAATTTCACCAGATGAAGAGGAGAGTAAAGGCAGAAACTCCCCAAAACAAGTAACAATTGGAATTGGCAGCATTAAAGGCTGGGAAAAGTATTTCAAAGCATGAGACCAAGAGTCTGGTGATGTCTAAGGGTCACAGACTCACTGCTGTGATTGTGCGCAAGTGATCTGCAACTAAATAATAGCTTTTAATCTTTTATATCTGCCTTGTGTTCAACTATCCCAATACTCATGCTCACATCAATGAGTGTGATGAACTCTAAAAGTGCTGTTCTTTTCATTTGGTAAAACATGTATGTGTTGAAACGGCTAATAATAAAATGTGACATTCTGTAGTTTTGTCTCATATTCATTTTTTAATCATATTTGCAAATGTCTTGACGCCACAGCCAATAGAGCAATTTTGTCTTTACTGTTCCAATACTTTTGGAGGGCACTGTGTATATATATATATATATATATATATATATATATATATATATATATATATATATATATATATATATATATATATACACACACACAGATGCATCTCAATAAATTAGAATGTTGTGGAAAAGTTCATTTATTTCAGTAATTCAACTCAAATTGTGAAACTCGTGTATTAAATAAATTCAGTGCACACAGACTGAAGTAGTTTAAGTCTTAGGTTCTTTTAACTGTGATGATTTTGGCTCACATTTAACAAAAACCCACCAATACACTCTTGTAATGTACAATACACTCTTGTAATGTAATTATCTATAATGACATTGACTTTCGGTAAGTCTATGTGTGTTAAATCTGAATTATTTAAAGCTTTCACTGTAATAATGCCCATTGTTCTTTTATTTTTATTAATTTGCTACACTTTTCTTAACACCACTAAACAGGCACTAATATTTAAACCAGTTTGAAAGCACAGGGGATGGAAACAAATGCTCGCTTGTGATGCAAGTGCCTTAATTTGTGATATTTTTAGCTGACCTTTAACTGTGATTTAAAAATAACTGTTAAAGTAATTATTCATCTATTCTACAGTTCTCAGGATGTCCCTGTCCCTCTCTGTCTGTAATAGGGTTGCTGTCCATGCTGGGCCGTAGCTCAGAGAAACCCTACGCTCCACTGAATTTGGTGGAAGACTTTGCTGGAGGAGGTCTCGTGTGCATTTGGGATTGTGTTGGCTCTCCTGGAAAGGAGCAGGTCAGGACAAGGCCAGATCATTGATGCCAGCATGGTAAGAGACAGCACCTCATCTTAAAATTTTGAATGTGATTGTTTCTTGGGCTGGTTAGCTAAAGCTAGCAACTGACTGGCACTATCTATTTTCATTAACACTGCTACGTGTGAGTACTGTTAGAGTGGTTATTTTCCAAGTAAGCCTGACTCAGTAAGTGAGGAATTGCTAATATTGTGGTCTTGCTCATTCACCATTGGGTCCATGAGAGCCTAAATATTCCTCCATATCAATGAACTGTAATTCACTTTGAAAATAAATCAAGAAACTAAACGGTTTTGCCACTTATTCACAAATATTATGCATTTGAATTTGGACCTGTGGTTGAAACTATGAAATATTTGGCTGCAATGCTCATCATTAATGCTTGCTAACAAATAAAGTATGAAAACTAGCACCGCTGAGGAGTAGGTCGCTCAAGCATGAGAAATTGCAATATTAGTGCCATTTTACAGCTCGCCGAGATTCTCATACTTCATTGGTCTCCCCTGTATTTTTAGTCATTATTAAAATGTGGTAACATCAGCTGTATATCTACTGGTGATCAGCAAGAGAATCATATGATGAAGCGTATAGAATGCTAAAACATTTATTGAGTCAATATAAGTTAAAATGAGCAAGGTAAAAATAAAGAAGAAAGGAAAACTCAATTCAGGTTTATTCATATAACACTTCTCACAATATTGTTTCAAAGCAGATTTACAGAAAATGCTTGTTTCAATTTTACAATTAGGAAGTATTCTGTTATTAGGCAGTGAGTCTATCAAAGTAATGTTCTTATGGCACTAATATACAGCTATAATATAATACATGATACATGTTATGTGGTTAAAGTCATATATTCAGTTCAGTGAAACTACAACTGATTACAATATAAGGATAATATGTGGCGTTTTATATATTGATCCTTAGTTGGCATCGATCTGAAGTCTTTGCAGAGTGACTTAACTTATATATATATATATATATATATATATATATATATATATATATATATATATATATTTATTTATTTATTTTTATTACATATACTACAATTGAGGTGAATAATTATTATTAATTATTGTAATATTTTTCTTTCCATAGTATTAATTACTCTAGTAACTTCTTTTTGTGTTGAATCATCCAGAACACATAAAGTCTCATTCACACTTGCTGTATTAAATTTGTTTGTTGAAGCAGTTGGGGAAAAAAAACAAAAAAACAATTTAAGGTTTGCTGGCACATTGGTCAGTTCATTAAAGTGCTCTGTTTTGTTCATGCTAGGTTTTCTCTGTTGGAAAAAAAAGATGATTAGCAGTTGCCATTCTGCTTGTTAATTAAATATGACATTTCACTTAGCCCTAAGTGCATTTTTATGCGTTAGAAAACCTCAACTAGACAATGGAGCTCTATTTCAACTGAGGTTATATAATTTACTCTAACGCAGTTTGATCTCTGCCACTTTAAGCCCTTAAGGAAATAAACAGTGGTAAATATAAAGCTTAATATGTGACAATCCAATATTGAAGCACCTCTCACATTAGCAATTCAGACCTGGAGCAGAGCTGCAGTGCTAGTGGAGAGTTTCTCCTGATAGCCGTGTGTGCGCCAAGCTAATGTCAGTGTGCACAGGAGCTGTGGTAATGATGATTAGATGTTTGCCTGTTAGGCAGTAAAGATATCTGAAGCACGTTCCCGTGAGAGTCACCTTGCCGCTTTCTGATAAAACCTGTCGTTTGATACTGACAGCCACTTTTAGCGACGTCAGTGTTATTTACCCGCAAGGCAGGCAAATAGTATTTCACTTGCATGCCAATTTGGGTGTATTATACCCTGAAAACTTTATGCTTTCAAAGTTTTTTATTTAAATACTTATTAGAAATTTAAGAGGCAGCCTGGGAGTTTTATTAGCATTTCACAATTGTGTTATGCAACATTTGTTTTAGGGCTATGTATGTACACTGTTGGTTTAAATCCCAAATATTGTTTGACCACTGTCATCTTCACATTGACATCCAAACAAACAAGCCGTAATAAACATTAACTATAGTTAAAAATTCCAATTTGATACATAGGTCTTTCTCTGACCATTATGAAAGGTGGAAGTGTGAAGAAATAGCTTTTTGAGGTATACCATGATAACGCATTCAGCATTAGGCCAAACGACAGGCGTCTTTTGGGAGAGTGACTTCTTGGTAGTCAAATGTGTAAATAGATACCCAGATCATCAACATTTCTTTGAAGGCTGGGTTCACTGGGAAATAAATGAAGTATATGCACATTAAAGTTAATTTTGAAAGGTCACAGCCTTTGAAATGCATGCATATTTATTTTTATGCATCAATCTGGAAGATTTGACCTATAAACATTTCTTTTCATCTGTGAAAATATTTCTGGAAGACTTGCTACTGACCCTTTAACCTCAGCCTTGATGCCAAATTTGTCATTCAGAACTGATTCAGTTCAAGATCTAAGTGCCATAATTCTTTAAAGAGGTCATGTCATACATATTTAACATAAGTCTGAGCAAGACAGTCATATTTTAGTTTTTTCGTTGACAGTTCGTTGACTTTTTTTTCTTTTTTTTTACTGCTGTCCCTGTGAGAAATGTCCCTATTGCATGTGAAATTATTAACTACATGTATTGCTTTCTCTGCCGCTGCTCACACAACCTTTGAGAGTTTAGTGTTGTGTTAAACATACACTGAACAAAATTATAAACACAACACTTTTGTTTTTGCCCCCATTTTTCATGAGCTGAACTCAAAGATCTAAGACTTTTTCTATGTACACAAAAGGCCTATTTCTCTCAAATATTGTTCACAAATCTGTCTAAATCTGTGTTAGTGAGCACTTCTCCTTTGCCGAGATAATCCATCCACCTCACAGGTGTGGCATATCAAGATGCTGATTCGACAGCATGATTATTGCACAGGTGTGCCTTAGGCTGGCCACAATAAAAGGCCACTCTAAAATGTGCAGTTTTACTGTATTGGGGGGGGGGTCCGAAAACCAGTCAGTATCTGGTGTGACCACCATTTGCCTCACGCAGTGCAACACATCTCCTTTGCATATAGTTGATCAGGTTGTTGATTGTGGCCTGTGGAATGTTGGTCCACTCCTCTTCAATGGCTGTGCGAAGTTGCTGGATATTGGCTGGAACTGGAACACGCTGTCGTATACGCCGATCCAGAGCATCCCAAACATGCTCAGTGGGTGACATGCCCGTGAGTATGCTGGCCATGCAAGAACTGGGATGTTTTCAGCTTCCAGGAATTGTGTACAGATCCTTGCAACATGGGGCTGTGCATTATCATGCTGCAACATGAGGTGATGGTCGTGGATGAATGGCACAACAATGGGCCACAGGATCTCGTCACGGTATCTCTGTGCATTCAAAATGCCATCAATAAAATGCACTTGTGTTCGTTGTCCATAGCATATACGCTTGCCCATACCATAACCCCACAGGCACCATGGGCCACTCGATCCACAACGTTGACATCAGCAAACCGCTCACCCACACAACGCCAACCACGCTGTCTGCCATCTGCCCTGTACAGTGAAAACCGGGATTCATCCGTGAAGAGAACACCTCTCCAAAGTGCCAGACGCCATCGAATGTGAGCATTTGCCCACTCAAGTCGGTTACGATGACGAACTGCAGTCAGGTCGAGACCCCGATAAGGACGACGAGCATGCAGATGAGCTTCCCTGAGACGGTTTCTGACAGTTTGTGCAGAAATTCTTTGGTTATGCAAACCGATTGTTGCAGCAGCTATCCGGGTGGCTGCTCTCAGACGATCTTGGAGGTGAAGATGCTGGATGTGGAGGTCCTGGGGTGGTGTGATTACACGTGGTCTGCGGTTGTGAGGCCGGTTGGATGTACTGCCAAATTCTCTGAAACGCCTTTGGAGACAGCTTATGGCAGAGAAATGAACATTCAATTCACGGGCAACAGCTCTGGTGGAGATTCCTGCAGTCAACATGCCAATTGCACGCTCCCTCAAAACTTGCAACATCTGTGGCATTGTGCTGTGTGATAAAACTGCACATTTTAGAGTGGCCTTTTATTGTGGCCAGCCTAAGGCACACCTGTACAATAACCATGCTGTCTAATCAGCATCTTGATATGCCACACCTGTGAGGTGGATGGAGTATCTCGGCAAAGGAGAAGTGCTCACTAACACAGATTTAGACAGATTTGTGAACACTATTTGAGAGAAATAGGCCTTTTGTGTACATAGAAAAAGTCTTAGATCTTTGAGTTCAGCTCATGAAAAACGGGGGCAAAAACAAAAGTGTTGCGTTTATAATTTTGTTCAGTGTAGTTTTTGCCATCCCCATCCTTTAATAACAGCCTTTGTGAAAAGTGTACAGTATTATATTGTGACTAGTTCATAAAATCTGTGCTGAAATATGCCACACAAACTCTTTAAATCAGACTGAAAGATCAGGGACCTTGTTAAAAATAAATGTCATCCATTTTTCATAAGCATGGACAGTCATGCATTTGATGAATTCAATATATCGCTGCAAAATTAACTCCGTTTTTGATGTTTAGTTTCGATAAATGCTCTTTTTGAAATATCTGAAGGTTACGTTATGTTTTCATAAGACATCAAGCTTTATTATGCACACAAGATCAAAGACATTTTGATTACTCATGATATGGCCGATTTTGAGTTGTGCTGTGCCATGATGTGGAAATCAAACCACTGCAAACCTCTACAAGCCTCAAGTCGTTCTGAACCTGTATGAATTTCTTTGTTCACCTCAACATAAAAGATAACCAGAAGGTGTCTGGTCCCAATTGACTCCAATAGTGTATTTTTTTCTCTTTTTTTGATTTTGGTTACCAGTATTGTTCCCAATATATTCTTTTGCACTCAACAGCAGAAGGAAACACATACAGGTTAAGAAAAACAACAGAATTTTCATTTTAGGGTAAACTATTCCTCGAAAGCAGCCTAATATAGCTGCTGTTGCCATTTCTGTCAATAATGTAAATCAAACATTAGAAAGAAAATCACTCCCTGTCCTTGACTGAATCTCTTTTGTAAAATAAGAATTAATGTATATTGAATTTATACAGTGAAGACTATTCAGTCTATTTGTACATTTACTTTATACAATATAATGTTTTTTATTCAGTGCTTTAAGTTTTTCAAGTTGGTCGATTTGTTATGTATCTTTGTTCTCTTGTCATTCATGACTGTTTACTTGTCTTCGGTAAGCTTGGTTTTACTCAGGCTAGTATTATTTTTTGTGATATTGAAATTAGTAAAAAGAATTAAGAAATTTCAGTTCATCAAAAATGTTGATAGGATAAAAATCCTGTTTAAAGCTATATATATATATAGTATATACAGTAAGTCATAGCCCCGGGGCCCAGTGAGGTCTTAATGCGGCCCTTGTCGTACGTACCACATTTCGATCTTGTTCAGTGCGTTCATGTATGTAAATGTATGTGATTATCTGCACTGTTTTCTGCATATAAATTTATTGTAAACTGAATTATGTGACCTAATGAATATGTACAATTCCAACTACAGTTCTACTGAGGATGTAGCCCTTCATAAGGTTTTTTTTTATTGGCAAGCATCTTGTTGCTTTATACCAAAAATTTTACATGATAAAATTGTGGCAAATAATGGATTAAATGAGCGATGCTTGTATGCATGTCATGTTTTTTATGGTTTATGTGTAGGTTGAAGGTGCAGCGTATGTGGGCTCCTTCATGTGGAAGTCCCATAGCCTCGGCCTGTGGAATCATCCACGTGGGGAAAATGTGCTGGATAGTGGTGCTCCGTTCTATGATACGTACCGTACGTCTGATGGAAAGTACATGGCAGTGGGGGCGATTGAGCCTCAGTTCTATCAACAGCTTATTCAAGGTCAGTGCATTATGTTTCTTATTAATATGGTCCTGTACTGTCATCTTCTGAATATAATGGATGTTCTCATGGTGTGAATTGCAATATGCATGCTTGCTGTCTAATTCAGAATAGCTGTCTGATGAAATTTTGAAGTTTGTTAATGGAAAAATCTGAAGTATTTATAGGCAGAACTATTTATAATTCTACTTTTCTTAATTTTTTTTCTTCTTTTTCATCCGTAAATATATTTTCAGTCAAACTGGATGTTTTTAAAATTCCTTTATCTTAATCTTTGATGATCTTAATTTAAGACAGTATGGCTACTCTTTATTTGAAAGATGGTTACTAAAATTGACCTTGATGTGGAAAATACATCTTAAAAAAGATGCACAGTTTTTTTTTATAGGAACAATTATGTGCAAATATTAAAATTAAATCTAAAAATGAATTATTTTAGTTTAGCATTTTGTTATTTTAATGTATTAATTTTATTTCTTACTCTTTTTAATTATATATTCTCTTATTTTTGCATTTTATGATTTTTATTTCTTTTCTCATTTTTGTTCATTTAATTTTCTTTCTTATGTATACATACGTGTGTATATATATATATATATATATATATATATATATATATATTCTCATTTTTGCATTCTTCACTTTTTTGCATTTTTTGTTTTCTTTATCTATTAAATGATATTTATTCTTTTATTTGTGTTTTATTTTCTTAGTTTATATAATTAAATTTTCTTATTTCTTTATTTCTGTGAACATAGTACACAATGTACATCTGCACATCTAGCTACTTTTAATTCACCTGAAATAAACCCGAATGATATCTGAGTACAATTAACCACAAGATTCTCAGGGTCACATTGTTCTGTCTGCATGGTTGTCAATTTTGCACAGGCATGCAAAGATTAGGGAGAAGCCACAGGATGCTACGTCTTAATGACCCAAGTGCTTAATCTTGCTTTGAAACCATAATAACTCTTGTTATTCAAGTTTGACCCTCAATAGAAGAATGTCTCCTTATAAGTCACCTGCTGTGGCCAGTGTAATGTAATGGCTTCTGGATTCATAGTCCTTCATGATCTCTTTGATCTTTGTCCTCTAAACTCCTTTATTTGTTTCTTTCCTCTTTTTTTATCTCCCTCATCTAATTCTCTCTCACCACAGGTTTGGGCTTGGACGATGCTGACCTGCCCGCACAAATGAGTGCATCTGATTGGCCGCAGCTCAGGCAAACATTCACCTGTGTGTTTGCCAGCAAGACCCAGGCGGAGTGGAGTCGGGTCTTCAGTGGGACAGATGCATGTGTCACCCCTGTCCTGTCACTGGATGAGGTACTCTCACACCCCCACAACCAAGCACGGGGGTCGTTCTTCAAGGACTCTCAGGGGGAAATTAGCCCTCAACCTGCACCCGTTCTGTCCCGCTCCCCTGCGGAGCCCTGTCACTTCCGGGACCCCTTCATCGGAGAGCACACTCGCTCTGTGCTACAGGAGTACGGGTTTGAGCAAGCACAAATAGAACAGCTCTTATCTGCCAGTATCGTAGAGTGTAACGAAGCTAAAGCACGTCTATAAATCAAAGACACTGACTGGAGATTCATTAAACTTTGTGGCCAATGATGCAGCGCAGGAATCTGAGCACTTGAACTCCTCTGTCTTATTGAGTGAGTGTGAGGGGGCATTTCAGAACAAAATTACTCTCCCTTGTGAATCACTGGGTGCTGCATTGGAAGTGGACTAAATGATCCTGGGCTTTTAAGTGAAAATGTCCAAAAAAATTCAACTCTCATTTGTAATTGCTGCAGGGAAATTCAAGAGGGATTAAATTAAAGCGTATTGCAAATATTCTGTATTAATTTTAACATCCTTATTTTTGTCAGCATCCTCATCAGTATTTCAAAAAAGATATTCAACGTTCACTTATTTTTTAAGACCGTTTTGAATTAATAATAGTATTGGTGAAGGCATTTTATTTGTAGTTGATTAAAGTGTACCACTTTTGGTTGTGAATTGAAATACTTGACTAATAAGTGCCTTCAGCAAGAATAGCTGAGTGTGAGTCATAGACTAATTAACTGAGTGAAATATTTGCCTTTGCCTAATTATTAGGAAGCGCTGATGGCTTAAGATAATGGTATTAGGATAAAACCAATTAATGATTCAGCTTAAGATGACGTTTTCTGTCATAGTATCACTGGTTGTATAAAAATATAGCACTTGGTGAATACGGTAGTGGTCTTTTTGTTTATGATGCAGGTGGCCGTATTTGTGTGGCCTTAATTTGCTATAAGTGATGGGCTCAGTAAGGTTGTCGCTTAAGGCCAATTCACACTGTACCGACAGACACAGACAAACCGCAACAGACACATTTGTCGGGTTTTGTTGGATCAGTGTGTTACCCTGTCTGGATCTCTTGGCATTGGTTGGCACTTATTTTTGCTGACTGAACATATTGAATTGGATTTTTTCGGGTCTTGGAATGTCTGAGAAGTGTTGTACTGTAATCTGGAGACCATCAGCATTGGCTCTGCATCTGTTGGTGTGGTGTAAATTGGCCTTTATGCTAACCAGGGCTATAGTCAAAACAGTAATATCACTCTAAAAAAAATGGTGCTATATAGCACTAAAAGTGGTTCTTGGCTCGTAATCATAGGGGAACCACTTTTGGTGCTATATAGCACCATATCTTCAAAGGTACTATACAGCACCTTTGTCAAATGGTGCTATGTAGAACCATAAGAGGTGCCATATAGCACTGTATTGCAACAAAAATGGTGCTAAACAGCACCAACAGTGGTTCTTTGGCTCGTAAAGAACTTTTAAAGGAGCTTAACAGGTTCTCTGTATGGCAGTGGTGTTATATAGCACCTTAATCACCCCAAAGAACCGCTGAAGAACCATACAGGAGCTTAACAGTTTCTGCATATGGTAGCGCTACCAAAGAACCGGTGAAGAACCGCTGAAGAACCACTGAAGCACCAAGATTTGGTGCTATACAGCACCAAAAGTGGTTCCCCTATGATTACGAGCCAAAGAACCACTTTTAGTGCTATATAGCACCGTTTTTTTTTTAGAGTGTATGGTGAAATATTATTGTAATTTAAATGAACTGTAATCTGTTTTAATATATTATGAAGTGTAATTTATTTCTGTGATGGCAAAGATGAATTTTCAGTAGACATTACTCCACTCTTTAATGTCACATGATCCCTCGGAAATCATTTTAATATGCTGATCTGCTGTTCAATAAACACATTATTATTATTATTATTATTATTATTATTATTATTATTATTATTATCAATGTTGCAGACAGTTGTACTGCTAAATACTTTTGTTGAAACCATGTTACATATTTTCAAAAAGTACGGAATAATGTTCAAAAGAACAGCATTCATTTGACATAGAAATCTTTTGTAACATTATAAATGTCTCTACTGTCACTTTTGATCAATTTAATGCACCTTTTCTTAATAAAAGCATTAATTTCTTAATAAAAATCTTACCAACCTCAAACTTTTAAACAGTAGTGCACTTTCAAATTAAGAAAAGAGACTGTACAGATCAATACATTTTCTTATCCTTGAAGATTGTGATAAAATGATAATGAAATTGTAAAGCAGTTTTTAAAACTTCAGAGTTTAAAAATGTTTTTAGACTTTATAGACTGTATCTGGCTTCAAACAATACTTTTGATAACATTCTGAATCATCTTTTCTCAAGTCAAATACTACTAGTAAACCCAAAGAATGAGTTGTATAAAAGATATTTCATAACTACTCTAGCCTGAAATTGATTCATTCACGTAGAAGATATGTGTGGAATGTGGCATTTTAATCCATGTGGCACCATCTGACCGGTTCCCTGTGATCCACAGCTCGACCTCTATAGATTAAGTCCGAGAGAGAGGGTAGATGATGTTCTGTGAGAAGCTCACATGATTTTTGAAGAGACTCATGACAGATTTGAGTAAACCAAAGCAGCAGCAGATAGTCGTGTGAATGGAGAGGGAGCATTGCGTGGGGTTGTGTGCTTTAACTGCTATAAATGCGTTGCCTTCTTTTTTTTTTTTTTTTTCAACCCCCTTGGAGCTGTCTGCTGAGGAATCACATGGTACGTCACTTGATTTAACAAATGGGCCATCCTGCCATGCAAGACCACAAAAGGATACTTGATAGGTCTACATGAAGTTTTTTCTAACATTTATGTTTCCCCAAACACTCTACTGTTCTCTTTATCTGATAAATACTTGCTATTACATTAACTACAAATTTTTGGTTCTGAACTTCTAACCTATTCTAACCCAGTTGGAGGAAGAACATCCACAGCTCCTAATCTTTATCACGTGCTTACAACTGACTCCACCAATGGCCTTTGGCAACAAAAACAAGAAAAAAAACCAAGGCTTACTTCCTTGATCTCAACCAGACGACCACCTCCTTTTCTTCTCAGCTCAGCTGACATTGTAAATACTAGTTTTGAGCTTTATCGCTCAACTATGCAATAGGAATTAAAAGTTCAAGACCGACAGCCATGACTCTCCTAACCGAGGACCAGCCTTGCAGGTTCTCCGCACCGGACAGCCCACTTGTATCCATGGAGCACTACCCGGTGGACTCGGGACCAAAAGAGGACTATTTGGATTGCATGGAACCAGCTGTGTTTGGAGCGGTGGAGCCGCCGAAGCGCTCCAGAGGAAGGCTTATCATGCATGGCATGGTCATGTTTGGAAGGGAATTCTGCTATGCCGTTGAGGCGGCTTTTGTCACGCCGGTGTTGCTGAGCGTTGGACTCCCCAGACGCCTGTACAGCCTGGTGTGGTTCATCAGCCCTGTTTTGGGTTTTATCCTACAGCCTGTCATCGGCTCGGCAAGCGACTACTGTAGGTCCCCATGGGGCCGAAGGCGACCGTACATACTCTTGCTCGGGATTATGATGTTAGTGGGCCTGACTTTATTTTTAAATGGAGATGCGGTCACATCAGGTAGGTGCAGCCTAAGTAAATGATGGAAACCAGGAGCTACTTGTGTCTAGGCTGGTAGTTAAAGGATCTGCAGTCTGGCAATGCAATTTTAAAAACCGTTAGCAAATAATATTTGCTGTCCCTCCCTTGATGGCTAAAAATGATGTTAGGTTGGAAATAAAAAAAAAAGAAGAAAATAATGACCAAGGAAGGAAGGCTAAGTAAATATAGGAACTTCAAATAACTACAAAAAAAAAAAAAAATTCTCTCATACTGTGTTTTCACATTATATCAAATAGCTTTTTTAATGACCAAAGGAGATGTGAGTCAAAAATAGCTGTGTGGAATATATAACACAGCTGGACATTGCATGGATTTTTTTTTTTTTTTTTTTTTTTCAGCATTAAGGGAATCTTTACCTATTCCTACCATATTTCCTATTAAATGCTACAAATCTAGAATTGTAATCATTTGCAATAAAGAGTACTTATCAATTTACCAAGCACACACATTTAAAATATGGAAGAAAGCTCCTGTTTTCATTACTACAATTAGGTGTTTTTTGGCAAAAATGTAAATGTGTGTGTGTGTGTGTGTATATATATCTTCATGTTTTATTTATGCAATTTTGGACTTTTATCTTTTGAGCTACAGACTTTAGGTTTCAACTTTTCTAAAAAGTTATATTCAATAGTATTCATGTAAGGGATAATCAACGGCTAGATTTCCGAGAGGTAAACTAATACGTTAAAATGCCAAAAACTGCTGTAATTTCCTCAACTTTCTGGCGAGTGCGCTTGAGAAACACTGAAATGAATGGGCTTCAATGCTGGAACTATTGGTTGTTTGGAACTATTGGCTGCTCCATGACACGCTTTACTTCCGCATTCCTCGGTTCCAGTGGAAGCCTATGGGAGTGACGCAACTCTGTTTCTCAATGGCTCTGGTGTGCATCAATTAAAGCAGCGCATTAATATGTTCCATATTAAAAACTTAAACTTGATTAGACTTGGAACTACCTGTGCATTAAACGGTTTTACTGCATACCTGCCAGTCAATCAGAATCCAGTATTCAGACAGACCATGGAATAATAGCATTTAATGCATAATGTGTTTTTGATTTAAACTAAGCATGATGTTGTTTCTCTCCTCCAGCTATACTAGAGGACAGAAATGTTAAAAGGACATGGGCGATCGGAGTGGTCATGTTTGGAGTGGTGATGTTTGACTTTGCGGCGGACTTCATTGACGGGCCCATTAAAGCCTATTTGTTTGATGTGTGTTCTTATCGGGATAAGGAGAGAGGGCTTCATTATCATGCCTTACTGACAGGTAAGGAGCAACGATGAGTGGATGAGTGATTAGATTTGGCCTTGCTTCATATGATGAAAATATGTCTTTATTGATGTTTCTAAGTTGCAAAACAACTAAACAAGCTGAACGTAGCAAAAGAAGCTGAATGAGAAATTTCTTTTGTCTTAAAGGTCCCATGAAATCAAAATTGAAGTTTGTTGGGTGTTAGTATTAATATGTTAGTCTTAAGGTTATCTGTATGCCAGTGTGCTCCAAAACAGTGACAAAATTCACATTTAGAAGATACAAGCATTCAAAGCTTGCAGTTCGTCACTTCCGCCAAAACAGCTCAACGATTTTTTTGACGTCACATCGTACTTCATCTTCTCATCAAACTTTCTGTCCAATCAAATGCTCTCTAGAATTAGAAGCGCCCGCCCCCTACACTTTAAATAGACGCAGAAGCCGCGGCTGAAATCGGTCACTTGTTCACTGAATTAGTATTTACTGTATGGTGAATGGCACATAGTGCACTATATAGAGGACAGGGAAAAATTCAGACAGTGTAAATATGCTTTCCATTGAGGAAAAAAAGAAGTCTGGTTTCGTGCTGTCACGCTAACCACCGCACCGTACCGCACACTCTGCTCCAGCTCAGAGACACGATACACGGAGCAGATCTCATCCATGAGTCGGCGCAGACCACAAAACGTATCGGACCTATTTGAATTTTTCACAGAATGCTATATTTTATAGCAATATGGATGAGATTGTGGCTGTCGTACCCTGTCAAATGCGGCTTTATGGAGCTCAACGGCTCTGAACGGCTTTAGCCCAAGCTGTGATATAAACGAACGCTATTGGCTATTTTAAAAAGGGGCGGGGCTGCTTGATATGTCCCACCCTGTCTTCCTGTTGCACTTAAAATGATGTCAACACATAGAATAATGCTGCTTGTTTCAAAGCATTTCAGGGGACCTTTAAAGGCTATATAGTTACCTTGATAGTTCCATAATTGACACCTCTCTGTGCCTTACTCTTCTGTTGCTGTGGAGATGTTCTGAAGCATTGTGCATTATGACACAAAGCCAGATTGATGTGCCTATAGCACTATTAACCATTTTTTGTGCTGGTGTGAAGGACTTCAGTGATTATTTCATTTATGTCTTTCCTTGGTGTCATGAGTCCGTTTGCAGTAAATTGTAGCAATATAATTCACATCATCATCGAATATTATACATTTTTAAGTATGTGGATACTTTTCCGGGTACTTTTATGGCCGCTGCATTTCTGATACATATTTTTGCTTTTGCCATTTCGATCCTGTCAGTTCTTTAGGAAACCCTATTATTTTCTTGATGTGCCGTTTTTAAGATGCACATGCTTCTCTGCAATTACCGCTACAGGAAGCGGTACATTACAGGTCATTCTGCAATGTGAAGCTGACTGACAGCATTTGTTTTAACTGTTTTTTGTAGAAGCATTTTTGAAAGCTTCCAAGTGTATTATTTGGACTGAATTCCAAGTACTTATGTGAAGTTGGTTGGCACTATGGCAATGGCCTGTTTCCTCTTTCACCATCTGTAACAGCTGGTCGGTAGGGCGCTTTGGTGCTGATTTACTGATGTAACCATACATCCTGCTGTCTATATGGCAGTGGTAATGCCTTCAAGGGATTCGTTTGTGTTAACAAGACATCAGAAAACACCCTGCTTTTGTGTGTCCTTTAAACCAATCCCTCCCAACCACGTTCCTGGAGGAACACTCCACATTTTGCATCTCTCCTTTGTCTGACACCCATTTCAGGTCTTGGAGTCTTTACTAATGAGCTGATGATCTGAATCAGGTGTGTTTGATTAAGGAGACATGAAAAACATGCAGTGTTGGGGGGCCTCCAGGAACGTGGTTGGGAACCACTGCTTTAAACTCTCAGTAAAATCTGGGTTGTTTACTGGTCAAAATCTTGATATCTTTGGAGGATTTTTCCCCCCTGTGTGTTTCATCACTGTCACACATGTACTTCCACGACCTAAAAAGGAAAAAAGCCATCCTAAGACATCACAGTCTTAAGCTCTTTGGAAGAAAACGTGAAAACAACATATTAGTCATGCTGCTAGAGACATGTGTGCTTTGAGTCTCGTGTGAATAACATCTACACCACAAAAGACACTTGTGTGTTTTTATTAACTGATCTTTGGTGAATGTGGAAGGTTTTTATGTACTGTATGGGTGGATTACTCTGATTAATGAATTAAACAAAGTGAAGATATTTATTTACCCAGATGCTGTCTATATAATGATTTTATGTTATTTTTTTTATTCACGATTGCCATCTAAGAAAAATATCACCCCAGAAATTAAGAAAATGCTTGAAAGAACTTCCTGGGTACCCAGTTATAGTTAAACTTGGTGATTTTGTATCAGTCTGTTCATGGTGCTCAGGCACCAAGGGGTCTGTGTGCATTCAAGGTATCCTAATCCAAATAGGCCCAGTCATGTGCTGAGATCATGGGTTGGAGCTGAGAACTTCAGAGCCACATGACTGGATTGCTACTGTGACTCTGAGGTGGGTGTGTGTTTGTGAGTAAATGTGCATAACCTTCCATACAGAGTTTTGTTGTTGTTGTTGTTGTTTGTCATTTTTGGTCTACTTTTACTGACAAAATTGGACAAAATATGCCCTGCAATGTAACCTATTAACAATAGCAAATGTCCACTAATTAATCACTTGAATGTTCTTTAAATGAAGCATTTGATTTGCTTTTCTCTGTATTTTGTCAAAACTGTATTATATTATCACACATTATATATCACTCACTTGCTCACCCCTAAAACCACCTACCCTCAGATTACAACTCGTTACTTCTTAAATCCAAAATATCTATTATAATATCTATTTAGATTTTGATTGTATAGTAGTGTATACATATCGATTATACTGTAACATAAATATTTTAAATACTGTAAATGCTTTTGGAGTTTTTATTCATCAAAGAATAATTTTTAACATTGATAATAATATGAAATGTTTCTTGAGCAACAAATCAGCATATAAGAATAATTTCTGAAGGATCATGTAACACTGAAGACCAGAGTAATGATGTTGAAAATTCAGCTTTGCCATCACATGAATAGATGCCATTTTAAAATATATTAAAGTTGAAAACAGTTACTTTAAATTGTAATAATATTTCACAATGTTGCTGTTTTTACTGTTTGCTTATTCATATAAATGCAGCCTTTGTCAACATTACAGACCCCAAATTTCTGAACGGTATTGTATCTGTTAAAAAGAAAATTACTGCTCTGACCTTACAATTAGAAGAGGTAAATGATAAAAATATATTTCTTTTAAATGCTTCACAGTTGTGTAATGTCTGACAATGCTTTTTTGTCACCATTACTTAAATAAGGTGATTACAATGTCTTTATTGTGAAGATTTTCCTTTTATGGTTCAAGTGCTATGACCTAAATGACATCTTGTAGGCTGAAGTGAGGTTTAGGTTTAAAAAAAAAATGGCACAGCCATGTTATGACAAACCCTGTCATGCCATAAGTGCTGTTAGCAGCTCCACCAGAAAAACACAATGGCTCCTGTATTTAACACGTGTGATGTCTAAGTGATTTCCTGCTGATTCAAAAGATGAAGAATGAAAATCAGTGATGAAAATCATTCTGTGGTCTCAATTCAGTCCCTGAAGTGAATAATAGATAAATCAACGTTCCTAACATAATTTAATGTGACAGAACACATTGTTTTTATATATTGTAGGGGAATGTACAGTTAAAACCCAAGGAACAGGTATGATGAATGAAGACCAGGAGTCAGAGATGCGATCAATTAGAGAAGAATTTACTGAACAAAATAGTTTGCAGTTTCATCCGCAGAAGTCAGCTTCAATACTCGCGATGGAGTTCGTAGGCCGCTCTGTGTACATGTTCAAGACACCAGTAGTAATACTCTAATAGAGGTCACTAATTACATCGATACATAGATAAAATTAGAAAATCTCCACACATGGATGTAAAACTTGATGCATATCTGCTAGTGATTATTTTGGTGACAAGTGATCAGAGGTCGCAATACAGTGGGGAAAAAAATATTTGATCCCCTGCCGATTTTGTACGTTTGCCCACTGACAAAGAAATGATCAGTCTATAATTTTAATGGTAGGGTTATTTGAACAGTGGGAGACAGAAGAATAACAACAAAAAAAATCCAGAAAAACACATTTCAAAAAAGTTGATTTGCATTTTAATGAGTGAAATAAGTGTTTGACCCCTTCGCAAAACATGACTTAGTACTTGGAGGCAAAACCCTTGTTGGCAATCACAGAGGTCAGACTTTTCTTGTAGTTGGCCACCAGGTTTGCACACATCTCAGGAGGGATTTTGTCCCACTCCTCTTTGCAGATCCTCTCCAAGTCATTAAGTTTCTGAGGCTGACGTTTGGCAACTCGAACCTTCAGCTCCCGCCACAGATTTTCTATGGGATTAAGGTCTGGAGACTGGCTAGGCCACTCCAGGACCTTAATGTGCTTCTTCTTGAACCACTCCTTTGTTGCCTTGGCCGTGTGTTTTGGGTCATTGTCATGCTGGAATACCCATCCACGACCCATTTTCAATGCCCTGGCTGGCTTCAATGCCCTGGCCCTGACGGTATATGTCCCCGTCCATCATCCCTTTGATGCGGTGCAGTTGTCCTGTCCCCTTAGCAGAAAAACGCCCCCAAAGCATAATGTTTCCACCTCCATGTTTGACGGTGGGGATGGTGTTCTTGGGGTCATATGCAGCATTCCTCCTCCTCCAAACACGGCGAGTTGAGTTGATGCCAAAGAGCTCAATTTTGGTCTCATCTGAAAACAACACTTTCACCCAGTTCTCCTCTGAATCATTCAGATGTTCATTGGCAAACTTCAGACGGTCCTGTACATGTGCTTTCTTGAGCAGGGGGACCTTGCGGGCGCTTCAGGATTTCAGTCCTTCACGGCGTAATGTGTTGCCAATTGTTTTCTTGGTGACTATGGTCCCAGCTGCCTTGAGATCATTGACAAGATCCTCCCGTGTAGTTCTGGGCTGATTCCTCACCGTTCTCATAATCATTGAAACTCCACGAGGTGAGATCTTGCATGGAGCCCCAGACCGAGAGAGACTGACAGTTATTTTGTGTTTCTTCCATTTGTGAATAATTGTACCAACTGTTGTCACTTTCTCACCAAGCTGCTTGGCGATGGTCTTGTAGCCCATTCCAGCCTTGTGTAGGTGTACCAAATTAGCTCAAAAGGGAAATATTTATAATTAATAATAACTGGTTATAATTAATGATGAATATTTAGATCAGAGCTTAGAATTAATTGTAGCAGAATCAATATTACAATTATTTAATCTGTTCATCCATCAAGCAGACAGTATAATCATTTATCAATTCTAGAAAAGATTATCTTCCTGGCCAAGAAAGGACAGCTTTCCTACTTTATACAGTACTAGCAGTAGCTTAGCATTTAGCAAGATCAACATTCAGTGACTCCGAATTGTGAGCAGCACACAGAGGCAGTCAATTGTGAATATAATAGATTTAATAAATGAAACTACAGATAACATACAACTAGACTAAGCAAAACGCATATATACAGAATGAAGGAAAGTAAGGAAAGAGAGAGAGAGAAGAACAAAGAATGGCAGTATTTTGCATCAATTAACCACAACCAAATGAGAATCATCAGAGAATCAAAAATCACCTTAACAAAGGGGCCCAAACTTAGTCACGCATCTAACTAGTTGGAAAGAGTTTGTTGCATTGGCTTTGTTGCTGAACAAGAGTCTGGATGCAGTAGACAACAGAGGTTCTTGATGAGTTCAGTAGGAGTGAGCTGGAGGCTTTCGTCGGGTTCTTCTGAAGATCGAAGAGTCCACAGTGAATTGACAAAGTTACTTGAAGATAAAAAGTGCCGGAAGGTCAGACTCAGGAGTGAGTCTTGGAGAGTGTGTCTCAAAGGGATTGAGCAATGATGGGTTTGGGTTAGGGACTTTTAACGGTCCGTGGTCACACCCATCTTTGGCAGATTGACCAATGTAGAGGTGTGAATTTTGAGCGGGAGAGGTTCCTTTGTCTCACGCAACACCTTATTTGCATGGTTTATGGTGGTCTGGAGGATTTGTCCAATGTTAAGTCAAAGTATGGTAAAAAGAACATGGTGCACATTATGGTGACATAATATACATTTTTGATTGTGGATAAATGGAGACAATGTCATTTCCTGTGTGTATTGTGGCTTTTGAGTGTCTGGGGCACGGGTAGTGGCTCCTCTTGGGGATGGGGGAATCATTCCTTCCCCCGCTGAAATCTCTTTGAAGCTCAACGAGAAAGTTGACGACTGTCCCTGCTAGCACTGGAGAAGATAGCAGAGGTGATAACGCCCTTTGAACCAGAGGTGTACGTTAGACATGCATCTGTAATTGCATCTGTAATTTCGTTACAACAAGGGAGGAGGGAAAGTTTACGATGCCTAAAACCTGATCGAACATCTTGATTGCATTCAAACACTACATAAGTCTACAATCTTGTCCCTGACATCCTTGGACAGCTCTTTGGTCTTGGCCATGGTGGAGAGTTTGGAATCTGATTGATTGATTGCTTCTGTGGACAGGTGTCTTTTATACAGGTAACAAACTGAGATTAGGAGCACTACCTTTAAGAGAGTGCTCCTAATCTCAGCTCTTTACCTGTATAAAAGACACCTGGGAACCAGAAATCCTGCTGATTGATAGGGGATCAAATACTTATTTCACTCATTAAAATGCAAATCAATTTATAACTTTTTTGAAATGCGTTTTTCTGGATTTGTTTTGTTGTTATTCTGTCTCTCACTGTTGAAATAAGCCTACCCTTAAAATTATAGTCTGATCATTTCTTTGTCAGTGGGCAAACGTACAAAATCAGCAGGGGATCAAATAATTTTTTTCCCGACTGTAGGTCTCTTCAGAGACGTATATCTAATACCCTGGACATCAGTGTGATGGCAAATGACGGTTTCCTCCTATAGGGCTGTCTCCGAATCTAGCTGCGAAGACAAACACTCGCACACATACGCAGAGAACACTTATCTGTACTTCAAGGTTGCTGGACTCTGCCCTTAATCTTATCAAATATGTTTCACTACACGCACACGATGAGAGCAGCTTCTTAGAGAGTAAAAAGGCAGACTAAAGCCATATTCAACTTATTTTCTAACATGCATAAATGTTACTTTGATTAATATTTATTCAAGAAGAAACAAATATATATTTTATGAAGGTTGCGATATATATATATATATATATATATATATATATATATATATATATATATATATATATATATATATATAATGCATGAAAGATTTTTCAACAATTTGTAAAACTACTACAGAAACTTTCAACTTCATTCAAAAAAATTTCTTGGTAAACAAATTTCCATAGCTTGTTTTGTCTCATGCACACTATTCCATTATAAAGGTCACTGTTGTAATTGGTGTAGCAAGAGCTAATACATTTAAATTCCTTCCTAAAACAAGAACAACCCTTTTTAAAGTACATTTAGTGCTTCATCTTACATTTGGAGAAGCATTTTGGTTTTTACAAACAGAGCACATCCCACCGAAACTTTCAATTGCGTTTGATTTTCCGAGTGTGATTTTTCAAAGAAATCTGCTGTGCTTCCTTGCAGGTCTAGGTGGAGCCTGTGGATACCTGATTGGAGCCATGGACTGGGGTCACTCTGCACTTGGTGTTGTACTGGGTTCAGAATACCAAGTTATCTATTTTTTCTCGTCATTGACCTGGGGCATTTTTCTCACCATGCACCTTTTCAGCATCCCAGAGAAACCTCTGATGAAAGATCACAGTTCAGACTCTTGTCCAGCTGCCTCGCTGCTCCTGGAAGACCAACATCATAACGGCTACGGCACGGTGCACAAAGAACTACCACCTCTTCCTGAAATGAGGCAGCGCTCGTTCTCTGCCCTGAGTGAAGCCAATGCAGTCACACCCAGTGCCAAGCAGCCTAGCAGCGAGGTTGGTCATTTGTGTTACCTTGAATCCCTTTCATGTGGCTTTTATTCTTGGCTTCAGTCTGCACCCAATTTCCCTTCACATTTTAATGACCTGTTTCAGACCTTGGAGCATCAGCCTTTGTGAGCTGTCATTAGGCTAGATACTCATGCCTTTCACAGAAACAATTCAGTTTGGTCGATAATGAAAATGAGCATATGCCTTTTCCATTTTATTAAAAATACAAGAAATAATGGCATATTAAGAGGTCTTTGTGGTGATGCGATGATATTATGATTACTCATTATGGCCATATTATGTGTAACTTAATTATGAGGTGTGAAAAATGTACACGGCTCTCAAAGTCCACACTATATTTTATTAGATCATTAAGTATTAAAACAGGCCCAGGTTTACAGTTAAATATATGCGTCTATACAAATATATACATATGCGTCTCATTATATTGTCGAATCTGAAAATGAAAATAATTCTGGTTTGCGTTTGTTTTAGTACAAAAAATGTGTATTTCCAACATAATAATTAGAGGGAAAATTTGAATAATAATAATAAAATATTTAAAAATAACAAAATGTTGTTATTGTTACTGTTCAGAATAATAATACTTTAAAAGTTTAATATTTATTATTATTATACAAATAAATAAAATAACAATAATTTATATATTATTAATAATAATGCACAGAGCATCTTATTTTTCAATGAAAGCAAGAACATCTTATTGTCTGAGCAAGAGTAGGCTACATACATTTACTTATTTGATTAATGACCTAAAATAGTGCAGAATTTTAAATATTTACTTGATTATTTTTTTCTAAACTTTTTTTTAAAAAACAAATTTTAAGCCACATACATTATTTCAGATTTTTGCACCCTAGAGCCTAAAATCATCATTAGAGTGTATCAAATCATGTTTCAGATCACCATTAAGTTGCTCCTTTTGAATCATAACTTCCGCTGTGTGGCCCTTAACCCAGACTGCAGTTTGTCATGCTAGTGAGCCACACCAAGTAATGCTTTAATGCAGAATTATGAATATGTAAGTCATACAAATAAATTGACCCAGGTAAGCTGATATTATGGTTACTAATGCTGTATGTGTGTATTATTCAGATAGGGTCAAAAAAACATTTACACTGTGGCCCGGTTTCATAGACGGGGCTTAGAGTAAGTCAGGATTAGATCAAAGTTCAATTAGGACATTTAAGCAAATTTTATGAACGTGCTTAGAAAAAAACATTACTGATGTCCATCTTGAGACAAAACAAAGACACTGATTTACATTTTAGTCTAGGACTAGGCTTAAGCCTTGTCTGTGAAACCGGGGGTGTGTGTTGCAGTTTTAAACGCATAATAGCAAAGTAACTTTGATCAAACCTTACTTTTTATTTAATGTTCGTATCGAATTGCTAATGCCACTAAGGTAAAAGGAGCTGTAAATCTCACTAATCCTGTCAGTCTAAACACCAACTGAGCCTCGCAATCATTAACCTGCTACAAACCTCGCATAATCTGCCATCTGTCCCTGAGAAAGAGTTCTGTTCCACCAAACACTGCTCCTTGGACAAAATGTTCAGAATATATAGTTCTTGTTAATGCAGTGATGGGAGGCTTGTTTCACAGGCCGACGAATAGAACACTGGCTTAATTAGGCTGATAAAGGTCTCAAATGAAACAGAGAGTAGTGTAAATACCTGAGGGAAATTGTATTCAAATTATGGGAGACATCAGTTGCATTTCATGCATGAGTGTGTTTAAACACTAAATCAGTACAACAGGCTAAAGGAAGATGCAAAGTGAGTGATAATAGTAATAATAATGTGCTCCATGCATATATTATTCTAGTATCTTCATGTTATATGTAAATTTGCACATTTTTGTAGTGAAAATTTGCTAAATAATGTTCTTGAGTTTTAGTGATAAGTTTTGATTTTATCTCCATATTCATTACAAGACCTTACTCTGTTCACATCATTGCCCAACCAATATATATATATATATATATATATATATATATATATATAAATTTTCCATCAGTGATTCAGTTTTAGCAAAAGAAGAAAGTAGATTTATTTACAGAGAGAAATATTGCAGTAATAACAACCCTTTGTGGTTGTAGAAACATTTATTATGTTCTTAATGATTTACATCAATAACTTTACCTTAAACAACATCCATGGTAGGGTTTCCTCAGCACATATTGTCAAATAATTAGTTAGACTAACCTTCAAAGTGCATCAGTTTATTTCTGTTTTAAAGTACGTTCTGTTATCCCAGTATAATGTGCAGAGACAACTATAAGATCTTCATACTGCATGGAGTTGACAGGTTTGTGAAAACCCGATGATTCATGAGATCTCCATGTTTTATATTATATATATATCATAGCTCACTGAATAAAGTTTGGTTTGTTAAACGCACCATCTACTTTCACTGTATTCTTAAATATTCTTTGGTAATGGCTTTAAGGTTTTGAACCTTTCAGTAGATATTATTAGCCTTTGTGCATAACTGTGTTTCAGGTGCAGAAGAGAATGACCCTGAAATCTCTACTGTCAGCTATGATTAGCATGCCCAGCCATTACCGCTGTCTGTGTGTGAGTCATCTGTTAGGCTGGACGGCCTTCCTGTGCAACATGCTCTTCTTCACTGACTTCATGGGGCAGGTGGGTGAAGAAGGAATTAGAAGGAATTTGATTTTTCCAGTTGTGCTTCGTTTGCACAGCCCTATCTTTAAAGAGAGGGCTCAAAACAGCCATTAAATACACATGCTGACACTCCTAATGTTAGCGCGCCACACTCTAGTGCCTTCAGTTAAAATCCCTGACCTACCGACTGACTGTAAACCTGTTAGGCAACCATTTGATATATTCTTGGGTGTAAAATCATATTAGTTTAGTAATCGCTGATAATCTTAGAGTCTTTGTTTTCAAACATTTTAAAGAATAGGGTACAATGGGGCTAAAGGCCCGCCTTAAGAAAAAATGTGCTATTCACTGCGCCTAAAATGTATAATTGCAGAAAAAATATATACATTCAACATTAGTGGAGCAACAGATTTTGTGTGAAAATAAATCTTTCGAGTTGTTTATTTTTTTTAAAAATCTTATAAATGTATGAGGTGGCAAGGGGGGCCTTTTACCCCCCACACGGGGTAAAAGGCACACCAGCATCATGGGGTAAAAGGCAAATACTTGATGCAAATACTTACAAATACTTTTTTTTGTTGTTTTTTAAATAATGTCTAAGTTAATACTTGTTCAAAACAATCACTTTAGCAAAGTTTGTACTATTTTCTGCTTATTTTGAAAAATAAAAATTAATTTTTGTTCAATAAATATGCTGTCATTAAAATGTTAATATAAAAATATATTTTAAAATACAGAAACAAAATCATTTTAATAAGTAAAGATTCTGAAAGTATTGAAGGAGATCCAATAATAATTGAATATATATTTACAGTAGTAACAACAAATGATATTTTATTATACAGTGGGGAAAAAAAATATTTGATTCCCTGCTGATTTTGTACGTTTGCCTAATACTGACAAAGAAATGATCAGTATATAATTTTAATGGTAGGTTTATTTGAACAGTGAGAGACAGATTAACAACAAAAAATACAGAAAAATGCATTTCAAAAAAGTTATAAATTGATTTGCATTTTAATGACTAAAATAAGTATTCGATCCCCTATCAATCAGCAAGATTTCTGGCTCCCAGGTGTCTTTTATACAGGTAAGGAGCTGAGATTAATCTGAGACTAATCTCAGCTTGTATAAAAGACACCTGTCCACAGAAGCAATCAATCAATCAGATTCCAAACTCTCTACCATGGCCAAGACCAAAGAGCTGTCCAAGGATGTCAGGGTCAAGATTGTAGACCTACACGAGGCTGGAATGGGCTACAAGACCATCGCCAAGCAGCTTGGTGAAAAGGTGACTATAGTTGTTGCGATTATTTGCAAATGGAAGAAACACAAAATAACTGTCAGTCTCTCTCGGTCTGGGGCTCCATGCAAGATCTCACCTCGTGGAGTTTCAATGATCATGAGAACGGTGAGGAATCAGCCCAGAACTACACGGAAGGATCTTGTCAATGATTTCAAGGTAGCTGGGACCATAGTCACCAAGAAAACAATTGATAACACACTACACCGTGAAGGACTGAAATCCTGCAGCACCTGCAAGGTCCCCCTGCTCAAGAAAGCACATGTACAGGCCCGTCTGAAGTTTGCCAATGATTCAGAGGAGAACTGGGTGAAAGTGTTGTTTTCAGATGAGACCAAAATTGAGCTCTTTGGCATCAATTCAACTCGCCGTGTTTGGAGGAGGAGGAATGCTGCCTATGACCCCAAGAACACCATCCCCACCGTCAAACATGGAGGTGAAAATATTATGCTTTGGGGGTGTTTTTCTGCTAAGGGGACAGGACAACTGCACCGCATCAAAGGGACGATGGACAGGGCCATATACCGTCAGGGCCAGGGCATTGAAGCCAGCCAGGGCATCGAAAATGGGTCGTGGATGGGTATTCCAGCATGACAATGACCCAAAACACACGGCCAAGGCAACAAAGGAGTGGCTCAAGAAGAAGCACATTAAGGTCCTGGAGTGGCCTAGCCAGTCTCCAGACCTTAATCCCATAGAAAATCTGTGGAGGGAGCTGAAGGTTCGAGTTGCCAAACGTCAGCCTCGAAACCTTAATAGAGAGGATCTGCAAAGAGGAGTGGGACAAAATCCCTCCTGAGATGTGTGCAAACCTGGGCCCGTATTCTTAAAGATTCTAAGATTCCTCTCAGAGAGCTCCTAATTTAGCTTAAAAATTAGCTTAAGAGTGATTCAGGACCAATCTAAGAGCAACTCTGAGCAAAGAAAAGACAAAAACTTTTATCTTAGTGAGGAGGTGGGGCTGACCCCGTTGCTAGCTATGACACAGTCTTTTGAAGACAGTGATTGGTTGGTTGTCCAATAAATAAAAGAGGACTTTTAAGAGTAGGGTCTATTATAAGCCTTCACTTTGAAATTACAGATGTAATTTTTCCTGTTTTACCGTACTCTCTCTCTCTCTCTCTCTCTCTCTCTCTCTCTCTCTCTCTCTCTCTCTCACACACACACACACACATTATATATGTATGTATATATATATTCTTTATTTTTTATTTACCATGCTGTCATACTTAGCATATTTTATAGGAAATGAACAGCGACACAATAAGGTTCAGAAAGTGCTGTAATTGTTTGTGTGATCACTTTGCTTATAGAAGGTTGTGACAGACCCAAATCATCACTGCTGCACAGTTGCATTTTTCCAGTTGCCAAATATGTAAATGTAGTGATTTACTTTCATTTCTGGCGCTATGGCATTTCTGCGCGGTGTCGGAGATGTCTCTAATAAGATCGGTCACAAACATGATCCCTGCACGATCTAATGTGTAGTGCAACACATTTCTTCTCCCTCTTCATGTTTCGTCAATTTTCTCCACTGCTAAAGAAACTCTTAAGCCTCTTAAAAGTCCTCGTCCGTACTCCTAACAATTTTGGACCTTAAGACCTATTTTAAGGGTTAAGATGCTTTCTGAATTACTTTTTTCTTTACTAGGATCTTTTCTTTAATTTTAAGAGGAATCACACACATTTCTAAGAATTTTCTTAGAATTTTGTTACTAGGAGCAACTCTTAGCACTAAGATTTTTCATGAATACGGGCCCTGGTGGCCAACTACAAAAACCGTCTGACCTCTGTGATTGCCAACAAGGGTTTTGCCACCAAATACTAAGTTATGTTTTGCGAAGGGGTCAAATACTTATTTCACTCATTAAAATGCAAATCAATTTATAACTTTTTTGAAATGTGTTTTTCTGGATTTTTGTTGTTGTTGTTGTTGTTGTTCTGTCTCTCACTGTTCAAATAAACGTACCATTAAAATTACAGACTGATCATTTCTTTGTCAGTGGGCAAATGTACAAAATCAGCAGGGGATCAACTAATTTTTTTCCCCCACTGTATGATATGATTAATATCATGTTTTTAAATATGATGGTTCCATTCTAAACATTGTGATTATCTCTAATATGGACACCCAACATAATATATGATATTTACCATCTGAATCTAACCATGTCATGTCAACAAATGGAAAAGTCAGCCATCTATTAATTATACAGTAATTGTTAATTACTGTGCGCCTTTAGTTAATTACTGGGCGCTTTTCACCCCAAATACCATACTTTTACATATTCTTTCGTTATTTAAAAACTGTTGCTTTAATTATCTTAAACAAAACTGAAAATCATAAAGAAGACCTTTGTCTCAAAATATATGCATTAATTTTAGCGATTCTCATTTGCTACTTAAATCTACAACGTTTTAAAAAACATAAAATATCATATCAAGTAAACACAGAATCAACTTTGTGCTGGTGCGCATGATCATGATCGCGTCAAGGATCAGCCAAATATACAAGTGCCTCTTGAAAAGCGGATGTTTTAGAAAGTGCAACGCCATGTTTTTTGCCATCTAGTGGTTTAGATGAAAATACAGGTGCATCTCAATAAATTAGAATGTTGTGGAAAAGTTCATTTATTTCAGTAATTCAACTCAAATTGTGAAACTCGTGTATTAAATAAATTGAGTGCACACAGACTGAAGTAGTTTAAGTCTTTGGTTCTTTTAATTGTGATGATTTTGGCTCACATTTAACAAAAACCCACCAATTCACTATCTCAGTGAATTAGAATATGGTGACATGCCAATCAGCTAATCAACTCAAAACACCTGCAAAGGTGTTTATTTAATACACGAATTTATTTAATACACGAGTTTCACAATTTGATTTGAATTACTGAAATAAATGAACTTTTCCACGACATTCTAATTTATTGAGATGCACCTGTAATATCAAGGGCGCCTTTTACCCCGGGGCGCCTTTAGCCCTGTTGTACCTTACTGTGCAAAAGTATGGGCCTGGTAAGATTTTGTAAGGTTTTTGACTTTTTTTTTTTTTAATTATTATTATTATTATTATTATTATTTAAAAAAAGCCTCTTATGCTCACCAAGGCTGTGTATGTGATCAAAAACACAGTAAAAACAGTAATATTGCGAAATATCATTACAATTTAAAAGAACGGTTTTCTATTGGGATATATTTCAAAATGTAATTTATTCCTGCGATGGCAAAACTGAATTTTCAGCGGGCACTATTCCAGTCTTCAGTGTCACATAATTGACCTTCAGATCACTTTCAAAAATAACTCTAATATGCTGATTTGGTGCACAAGAAGCATTTCTTATAGTTATCAATGTTGTGATAAATTATTATCAGTTGCGATGCTTAATAATATTTTTGTGAAAACCATGGTAATTCAGGTTTTTGATGTCTTGACTGTCACTGTCACTTTTCATTAATTTACTGTGTTCTTGTGAAATAAAAGTATAAAAAACAAAAACAAAAAAATTACTGTAGCCAAACTTTTGAACAGTATTGGAACAAAAACTATTGATGCTGCTAACTTAATCACATTTTTGTAACCATTCAGATTTTATGTGAAAGAAACAAGACTGCCAAAAGTATAGCTTAACAAAAGAAAGAAAGAAAAAAAAAACCCCAACATATTTTCTTATAATCTGAAAAGTTATCATATCTCTAATAACTCATTCATCTTTATTCATTTACCCAGCCATTAGATTTCAGTTTAGTACTCCTGAAAGAGTAGCATTATGAACCTGAAGAATAGATCAATAGATGCTTTGAGTTGTGGTTAAAAGATAGTAGTTTCTTTATCTTATTTTCCCTCACACAACTATAGTTTGGTCAGTGCTGAATTGAGATAAATGAGTGAGTCTCCTTGTAGGCGGTCATTGTGTACAGAAAGTTGTTCTGCTGACCTCAACAGTGTGGAAAAATGTTCAGGGCAATGACTGGCCATTTCACCATTGATGCAGTGAATAGACATGTACTTAAAACCAACCCACAGACCTGTGGTCTCTCTGGCTCTGTACTTATAGTGTTTTTACTCCATTTGACCAATGGAACACCTTGTCACTTGCTTTATCTTATGTAACATTCCTGGGATCTGTGTATTCATCTCTAGATTGTTTATAAGGGGAACCCCTATGCTGAACACAATTCCACCTCATATGCGACGTATGAGAGAGGGGTTGAAGTGGGCTGCTGGGGCCTGTGCATCAACGCCGTCTCCTCTGCGCTCTATTCATGTGAGTAATATTGAACAATGACTCAACTGTTCATTCTTTCTGACTTTATTAAACCTGCACTTTCTTAATGCAGCCAGACAAAAGAGGACTGTTCAATTATAGTTTGATAATACATGGACCTACCAAGTCAGTTCGGGTTTGAAATTGGATAATACACTTTTTCAGTTATTAGTCTGTTTTGATGAGAGAATCACAGTCCCATTCAACATCCTGTCATTCTAATTAGGTCATGTCATAGTCATGTGTCACTGAAAAGGCCATTTCAGAGGGTTTTATCAGGGAAGATGTTTTATCAGTGATATGAATACTTCTGATCTGTTAATCTGTGTTTGCTATTCATCCGATTCACAATTTGTTCTGTATTGAAGGATATTGTTGCAGTCTGCTTTAATGATTTCCATATGTGTCCATCCAGATGTGCAGAGGCTTCTCCTGCCATATATTGGCCTGAAGGGACTGTACTTCCTAGGCTACTTTATGTTTGGTTTGGGAACCGGTCTGATCGGCCTGTTTCCAAACATTGTGGCCACGCTGACATTGTGCATTGTGTTTGGAGTCATGTCCAGCACTCTCTACACCATCCCATTCAACCTCATCTCAGAGTACCACAAGGCTGAAGAGGTCAGTGACACAAGAGGACAAAAAAGTCATTTTAAAGGGGTCATGAACTGCCTCTGTTTTTTTTTATTTTGTATTGTTCTCTGAGGTCCACTTGTAATGTTTCAAGATTTATACATCAGTCCTGTTTTTGACCCCCCTCATCAGAACACACTGTTTGAATAGGCGTGACGGATTGTAGACTCGGAAGTAAACGCCCACTGCTATGATTGGCTAACAGTTGTGTATGTTTGATAGCCTACATCCTACACACATGGACGCTGCTGTGTTTTAGGTTAAAAATGCATAAATACTCTGTACATATCAAATGATCTGTAACAGCAGACAAAGCAATAGTGATCACGTAATGAAAACAGCTACTCAAACTTGTGTGGTGCGACATCAGATCAAATATAGTCGGCAAAGCATAGTCTTTTTGTTTCAATCTTTCTGAAAGTCCTGCGTCGAATTGTGCCTTGTTTGTAAATGAATGTGTGGTAAAATGAAGTGAACAAAGGACCGAGTTCTTAATACTGACATGGTCTGGCACTTCATTAAAAATAAACTTCATCAAAATACAGTTTATTGTTTGGTTTCTGCGTAGAACTGCATTTGCCACTCTCCTCATTTAAGCGTGAATCGGTGGGCGGGACTAAATAGGCAGTGATATAGAAGCAGGCATTGATCTTCTGCGGAGACGGTGTTTACTGACACTATTATGTCATAGAGTGGCTCATTCCACAAGCTGTCGTTTTGGCAGATTAGCTTCGATATAAGCTGTTTTTAGACTAACAGGAACGTTTTGAGTTCTGAAACTTACAGAATGTTTTTATACCACAATGTCCTCTTATATATCAAATGATGAAGAGTATTTTTATTTCTTAGTTCATGACCAGTTTAAACAGTATATTGAAAGTTTTATTCATTTTTAAACAAGAAAATATACTTTTTTTGAAAGAAATTAATACTTTTATTCAGCAAAGATTTTGTGAAATTGAGTGTTTAAACCAAGCTTGCTTGCAGTTGTGTCTTTAAAAAAGTCAATTAGTTTATTATCGTTTCATCTAATGCAAAGAGTTAAAACAGCCTGCCAGTAAGGGCTAGTGTACATTCAGCTGGTCATTATCACAAAATAAACCCTTACAGGATAAGTAGGTGAAGATGGTGGGTCTTTTAGCACCCTGAAGGTGTTTATTTAGTGATTTAACTGAACATTATTCGTCTTATTACAATGATACTGACCAAGTAAGTAAATACATAAAACTCTGCTACTGATAAATATTGATTTGAAATGAAATTATTTTATTAGCTTGCTTTGTAGAATCTGATGTTTGATAGATCTGCCATTGGCAAACACCAAACACACCAATGATTTTCCCTAAAAAAAAAAAACTCACCTAAGAAGTATTTACCAAAAACATTTTTTAATTCAATATGCTTCACTTGTTTTAAACATTAATTTTTCACTTTATTTGGCTTCAATCTAAAATCCCTGAGATGTCTGAAGCGTTAATAAAGTTACAAGGAAACAGAAAATGCAATTACAAATCTAAATCCCTCCTTAAAACTCTGACTGAATTATAATCAAAATGTTGATTAAATATTGCAAATGCAACTTGGCATGTTACATGCATTTGAATTGTTCTCATTGTTATGCGTTGCTTCAAAGAGCTTGAAATTTGCTTGGATGTTTATGAACATGCCATCTTTGAATTATCAAAGAGCAAGCAATGCTCTCTGTAAGGCTTTCTGGAATCCACAGTTCATTATAAGATACTCCAGTTCTTCAGATGATAGAATTTTGTGATTTTTGTTTTGTTTTTGTGACCTCTTTTGTGATTTTCGTTTTGCAATGCTGTATAGACATTTGCTGATATTTTAGGTCCATGTGGAAAATTTCATATAGGATTATAGCTTTTTTCTTATGCAAAACACCTCTCTTGTCTTAGGAGCAAAGGAAACTGGGTAGTGATGCACCAGCTCTGGAGAGCCGTGGCACTGGCATGGACTGCGCAGCTCTTACCTGCATGGTGCAGCTGGCTCAGGTCATAGTGGGAGCTGGTCTTGGAGCCCTGGTCAATCTAGCAGGCAGTGTGATTGTCGTGGTTCTCTCTGCCTCAACAGTATCCCTAATTGGCTGCCTCTTTATTGCTCTCTTCATGTGATGTACAGATTAAGCCTCAAATAAATACACTTTCTCTATTTCATATGTTCCATCTCATCTATTCACTGAGAAAGAGCAGAAAAAACAAAGGAATAGGCATATTTTGTGGGTACTGTCAGACTACTGTTCTATTTGACTGTTCGCTGATTCCATCAAGACTTTCTCTGTGCACTCCAATTCACATGCCACATTCTAAAATAACAACCTTCATCATCAGTGAAGGTTGAGAGAAAGATTAAATGGAGTCAAAGAACAGTTGCCAATATTGCAAGGTTTGGATGTTTTGTTTATGCATGTTCATTGCTCTTTTAAGGTGAATTGTTTTTGAGGGAATGCTTATTATCATGTCTGCCAAATTCCATATAATATTCACTTTAAACAAAACAATGACTGGATTCAGACAGATCAGATTTACTTTATTTCAGTGATAATCAATGAAATGTTGGCAGAGAGCTGTGCCTTAGATGTGAAGTGTTTTGGCTTGTAATTATTTATATATATATATATATATATATATATATATATGTGTGTGTGTGTGTGTGTGTGTGTGTGTGTGTGTGTTTGTTTAATTAGGAGGACAAAGTCTACATGCAGGTGGTATTAATGATCTTTTAATCAAACATAAATAACTGACCAAAAATACATAGTCACAGTTCACATGTATGCCTATAATGATAACACACCTTGAAAAAAATAAACATCACTTGAAAAAAAAACCCATCTTAAACCAGCCTAAGGTGTTTTGCTGTTCTTTGCCATCTCCTGACCTTGTCAGGCTAGTATATTGGCTTAATTTTTAGAATACATTAAAAAACAAAAAACAAAAAAAACCCTGCAACCCATCACTGGCTGATGTAAGATGTTTATTAGCAATGTAATGGTTTGTTTTGGGTAATGGTTGACCAAAAATACATATTTGTGCCTTGCTTTGAGTTAATAGGTGAATATAAATCAGGTATTGTTAACACTTTAATTCATTTAAAAAATGATAATAATGAAATAAAATAAATAAAATATTTTTATTTGTAAACCAACTGATAGGCTGTATTACTAAATTATATGAATCCAACTACATTATTAAATTATATGAATCCACACTGTGCTCTGTGAATAGTGTGTCAAATAGCCTATTTTAATGATTTTTTTGTACAATTTTTTTTCTTCCTAATTAGATTTTCACAGTTCCAGATTAGATTATTAGTAGTGCAGAGTTGAAGTTAAAAAGGGAGCGACGTTTGTGTGATTTCGCCTGGAGCAAGGAGCTCTTTCCTCCGCTTGTAAAGACTCTCACTAGTGAGAGGGTGAAAATGTAAAACCTGGAATGAATTAGAGTGGTGTAATTAAAGGGATAGTTCACCCCAAAATGAAAATTCTGTCATTAATTACTCACCCTCATGTCATTACAAACACATAAGACCTACGTTCATCTTCGGACACAAATTTAGATATTTTTGATGAAATCGGAGAGCTCTCTGACCCTGCATAGACAGCAACGCAACCTAAATGTTCCCAGACACAGAAACGCAGTAAGGACATCCAGCCCGATCTCATGGCAATTCGTACATATTTTATGAGGTGGCTAATTCGTACGAATTCGTACGACCTTACTCGTACAAATTCATATGATTTTTGCTAAATCGTACGTATTTTACGAGTTGCCAATTCGTATGAATTTGTACGAATGACCTACACCTAACCCCGCCCCTAAACCTACCCGTCACTGGGGTTTAGACAAATCGTACAAAATCCCACGAGTGAGGTCGTACGAATTCGTATGAATTAGCCATCGTAAAATACGTACGAATTGCCGTGAGACTGTGTTGGGACATCAGTAAAACAGTCCATGTGACATCAGTGGCTCAACTTAAATTTTGCGAACTATGAGAATACTTTTTGTGTGCAAAGAAAACAAAAATAACATAATTTATTTAACAATTCTTCTCCCCAAGTTACCATCTTCCACCATTTTGTAGAGTACCACAACGTATGCTTGCACTTTCTAATGAACGTAAACAAACTGTTGATTACATTCTGGGGAAAGCACGCACATGCGTCGTGGTACTCTCCAAAATGGGGGAAGACGGTAACTTGGGGGAGAAGAATTGTTGAATAAAGTCATTACTTTTATTTTCTTTGCACACAAAAAGTATTCTCGTAGCATCGCAAAATTTAAGTTGAGCCAATGATGTCACATGGACTGTTTTACCGATGTCCTTAATGCGTGTCTGGGAACATTTAGGTTGCATTGCTGTCTATGCAGGGTCAGAGACCTTATCCATTTCATCAAAAATATCTTAATTTGTGTTCCGAAGATGATAGGGGTTGGAACGACATGAGGGTGACTAATTAATGACAGAATTTTCATTTTGGGGTGAACTATCCCTTTAAGAAAGGTTTTGAATAGAGAGGATCCATTCCACTTCCAAAGGGTGTTCCAGACCGGAACACTTTTACTCTGCGCATTGGTTTCTTTGATAATTATTTCTGTTGGCGAGAGAGAAAAAAAACGTACGAACTAATTAATGATTAGTTTGTCTGAGTCTGAAACATTTCTCATCACCAACAACTTCTCGTTATGTGCTGTTAGGCAGAAGGTCGTTTCTGCCATTATACATGACAGCCCCCGGAGGATAGAAAATAAGCGCGGGCTCAGCGGGACTGATGGGAACCAGCGCGGGACCGTGTTCATCTTGCTCGGGCTTCGTGGAGGCGGTAAATGGTCTCATGTTCGTCACAGAAGGCGAAGTGATTTGCCAAAACAGCTTTTTCAACGCTTTTCTGAATTCCCTTCTCATCAAACAATACAGAATGGGATTGAGACAACTGTTTGAATGTGCCAAACATACTGTGACTGGAAAAATATACACTTGCGTGGTGTAATACTCATAACTGAAGTGCACTACATTGAGTTTTATTAAGATTCCCCACGCTGTTAACGCCTGATTCGGCAGCCAGCACAGGAAAAAAGACAAAACGACGATAGTCACAGATTTAGTCACTTTGGATCGCCTTTTTGCGCTGGTGGTGTTCACGTTTTTGTTAGTTATGAAGCGCAGGAGAAGCAGGTAACAGACAGTGATTATTCCGAACGGAATGAGGAACCCCAGAAGAACTTTTTGCGCGTGATATAAACCCAGCCAAAATTGCGCATCCCCGCTCCGGTCGGGAAATTTCACCAGGCACAGTTCTTCGCTGGATACCGTGGCGGTGGTTGAAAATATCGCGTTCGGCAGAGCGGCACCGACCGCTGCAATCCAAATGACTATAGTCATCCACTGCGCGGGGAAACGCAACCGGCGTCTCCTACTTTTTAACGCCGAAGCCACGGAGCAGTATCTCGCGACGCTCATAGCCGTGAGGAAAAACACGCTGGCGTACATGTTCGTAGCCGTGACATAAGAAACTATCTTACACATCGCCTTCCCAAATAGCCAAGTGAAATCCATGGCGTTCTCCACTGCCCAAAAGGGAAGTGTCAAAACAAACTGAAAGTCTGTGACCGCCAAACTGGTCACGAAGAAGTTGATAGAAGACTTCTTCCATGCTTGTTTGGACTTCATGAGATACAGGACGAGGATGTTACCGATTAAACCCAGCGCGCACACAACCGAGTAAATGACAGAGATGATTATTCTCAGGACCGCGGATCCGTCTCCCATAATATCGGGTTTATCCAAATCGGCGAGATGTTGAAAGTCATTCCACGAGATATTAGTCCTGTTCGCCGTGAAGCTTGTGTTGTATTCACTTAACGGGAGACTTCCAGACGCGTAGTCGGTGCGCTCCTCTTGCATCTCGGAAGTCTTTTGGGTTGTTCGTTTTTAGTGTAATTTTTCCATCCTGCTCGAGTTACTCACTCCTGAATATTATCATTCTAACTTCTCCCGTCTCCACTGTCTGTTATTGCCATTTTAGGTTTCCGCGGACAAAAGCGTCTTTGCGCACACATTGCAACGGTAATATTTAAAGACCAAGGATATCTTTTAATTCCATTTAAATAAATCTAACTATGAGAGGCTATTTAACCACATTTTAATCATAGCCTATTTATCGCACAAATCTGTTGCCCGTGCGTAGCTTCACGCGCACTGACAGCTCGCTGCGTTTTTATAGAGCCAACAGCCAAGTGTCAATGGATTGGGTGGCTTGCGCTTTTACGCAGCACAGACAGTGGTGCTCCCTATGATGCGGTGCTCTGAATGGTTGAATAGAGAGAATAAATGGATAAATCCCACAATTAACATCTTAATGACTTAAGAATTGATGCACCGTACCGTATTGAGTTTTGAAGCATTACTTGAGCAGATAGAGGAGACGGGGCTAATTGTCAGTGAGAGAATTTTCTTAATGGTTATTAGGTTTTGAATCCAATTGCGTAAATTCATTTTTTTTATAGCAGTGGTCATGTGTGCTGGTTTAAAATTAATTTTAAAATGATAGATCCGTTCTTAACTTTCAATTTCTTTTTTATTTTTAATAGCTGTTGGGTAAACAAGTGAACACAATTAGCCTAATTAAAACCACACTGGCATACTTTCAGGGAAGTGTAACGACATTAGAATGTAGGATATAATTAGGAGAAAGGTAATTTTCATCGTCAATTTCATACTGTTTGAAAAAGTTTGTCTCATGTTTTATATGCATTTTATACTGAAATTTACTCATATTTAAGATACATATTTGCATATAAAGTGCTTTTGTTTTTGAAATGATACCTTTTCAGTATGATAGAGACATGCTGAGTTTTCACCTGTTCTCACTCGATTTTTTGTGTACTTTATCTGATTAAAAAAAAAAAATGTAATGGCATACTGATCATAATACACTGACAGATACAACACCAGACTAGTAAAATTATATCCCCCTAAGGTTTATATTTATTAGCACCGGGCACCTTTAAAAATTTTATCATGTTGCCTTCTGCTATTAAAAAAAAAAAAAAAAAAAACTCAAAGGTTGTTTTGCACATAAGCTGCTGTATCAGGTCAGATCTAATGAAGTGATCTCTGCCCCTCTCCAAATCCTCATCATCAGCTGGTGATGGTGTATAGAACCTGTTTAATGAAGCTTTGCTGTGCCTGTGGAATTTATGATTGGATCTAGTTGAGAGGCGAGAGAATATGCAGTAAATGTTTTTGGTTTTGAAAAACATGTTCTACCTCAACATTTTTACGTCATAAGACAGAATGAGAGTCAGATGTTTTCCACAGCCCATGCAAGTTAAATAACGTATTTAAGGCAGCAGAGATACGAAAGTCTAGTTTGTTAATAGAGACGTTCCACTGGATTTCCGTAATCTCTTATTGCTTACACCGTCTTTAGTCATTTTGCGTTGTTGTCCGTTCTTAAATAATGAGGCTCGGTTTCTAACAGCAGCCTACCTAGCAAAACAGTTTCTTGGCAACCATGTTACGTCAGGTATTGTGACAACTTCAAAGGTCAGTTTGAATCAGACTCCTCATCACATAGAACAGGCTCAATTTTTTGCTTCTGTGCCAGTGGCGGAGCTTGGCTTTTCAGTGTGCAGGTGCAAGTGAGGAGTAAGAAGTGCAAGTTCCAGGAATTGGATAAAGGAAATTAAATTGGAACGTGGCCCAAAATTCTTCATAATGTTTTTATTTATTTAGCTAAAGCTATTATTATATTATAATTCTATGGTATTATTTTTTAATTAGTATTTGTATGTATATATTTAGGTACAGGGCATCTATGGCACCTATTAAAATTCCACTTTATTTCTGGGTATTCATATTTCTCAAGCAGGGGCTGTATTTAACAGCAAGGATAACCAGTTTGCATTTATGCTTTACTATGAAATAGCCTTGTACTAGAGGTTTGTAGGTTTAGGCATAGTCCTTCTGCTCTCAGACAAGGTCAGCTGAAACATTTCCTTTACTACCCTGAATCTGAAAACAAAACAAGTGAAGATGGAAATAAATTCTGACATATCCAATTCTGAAATTCTAAAATCAATTTAAAATTGGAAGAAATCCTTACTATTACAGAGTTATTGATTGTCCTCAGATATTACTCTTGGCAAGACTTCTATTAATCTGAGTGCATATGTGGAAGTCCAGCAATCAATCATTAATTCATTCATTAAAATCTCCACAGCAGCTTGTTTTTTTGTGCTCATATGAATAATTCATAAGATCTCCTCACAGTATACAAACAAGGGGACTTGGCAGCTTTCTTGTTCCCTCAGAGCATTTCCTCTGTCCTGTTGAATGGTTTGTACTCGTACACCGTCTCAGCTCATGTTTTCAAAGCTGAACACAAGCCTGTGTGTGTTATGTTGTGAGTTCAAACCTAGGTCAGACAGTTCAGTTGTGAGTCTTGGGAAGATTTCCCAACGTCACTCTATACAAGCAAGACCAAAACAAACATCTGTTGCTGAACGTTTCATTAAACATGACAAGCTCAAATGGAGTGAGAAGGAAGCTAAATGGAAAAGTATGTTGAGCATTAATATGACCTTTTGTTATGCTCAACATTCAAAATGTTTTTTTTTTTTTTTAATTGAACAGACTTTATTTTCAGGGAAAGCTGAGGTAATCATAAATAACCAACCAAGCAATTTTAATGCATAAATTATATCAATTTATGCATAGGATTTCAGACCATATGTGAAACCAGCTGCTTCCAGGGAAGTTTTGGAACTCAAAAAGTAGGTCTTTCCCAGGCAGTCATGCAACTATTGTTTTTCTGGGGGCACCAGTGACAGTCCTCTTGGTGCCCTATAGGCAAGATAAGACATGACAAAAAAAAAAAAAAAAAGAAGAAAGCAAAAGTCAAATAAGTTTGAAGTGACATGGCACTTTCTGTGTACGTTTAAATATTCACGTTATGTTTTTGTCACATAGAGTTTTTCAGCCATCTGAATATTCCCCATTCCACCAAAAAGTGCAAAGAAAGCCTTATAGTTTTTCAGTTAGGTTTGATTTCATGCATTGTCTTAAGGAGTAATTGACTTTGTTGTTTGCTTCAGGCTGAGTGATGGATGAGTCACAAACTTGTCACAGGTAGCTGCTCCCACTGTACCACATCTACTTTTTCATTCAGCCGATTGATACACCATTCTGTCATTTTTTTCTCCAAAGGAAACCAATTCCTAGGTGAAGCAAACAAGGGCCTTGCTGGATCTAGATTGGTGGAAACACATTAACACTTGATCTCTTAGTATGTATTTGTTCAACAAGTGAGTAAATCAGATGTACTGAAACTCAGGCCCACTTGGACATGTGTCATTTCATTTGTGTTATCTAATCCAATTGCTGGCTATGACAGGTTAGACAGAATTTTATGAAATGTGAATTAATTACGTGGCAAAAAGAACTGTGAAAAATGAAGGCGTATAGAGGTGGGAGTTGTTGCTGAATGTCATTGTGACATTCTGTCTATTTAGCAGTTCTGTCTTTCATTGACTGAACACAAAACAACTAATTTGCTCTTATTCTTTCCCAATGTTCTGTTATTAAATATGTGTAAGAAAAAATAATTTCACTACAAAACATTCTAGACAGGTTCGTATGCATTAATTATAGATAGAAATACCAGACATTTAAAGTACAAAACAATACTAGGCGCCTTTGACTTTCTTTGTATGGACAAAGACGGATGAAACATTCATTAAAATATTTTCTTTTGTGTTCCACAGAAGGAAGAAAGTCAGAGAGGTTTGAAACAACATGAGGATGAGTAGAAGAAGAGAATTTTCATTTTTGGATGGACTACAAGTCTCCTGAGCCATGAAATGAAAAGATTTTGTTCTCTAAGAAGATCCGTGAGCCGGATAACTGTCTCTACAGGCCATTTTCGCAAGCGTCCTTTTAACAAATCACTTTAGGTTCAGTAAATAAATATACAAACATATAAATAAATACCCTGGTGATTTTTGAGAGATCTCAGGGAATAGCTTCATAAGTAATGGCAGTCATGCCAAAGGCATGAATTAGATAAAGCCTCTCGGATTTTCACGTCCATGAATAAATACTCTGTAGGTGCTTGAGCTCTGTAATTATGCCTTCAAGCACACAAATTCCTTGATGAAAAAGACACCACACGGTTTGCATCAAGGACATTTATTTGAAGCTGCCTGTTTATTCAGACTTACTCTGCCAAGGCATGAGAACAGGCAATTTAATCAGCTGAAAAGTACAAACCGTGGCCGTATGAGTTGTAGTGTGCTAAATATGTGTCCATTCATGCAGCTCTGAACCAGGAAGCATGCTAAAAAAAAAAAAAAAAAACAGATCTCCCATTCTCATTGATCTTTTAATGACTTTACAAGAAAATCATTGCGAGGAACTCACAGACATTCATTGGACTAATAGTTACATAGTTGACTAATGTGTGTAGTTTTGAACTGAGACTTTATGTTAGTATTTCAGTGTATTATATAATTATTTGTAAAAAAGTATTGTTTGGCCTAAAGAGTGCCACAGAAATTAGTTCATGGGTAATTGAAGTGTAAAATGTCCCTCAATTTAACGATAGCATCTGTGCAACACACTTTAGAAATCTGTGCAGCAATGTTTAGAAAGGCATTCATTTTTTGTTAAATCTTTCAACAACAAAACCACATGGGAATTCCAGGAACATCAACTTCAAGAAAAACACAGTCAAAGATCTTTAAAGAGATTTCTGTGTGGTACCCGGATCTTGTGTGTTGCGGGTGCTAATTAAGATCAATTCTGTTTACATGAGATTAGAGTCCCATTACTTGGCTCTAATAACCTCTCATCGCTGATGAAACTTTTAGCCGATTTTGAAATCCATCCAATCCGATGATGCCTTTATAATGAAGGCAATAACTGTTGCCAGCGGTTACGTTATGACAGATGGAAAATGTGGCCCGAATAATGTTGACAGCCCCTGAGGATCTCCTGTCAGTTTTGGGGTTTTAATCCCACATCCATCACTGTGTTTGTGTGCTGACAGAGGAACTGTGCACTTCTTCAGTCTATATTGGATTAAGATTAGAATGGTTCTTCTCTGATCTGGAGAAATCAATTAGTAAGAGCAATGATGCATGATGCCAATGCTTGTTGTATAAATAAAACTTAAATAACTGTACTATTTTATATTAGATATTTAATAATTTTCCTTGCATTTTTTTTACTTATTAATGTGATCCCTCTTAATAAATACCAAATATTCTTTCTCTAGGTGCTTGTTAAATTTCTCTATATTTGTAAATGTCAAAGAAAGTAAAATGTTCTCATTTGTAAGTATAGTAACTCATTTTTATAAAGGCGGATTCAATTTTTTTTAATTAATTTATTTTTTTTCCCTATAGATCTTTTTTCTTCTGTCTTGGCATGAAGCTCAATAAAAACCTCTGAGTCTTCATTTGACTCTCCAGCTGTGATTCACACATTTGTAAGGTTGGCGCAGCAGGAGACTGCAATCATGCGTTCTGCTTTGAAGCTTCTGCTTTGCTTCTGAAGGTGTGAAAAACTGTTAGTCACTGTAGCTTCACATCAATCTTTCGGTGAGGGCTACATGTCCCCCGATGAGACTTCTCTTTCAAGACACATGTCTGAACTCTTGTCACAAAGAATCACTTAGACTCATTTTAATAGAGGAGGAACATTTTAGAAATAATCTAATAATACTGCAGTGTCCTCTGTCTACTCTGAATAGTACCATAGTTGGACTCTTACGTTCGATCTACAGCAGCATCAATAGTGTCGATCACTGCAGAAAACAAAAGCTTGTCCCATAGTTTGTAAAATACAATCCCTTACTAAGGAAGTCTTTAGGGATAACAGCTGCTGTCCATTGATTGTCCCATAGAATTTTGTAAGTGCCTTTCTGTCAATGTAAATTGAGTTATGGGTAAAATTTATTTTTGTTATTAATTGACAGAATGCCACAGATACAATCAGTAGAGCTTTTACCACTCACCCTCAGCTTTAAAGCACTTTTATTTGGACAGTTCTGCTCTCATGTGAACACCATTTACAGAAAAGGTTATGACAGTAGATTATAAGGTAATTATTGCAAAATAATTGCATTTCTCTCTTGGTTTTGTATTCTTGAAATAGAGAAATGGAACTAAATCTGAACTTGTTAAAATGTGCAAAAACTGATGCATCACATTGCACGCAAACACTCCCACAACGTGCATACTCACAAAGTACAAAGTAACCACAAAGTAACCAAAGCATGCATTAGAAAGCAGTTATTTCCTCAGTGCTCTTATATTGGATGTTGTTGGATGTCTGAGGCAACACATTGATTTTGGCTGAGAAAACAGGCAGCAAGATGGATGTTTGCAGATATTTGATTGTGTCTTACTTCATGGCGTTCACCTTTTTCAAAATGGCAGGTAATTGTTATTTATCTGTCACAGAGTTTGATTAAAAAGTTCACAATACATATTCATCAGTTTGTTTTTGTTGAATCTGTACATTTTAAAAATCTATTCCAGCTTGCTCTGAGGTGTCCATTATTGGAGGCAAAGATGTCAAAAAACTTCAACCATGGATGGTGTCCATTCAGAAGAACCAGAAGCATGTGTGTGGAGGAATCCTGATTAAAGACCAGTGGGTTTTAACTGCAGCACATTGCAAAGAGTAAGGCAACCACTTTCAGCATATTAATAAACTTGTAAAGTATTTGTGAAGTATAATATAATTGGTTACGCTTTATTTTGATAGTTCACTTTAGACATTCTACTAACTATAAGTAACTTTGCAACTACATGTCAACTAATTCTCATTAATTTGCAACTACTACTAAGTCTCAGAGTAGACTTAGGTTAGGTTAGGTTTAGGGTTAGTCGAATAAGTTGATATATACTTATAGTCAGTATGTTGTATGTTGTGGGCCCATCAAAGTAAAGTGTTAGAAGGTATTAAGCAGACAGTCTACTAATACTCTAATGACTGCTACTTGACATGTAGTTGCAAAGTTACTTACTGTTAGTAGAATGAAAGTGGACTATCAAAATAAAGTGTTACCATATAATCTTTCAAAAAGGAAATGTAAATCTACAAATAAGATCATTCATATCTTTTGTAGTATTAGTATAACATTAGTAATTTTACAATTTTTCCCCTAGAAAGAGCTGATGTTTTGTATTTCTGCAAAAATAATGGTCCAAATTAAAGGTACAATTATTATTTTAATATTAATATCAATAATTAATATTATTTTCATTTATATTTATTTATTTTTTAAAATTGTAATTAATATTTATTCTATATTTTATATGCATTCTTTCACTAAAATAATTATCCAAATTAAAATGCAATTGTTATTTAATCTTATATCTTTTATTTATTTATTTATTTACATTTGTAATGAATCTTTATTGATCTGTTTATATTTATTATTTTACTTGTAAAAATTATGTGAAGCATGATATAATCTTTCAGGAGAGAATATAAATATATAAAAGAGAGCATGTAATCAGCGATGTCAGTCACCTGTGTTTTCCACTTGAAAGAGCTGTGATTTTTTTTTTTTTAATTAAAGATACAATTACATTTACATTTACATTTAGTTATTTAGCAGATGCTTTTATCCAAAGCGACTTACAAAAGAGGACAATAGAAGCAATCAAAACCAACAAAAGAGCAATAACATGCAAGCGATATGACAAGTCTCATTTAGCCTAAGGCAGTACACATAGCAAGGTTTTTTATTTTTTTAAAGAAAACAAGTGGATAGAATATAGAAAAAAGAAACTTAGTGTTTTTTTGTTTTTTGTTTTAAAGAAAACAAGTAGATAGAATATAGAAAAAAGAAACCTAGTGTTTTTTTGTTTTTTGTTTTAAAGAAAACAAGTAGATAGAATATAGAAAAAAGAAACCTAGTGTTTTTTTGTTTTTTGTTTTAAAGAAAACAAGTGGATAGAATATAGAAAAAAGAAACTTAGTGTTTTTTTGTTTTTTTGTTTTAAAGAAAACAAGTAGATAGAATATAGAAAAAAGAAACCTAGTGTTTTTTTGTTGTTGTTGTTGTTGTTGTTGTTGTTTTTATTATTTATTATTTATTATTATTATTTAGCATTTATTATTGAATTAATATTTATTTACAACCCCAATTCTAGAGAAGTTGGGACGTTTTGTAAAAGTGCAGTAAAATCAAGAATCTGTGATTTGTTCAGTCTCTTTAACTTTTATTTAATTGACAAAAGTACAAAGAAAAGATTTACAAAGTTTTCACTGACCAACGTAAATGTATTTTGTAAATATGAACAAATTTTGATTTTGATGGGTGCAACACATTCCAAAAAAGTTAAGACAGAGGCAAAATAAAAGTGAAAAGGTTATAGAATATCCACTTTAAAATGTTTTGTAACAGTTCACAGTAAGCAGGTGAACTGGTAATGGGTCAAGGTATCATGTTTGGGTATAAAAGGAGCATCTCAGTCTTTGCAAGCAAAGCTGGATCATGGCTCATCACTTTGTGCCAAATTTCATGACAGAAGTGTCAAACAAATCAAAAATCACATTTTGCAATGCAAAGTCGCAAAGAATTTAGGTCTTTCACCAACTACCACATGTAATATTGTGAAAAGATTCAGGGAATCCAGAGAAATCACAGTACATGTAGGGCAAGGCAGGAAACCTCAGCTGAATGTGCTTGACCTTTGAGCCCTCAGATGGCATTGCATAAGAAACTGTCATGCTGCGGTGATAAATATAGCCACATGGGCTCAGGAGTACTTCAGAAAACCACTGTCATTTACCACAGTCTGCTGCTGCATCAAGAAATGCAACTTGAAACTCTGTTACTCTAGGAAAAAGCAATACATCAATTCTATGCAGTGATGCCGCCAGGTTCTCTGGGCCAGAGCTCATCTCAGATAGTCAAGAAGACAGTGGAAATGTGTGCTGTACTCAGATGAGTCCACATTTCAACTCGTTTCTGGGAAAAATGGATTTTGAGTTCTCAGTCTCAAAGACCAAAGGGAACATCCAGACTTTCATCAGTGACAGATGCAAACATCTGTCATGGTATATGAGTGCATCAGTGCAAACGGCATGGGTGACTTGCATATGTGTGAAGGTACCATTGACATGGAGGCATATATTGGAGTTGTACAGAGAAATATACTGCCGTCAAGATGATGTCTTTCATAGGAAGTTCATGGTTATTAGATCAAGACAATGCCAGGTCTCATTCTGCATGTGCTACAACAGCGTGGTTTCGTAGACTCAGAGTAAATGTGCTAGACTGGCCTACCAGCAGTCTAGATCTGACTCTTATTGAAAATCTATGACCAGTCATGAAAAGGAGAATCAGACAATGACAATCACAGACTGCTGAGCATCTGAAGCCTTGTTTCAAGAGAGACTGGACAAAAATTTTGCTTGCAAAACATTAACAATTAGTATCCTTAATTCCCAAACAATGAAACATTGTAATTAAAAAGAAAGTTGATGTGACAGTGTTAAATGTGCCTCTGTCCCAACTTTTTTGGAGTGTTCAGTGCTCAGTGAAAACTTTCTAAATCTTTTCTTTGTACTTTTGTCAATTAAATAAAAGTTAAAGAGAATGAACAAATCACAGATTCTTGATTTTATTGCATATTTACAAAACATCCCAACTTCTCTGGAATTGGGGTTGTATTTGTTTGTTTGCATATTAACTTGGCTGGGATACATTCACCCATTTTTTTTATGCTAAGCTCTCAGTTTCTAGTGAGCTAGTGCTCACTATAAAGTATCTGCACCTAAGCACAATTAATTCAGTTTTCTATTTTAGAAAACCCATTAGATCTGTGACAATTCTCATAGGATCTCTGTCTCTGAGTAAAGGCACTCAGCGTGTTGGCATCCTCAGTTATGAGTACCCTAAAACATTCAATGCAAGAACTAAACAAGATGACATCATGCTCATTAAGGTAAGGATGAACTGAATGTGGTTGTTGTTAAGACATGGTGAGCGTATGACTCTTCTCTCAGTATGCTTTTGTGTGTTGCTTTTTGTTCTGCAGCTGAACAAAAAAGTGAAAGCAAAACCCAAAAAAATCCCTAAAAAGGAAAAAGATGTTCCACCTGGAACAACTTGTGTTGTGACAGGTTGGGGAACTACTGATTCTAGCAGCGAGGAACCTTCTGATAAACTGCAAATGTTAGAGGTGTCAGTGATGCACAGGGAACGGTGCAACCGCTACTACAATGGAGACCCTGTGATCACCAAAGACATGCTGTGTGCAGGAGGCAAGCAAGAAAAGACAGGCACCTGTTGGGTATATCATATTGTGGTCTTTGATTTATGGCTGGTTGTAGGCTCTTTGAAATCATCCATTTACCTGTCTAAAGGAAGAAGAACCTTGTGTTCTTTTTTTCAGGGAGATTCCGGTGGACCTCTGGAATGTAAGAAAAACATAGTTGGAGTGGTATCAGGGTCAAAAGGATGCGGTAATCCCAAGAAACCGACTGTGTACACTTTTCTCTCCCAAAGACACATCCTCTGGATCAATAACATACTTAAAAACCAATTCAACAGCACATCCTTTTAAGGAGCTAAACATTTCCAGCATGCAGACTGTTGATTAGTTCAGACTGCTGTAACTAAAAAAAAAATATGCTTTTGGAATTAAGATTAAATGTATATTCACAAAGCAATACTGGATTATTTTTCACACTTTTTTTTAACAAGTATTAAAATTGAGCAATATGTATCCGATATTGCATTAATACAAATTTAGTGAAGAATACTTTTCCACTGTGCTTTATTTTTGATGGACACACTCATATTATGGTTAAACAAAGACTGGAAGATGACCTACATTGACTGGTGAACACATTATATTTCTTTTTATGGTTTGTTTGCCAACCGAAACTCAATTTTATCCTCAATTTGATAGATGAAACTTTCAAAACTTCCTTAGTTAATGAGTGAATTGGTTATTTAATTAGTAATGTTTTCTTAGTTTGTCTTCCATTACATTGAACACATTATACATTAACACCAAAGCACATCAAGTAAACTCCCACTGGCTTTTATAATATTCTTTGTATGCAAACACAATCAGACACTTCCTCTAAATAATTCAAAGTGTCAAAAACAAGCAGAGACCTCCTGGTGAGGACATTAAACAAACCCCATACAGAGTCGAGTGTTAGAGACCTTTTTTTTTTTTTTTTGTTAATTGTATAATAAATAGAAAGAAAACAAATGGATAGAATACAAAAAGATTAGAAACAAACTTTACTATGTGTTAGTGTTAGTTTTTTTTTTTTTTTTTTTTAAAGAATATGATTAGAATAGAGAGAGCTAGAGTTAGAGGGTCAAATAAAGATAGAAGGGATGTTTTTAGCCGATTATTGAAGATGGCTAAGGACTCAGCAGCTAGGATCGAGTTGGGCAGGTCATTCCACCAGGAGGGAACATTTAATTTAAAAGTCCATGAAAGTGATTTTGTGCCTCTTTGGGATGGCACAATAAAGCGACATTCACTTGCAGAACATAACGTAAGCTTCTAGAGGGCACATAAGTCTGAAGTAATGAATTTAGGTAAAGGGGTGCAGAGCCAGTGGTGGTTTTGTAGGCAAACATTAATGCCTTGAATTTTATGCGAGCAGCTATTGGTAGCCAGTGCAAATTGATAAACAGAGGTGTGACGTGCATTCTTTTTGGCTCATTAAAAATTAATCTTGCTGCTGCGTTCTGGATTAATTGTAAAGGTTTGATAGAACTGGCTGGAAGACCTGCCAAGAGAGGATTGCAATAGTAGTTGAACAAGGAGTTGTGAAGCATGTTCCGAAAGAAAGGGCCTGATGTTGAATAAAGTAAATCTGCAGGACTGGGCAGTTTTAGCAATGTGGTCTGAGAAAGTCAGCTGATCATCAATCATAACTCCAAGGTTTCTGGCTGTTTTTGAAGGAGTGATGGTTGATGTGCCTAACTGGATGGTGAAATTGTGATGAAACGATGGGTTTGCTGGAACCACAAGCAGTTCTTTCTTGGCAAGGTTGAGTTGAAGGTGATGGTCCTTCATCCAGCAAGAAATGTCTGTTAGACAAGCTGAGATGCGAGCAGCTATCATTGGATCATCAGGATGGAATGAGAGGTAGAGTTGAGTGTCATCAGCATAGCAGTGATATGAAAAGCCATGTTCCTGAATGACAGAATCTAATGATGTCATGTAGACAGAGAAGAGAAGTGGTCCAAGAACTGAGCCCTGAGGCACCCCAGTAGTTAGATGTTGCGACTTAGATATCTCACCTCTCCAAGATACCTTGAAGGACCTGTTTGAGAGGTAAGACTCAAACCAATGGAGTGTGATTCCTGAGATGCCCTTTACCAATAGGGTTGACAGAAGGATCTGGTGGTTAACCGTGTCAAAAGCAGCGGACAGATTCAGCAAGATAAGTATTGAAGATTTTGAATCTGCTCTTGCATGTCTTAGTGCTTCAACAACTGAGAGCAAGGCAGTTTCGGTTGAATGTCCACTTCTAAAACCAGACTGGTTGCTGTCGAGGAGGTTGTTCTGTGTGAGAAAGGCAGAGACTTTGTTGAACACAGCTCGTTCAAGTGTTTTAGCAATGAAAGGAAGAAGGGAAACCGGTCTGTAGTTTTCTAAAAGAGATGGGTTAAGGGGGGGGTTTCTTAAGTACACTGTTAGACATTTCAAAGGGTTTTTACAGTAACTTACTGGCAACGCTGTTGCCAGTAAGTTACTGTAATTAAGATTTACAATAGAAAACTGTATTTCATTTACAGTGGCAAACTGTACTGTTTTACAGTAAATTACTGTAAATAAAATCTAAATTAAAATAAAATATAGATTTCATTAGATTTTATAATTTTTATATAGCATTCATTTTATTTTTACTCTACATAGGTACTACTGGCATTCAATTAAAACAGACACAATAATTACAAAATATCAAATTCTTTATTTAAAACATTGCATGTATAACCACTTAAAAATACAGACTTCCAATGCTGGAACAGTGCATCTTCACCATTTCTCCTGTCTTAGGACGTTTTGCAGTGCATTATGTTGTGTCCTCTGGATTCATCGTCACAAAGAATCTTTAGGCAACAGAAACATAATGGGGAAATATTAGGCTACTGGCCAACATTAACTACTAACACCTGAACTAAATTTCACATTAGTTAACCTAATGTTAATATAAGATAAGTGTTGTTCGTTAAAAACAATTTTAATTCGGTAACTTAATTCAATAAGATGACAAAAGTCGTTTGAAACGACAGCGCAGTTTACCATAGTAAAGTTTGTTACCGCCATGTTGACGAGTAAATGTTACTATGGGTTAAACTGGTGTGCAAAAATATGACACAAACACACAGACAAACGTACACATATTTTTACCTTGCTTGCTGGTCTTATTCTTTCGTAAGGTGCATCGACACACAACGTAGTTCTCCGGAGCTCTTCCACTCTCGCGGGTTCAACCCCGGGCAAAACCCGCGGCGCAACTCGACAACAGACAACAATATAGAACCCATTATATATATTATCTACAGTGAATGCGGACAGTAAACTGATGCCCCGGTATATTTCTGACGTGCAGATATACTCCAAGCGCTCGTGCTGTTTCTGACATGAAGTACAAACGGATTTTCCAATCATTACAAGCAATGTAACACATCCAGTGTAGCCAGTCCCAAGCTGTTGCGGCGTTGTAGACACGGTGTAGGGCAAATTGTGTCAGTCCAAATGTAAGAAATGAGGAAAATAAAACGACCTCAGTACAATGGCGCCAAAGAGACCGTTACAGCAAATACAGTAGTATACAGCAATTTTAAAAAATACAGTAAGTCTCTGTATGTGGAGTCTGACGTCACAGAAAATTCCCATGATGCAAAGGGTATTACAGTTATTTACTGTAAAGGGAATTTGCAGTATTACACTGGGTGATATACAGTAAATTAATACAATGTATAATAAACTATAATACAGTGATTAATACAAAATAAAACCAAAAAACATGGTTAATAGTTAAACCATGGTATCTACAATATAACCATGGTTTTGCCACTGACCATTGTTTAACCATGGTATTTGTAGTAAAACTGCGGTTATACAAATGGTAGTCAAAAAAAAATAATAATAATAAAAAATAAAAAAAAAAACAAACAAAAAAAAACATAGTTACACTTTTTCTATAGGACCTATAATAAAACCAAAGTTGATTTTCATAAGGGAGTGCACATTTGACGGTTTCATTTAAATAACTGTTTCTTATCAGTTATGTATATTAGTATTTTATGTTATATCATGTTAAATTTATGTTTATTGCATTATTTTTTAGCACTATGTGTGTGTTACCGTGGTGTTTTGTATTTGTGTGAATGACCTTGTGCACCATCTTTATAGTAGCCTATTTAATTCAACTTGTGGAACTCCGATTTATCATGGCTGAGTGGTTTTAAGTGTATTTTAAACATACAAAACAGATAGGTTGGTATATGTATACTATTGGCTAATATGTGTTTTTACTGTAAATGTAAGTTAAATCCGTAAAACCTAAAAGTTTCTATATTTTTTTACGGTAAAGTTTTGGCAACCACAGCTGGCGGTTTTTTTTTCTTCTTCTTCTTAATTTATGCCATTAAAGATAATGTAAAAGGACACGGTATCAGCAAACTCCTTGAGTCATGACTCATGGGAATCGCTGAATTTTTTTCCGCTGTGGATGTTGCGTTGTAGGGACTTTAATCAGTGTAAGTGGAGACACAAGTTACCGGTTAATATAATCAGAATATTTTGGGTGCTTATGCTGAATATGCTCTCTGCAAGGCTAGAGCTCAAAGTGGATAACATTCAAAGGTCTTCCGTCGAAAGCATATGATGCAAGACCCTCTCCAAATCTGCTCTTTGCAGAAGGACGAGAGGAGAGAGAAGATGCCCAAAGACTTGAGTGAAATAGACTGGTAGTTATAACAGAACAGTACTACCCCCTCCTGGACAGAAAACTTCAATTATCAAGCATGCACTTTAACTCGTTTTAGAGAAGATTCCTCTGAGAGATTAGGTGTTTATATATGTGAGATGGAACACCTTCTATTTCTTTAAATTTTTAATTCCTTCAGAAACAACCCTCCAAACATTACCCAAGCCGAGTGTGTCTAAAGTAATTACACCCTCATTTGCCTTTCAGTGTTGTTTTGAAATCTTTAAATCTTTCATCGGATGTCATTTTTATTTAGTTTTAAACTGGTCATCTTAGGAGTGATGCAGACCTAGTGTTTGCATATTTTGACATGCTTATTAAAATGCTGGTTTGCATGTATGTCTGCAATACATTATTTATGATAGGGGAAAAGCTGTTTCCAAAGATGAATATTCATCATTACTGAAATATTTACTACCACAAACCATGTGACCAGTAGATGCATTGTCTACACCGGTGGCAATCAAGAGCTTATGAAACTCTGTTGGGACCTTTCATATTTCAAGCCTGGGAAATTCTATGATGAAAAGCTGAGCTTCATTGGTCTTGGTTTGTGACATATAGCTGTTCCGGTACATTGACAGCCCAGTGGAATCTTCCTACAGCTTCAGTTATTGAAGTGAGTTGAGGGGCCATGTCTCTCTCCAATCCAAACCTTTATTTACTGTATGAGGGGATAAACCAGTATATTGGCCATGAGGATGAGTGTGGGGGAAGCAGAATAAACAGCCCTATGCAGATTCTTGTTTCAATGAATATGCAGAAACACATGGATTTGCTAAAGGCTCTAATTATTCTGTACTGAGGACATTTGGAATCATTCTGGATGAGACAGTATGTTGTCATGTTTGGTTGCAGCTTATGGAGCAAAGTACGCAAGCAATGCTGCAGCCTATGATTGTTTTGAATAAGTATGTACTTACCCTTTATATTATAATTTGATAAATATATTATAATTTTAAATTTTTCATTTTCAATTTATTATAAAATGTATTAATTATATTTTTTGTTTGTCCAAAAAAATGGTTTAACCTTTTTGTAGCTTAATATATATATTATGTTTGTGTGTGTGTGTGTGTGTGTAAGCAATAAGGTACACGAGGCCGTGCTGTATCGTGAATAAATCACAGCTGAAGGGCGTTGTTAGGCAATATGCCTGCAACCCCTTACAGCACGGCCTCGAGTACCTTATTGCCTTTATAACACGGTTTATATATATATATAAAACGGTTACCACACAATAAAAAATATTAAAACCAAAAATGTATGTACTGAAGTGTTACTTTTTTGAAACAAGTTCGTTAAATGCTGTCCTTCCGCTAAAAGTAGTTCCTGACAGCAACAGTAAACGGCAAATTATTCCGAACATGCCTCTCATCAAAGTCTCTTTAAGGCAAGTCATGTCACTCGGCGGCCATCTTTGAAACGCCTCTCGGGCATCCAAGTGCAGCTCCTATCACTGTGTATGGGGGGAAACATCAAATTCTCCCAAACTGTTCTCTAAGTTTACGATTAAATTTCATATTTGAAATCACCAATGAAATCTGACAACAACTGTGTGTCATAAATGTTTTTTTTTCTTTTGCTCAAATAGCGTTATAAAAACAGGACCGTAACCAGTTATGAGGCCACCGAGGTCCGGACCTCGGTTAATATTTCATGTTCAAAAATAAAATTTGTTCCTGATTGACTAATTTGTTGTTAAAATCCTCATATGAATGTCTGCATGACATGTATAATTCAGTTTAGACAGTTTGCAAGAATTTAACGTCCGTGTAATGAAAATGATCGCTGCGAGACGCTGGCGGAGTGAACTTGAGAGAGCAGTGATGAGGACGCGGGGCGCAGCCTTCGTGTTGCCAGATCCAGCTATTATAAGTGTTTTTAGACTTGCATTTTCCACTTAATTTGACACTTTAGAAAGTTAATAATGTAGGAAGTTGTAGTTTAGGATCAGAGAGATCTTTATCCTATCTTATTTGCAAAAGATCTGATAGAGTTTCGGTTTATTTTTATTTAGGTTATTTTTCGTTTTTAATAGCAATATCTGGCAACACTGCATCGCCGGAACTCAAACTGACAGTACTCAAAAAAACCCATGGACAGGTTATTGCTGACAGGATACGACATTCGGTAAGGAAAACGCAAAATTATCATTATATTATCTGTCAGAAACGTTATCAACGTTGTCAAAAACAGTATTTAACACTAGTACACATATCTAGTTACATAATGAAATGAACGCAAACACTAGCCATGAAGAAGACTATGCTATGTCATTCAGTATAGTAGTTAAATTTTCACTTATCATGTTATAAACATTCATAAGAGCACTAGACAAAGTTATAAGCTGTACAGCAATGGTTATTAACTATAACAGTAATATATTGTTGCATGAATAATAAACGACTAAAAAAATTATCCACCCCTAACTAGACTATAGTTAGTATTTGCAAATTTTGATGCAATAAATAGGTTATGATTTAAAAATGATCATCCCTCCAAAACAGAGAAAACAACTTTCACAAACATCTACATGTCTGTCTCTTTTAAAGTGTTTATAGTGTACATAATGAGTTGTATTTGTTTGTGATTATAGCACAATTCTTTAATAAAAGGCTGCGGTTCTCTCGGTTGGTTGTGCATCTTTTTCTTCCACACTTTTTCCTTCCACTCAACTTTCTGTTAACATGCTTGGATACAGCACTCTGTGAACAGCCAGCTTCTTTGGCTATGAATGTTTGTGGCTTACCCTCCTTGTGAAGGGTGTCAATGATTGTCTTCTGAACAACTGTCAGATCAGCAGTCTTCCCCATGATTGTGTAGCCTAGTGAACCAAACTGAGAGACCATTTTGAAGGCTCAGGAAACCTTTGCAGGTGTTTTGAGTTGATTAGCTGATTGGCATGTCACCATATTCTAATTTGTTGAGATAGTGAATTGGTGGGTTTTTGTTAAATGTGAGCCAAAATCATCACAATTAAAAGAATCAAAGACTTAAACTACTTAAGTCTGTTTGCACTGAATTTATTTAATACAGGAGTTTCACAATTTGAGTTGAATTACTGAAATGAACTTTTCCACGACATTCTAATTTATTGAGATGCACCTGTATATGATATCCGTTTAAACAACAGATTAAACAATATATTGGTTATTTGTAGACAGAAATCGCGAAATGGCCTTCAATATTAAGGCCATTCCACAATTTAATGGCTTGAAACAATAAAGTCACATTGGAATAAAGGGTGTTTACTAAATACATGTCAGTAAATGTCCTAAAAATGGCAAAGTGCTGCGTTTTTCAAATAATTGTTATTATGTTCTGATTATCCAGGGGGATTAAGGCACAGGCCTACGAGACATGAGGTGGGGCCAGCCGAAATACCGCTCCTCCCGCAACACTGTTTCAATCGCGCCCCCTCAGATTTTCGAGCCAATTGGATTTTGAATGCAGCTCCCAAAAGCAGTGTTAATTTCGTCAACGAAGACGAAAAATATTCGTTAACGAACCTTTTTTTTCTGTGACTAAAACGTGACGTTGACGAGCTAAAACTAATATCTGATGATTAAAAACTATGACGACATGTATGCCGCGTCTTCATTAACAAAACGGGACTATGTTATTTGAGGACTACCGGACATTCAAAATACATCCTACAGGCTAAATTAACTGTCTTGTCTTTCAAAATGTCATTGGATTGCGATCGGATTAAGGGGCGTTTGCATATCTAATTCTCAGTATGGCAGCCGCAGTGGATGGACAGGCTACCAAAACGCGAACTAGCGATCTGAAACAATGGCCTCAGGTTAGAGATAGGGTGACCTGACGTCCTGTTTTTCCCGGGAGTCACAATTCTTTGTCGATTAATTTAAAATTAGTGAAGGCGCGAGAGGCGGAATCGCGCTGACAGAAGTGCTCTCTCTCGCGCACGCTCCACTTCTTCAGTTCTCACACAGCGCGCGATCAGTGCTCAGTGCTCAAATACACACACAGCAGTCCAAATGTCCATCGTGTCGAGAGTATCTCACATAAATACAGTCAGTTATGGCTTAAGTGAACGTAAACAGGTGGGTGAAAACTGAATGTGTGTCAGTATTACATGCAAGCCTTCCGTCTTAAAGGGACAGCATTCCTAATTAAATACCTATCTGTGTCATTAATGTTAACCAACAAAAGATGTTAAATGTAAACATGTTAAGTAAACCTACTGTATCTTAAAAATTAGTTTAATTTGTATCTCAACCCAAAAATGAAAATTGTAATTTATTCCAGTTTTTCCAAATTCAATCCTTGATTCAAATTTCACATGAGCTTAATTGATTTGGTCTAAAGAGAGAATAATTAATGACTAGCCTATTTCTGTTAGAAGACTACATATAAAATAGCTACCGAAATAAATGCTGGTAACTGCAGTTTGACTAAAAGCAATGACTAAAAGTTGACAAAAATGTCATGAATTTTCGTCGACTAAAACTATGAAAGACTCAAATGACTAAAATGTGACTAAGACTATTAAGCATTTTCGTCTCAAGACTAAGACTAAATCAAAAATGCCTGTCAAAATTAACACTTCCCAAAAGACTAAAAAATAGCTGAATAATATTTTTTATATTTGATATACGATCACACTTGGATGATTAGATCGTTCAGTGCGGCACATCATCAGCTGCTAAATTCAAATCTGCGTCTGTGCTTCGGCTGGCGCTGAGCCAGAGACAGACACGCTTTTATAGCGCTGCGCATTATAACTAACAATCACACACGATTCTGTTGAGTTTATGAACGCAATAGCCAATCGGGAGTTTAGATGAGTCATTGCTGAAACGCCAGTGTTTTTTTCACTTGTTCACTGACTGAATTCTGCTCTCTGGCGAATTCTCTCATCAGAAACAACAAATTGCAGATGTGGTGTAAGATATTCATTTCACAGTGTAAACAGCTTCAGTGATTACAATTGGAGTTTGTGAGAGTGCTTGAACTGAAGTCAGTAATTATGATCTTTGATATTGTAGTTATTTGCTCTCTTTCGGTACAATGAAAGTGTTATAATTAGTAACTTAGTAACTGTTTTATTCGGATTAATGCTGACAGAACTACACAAGTTAGCTGCTCCATCTAGAGGCTGTTTGTGGAGCTCCCCTGAGCACAATATTCTTCAGTTTTTACATGTACGAATAATTGATTAAATTATTGCTAATGTAAAGTAGTGAAGGGATGCCATTTGTAAATCATATTTTACATTAGCACAAGACAGCTTTGCACAAAGTATCTACCTATTTTGTTAACATTTGTATGTGACATGGAAAACTGGACTAACACTGACCTTTTCCTTCTTTCAGCCATGAAGCCAATTGAGAGCTATTTTAAGTGAAAAAGACAGTGCCAGGAAGATGAAGGGAGCCAAAAAAACACCACAAGTAGGATGCAAACTTTTAACAATGGATATGTCAGACATGCTGTTGGGAAACTAAATCAGAAAATCATTTTAGTTAAAAGCCAACATTTAATTTAATATTAAATCAGGGCTTAAATTTAGCAGGCCTCATTTTAGACATCAGGCCAATATTCTTGCCTTAAACCCCAGTGAATTATGTTGGAAATTAGTGACCAAATAATTCAAGAAATATTCCAAATCCCAGACATCAGATGTTAGAGAAAGTGTAGAGCCAAGTGGCGGCATGCCAAGGGAGAGTGTAGTGGATGAAACAGGCACGAGTGTAGAGACAGAAGGGCCAACTGTGGAGGTAGCGAGTGAAGTTGCCCCATAAGACAGAAGACCACAGCTACAGGTATCCCACTATACCAGAGATTGAGAGAAAGTTAATGTGACAATGTGAATAATGTTGACTCTCCAAACATAATTCATTAATTTCAGATAATCCCAAGCACCAGAAGTCTGGGTGGAACCCACAGTGTCTTGAAATGCCACAGTTCAAGTCCTGGCTGTATCTCACAAAGCATGGTATGTCTGATGATCAGGGGCCGTTTCAGAAAGGAGGTTAAGTGAAAACTCTGAGTATGTTAACCCTGAAATGAGGGAAACTGGGTTTTCCGTTTCAAAATGGGAGGTTTGTCAAACTTTTCAAAAAGAAAGTATGGTAAGTCAAGCCTGTTTCTGAAAGAGAGGTAACTTTTACTCAGAGTCAGTTACCGTGGTAACTTACTCTGTGAACCTAACTTGGTTGGGAGCAGGTTTTCTTCGCTAAACCCAGAGTTTCTCTCGGTCTCCTCCCCCGTTTTACAGCGTAAGCGATGTTTAAATAGCTTATTAATTCAGCACGCTGCAAAAAATGCTTTTGTTGCTGAGAATTTTTGTCTTATTTCAAGTACAAATATCTAAAAATTCTTAAGTTAAGATGCATTTTCTATAGATATAAAATGGTATAATTTAGTCTTGTTTCCTGGGGGGTTTTCCTTTTAAGTGCAAACATGTAAAATTATCCGCAATAAGAAAAATTCTCTTAATGCAAACGGAAACAAGAATATTTTTAATTTCTTAATCCATTGGCAGATAAAGTCTGCAGATAACTTTGCCATTGGCAAATTAAGAAAAATACACTTAAAATCATTTTTTTTCCTTCATGGAAACAAGACTAAATACTTTGTTATTTTTATTATTTTATTAATTAATTTATTTTTTGCCATATTCAAATGCATATTTATTTGAGCGGTACCATTTTAAATGGTAGTTTTCTTTAAAACATCGGAGATGCAGAGCACAGTAGTAGAGCGCTGTATGCAGACCTATGAGGAAAGCGTGCATCCCTCTCACGCTCTTTCTGGGAATTTTTTCCTGTGCACAAATCCGTTAAAGAGGAGTTTCACAGTCAGTGGTGTAGCAATCAGTTTAAATGAGGCTAATCTGATAAATAACGTTCACTTGATAACATCTTGCTGCGACCTCTGGAAGTAATCAGAATTTCCTTCAGGATTTCCAGTGTGGTTGGATGCATTGATGACAAGCACATCTCCATCATCGCACCTTCTGAAAATGAAACTGATTACTGTGTGGAATGGAAGAATGCCAGATGTAAGGGTAATATGAAATATGTGCCGTAACCACAGCTGTTAAATAAACACAAATTATTCACAATTTATTTAGTCAGCTTTATTTCCTATAAATACAAAAGCAAAAGTTATTCTTTTTCCTTTTGTATTTTAAAATTCTTCCAATACTTGACCATCTCCTTTTCATCTGTCAGTGGTGCTAGTGCAGGTTCTCTCCCCTTTTTGGGTGCCTCTGCCTTCATAAGCTGTCGACTGAGTACAAGTTAATTTTACTACTCTAATTAAGAAATGTAACAGGTTGGATAAGAGAATATTTAATTATGTGAAAAGAGTGTTAGGAAAAAAAGAGGAGTGCATTGAAATAGACACTGAATGATATTTAATGTCAAATGTTTGTAAAGTCATTTAGCCTACACCCATGAACCTTTCATGCTTAAAGCTTTACCTTGTTTGACTTGTGTTTTTATAGGCTACCTCATTGTAAGCTGCTGCCACAATTATTTATTTATTTATTTATTTTTATTTTTTTGCCATGGGATACCATTAAAATGAATATTAGTTCAATAATTTACAGTTTCACCTCTGATATTATAACAGTTATTAAGTTATTAACAGTTATTAAGAATTAAAGTTACGCATTGACGGAAATACGCACGCAGACGTCTTTTTTGGTGGGAGCTGTTGCCATGGTGAATCGTAATTTCGGCGCTCCACTGATCGTGACTCTTCATAGTCGTGGTGCACGCGCTAAACTCAGTCAACCTACTCAGAGTTGAATGAACTAAAACAATTCAGCTGTTCTGAAACCGAAAACTCGTGAGTTTTCAGTCTCTCGGTAAGTCAACTCTCAAGTTTAAACTCAGAGTTGGTTGAACCTCCTTATTGAAACGGGCACCAGGACTGTTAGCATCTGTGTTAAAGCTTTAAAATATTACCACATTTGACTGATCAATGGCTTTGTTTTTTTTAGGAATGTTTTGCCGCATGTGCAGGCAGCATAAGCCAATAGCAAAAAAAGGTCCTGCATAAAGGACCTTTATTGAAGTTGGAGCACTTGTGTTCCGGAAAGGTTACTTGGAGCGACACATCACCTGTGAGCCTCATAAACAAAGCATGGAAAAGTAGATGTCACTTGCATCTGGTATGTTCTGATCTATCTTATGCAATTACATACCCACATTAGGTTTCCCTATTCAACAAGGCATTTCTGTTTTGATTGTATAGGTTATTCAGTGGTGCAGGCTTTCGAACCCAACATTGTTGAGCATGAAGCGGTTACAGGAGGATTCAAGTGCCTGTATTGTCTTGTTAAAAACGAAATGGCACATCACACCAACTACCCAAAACTATTAAGTCTGGCTGAGCTTTTGGGGTGTGATTATTTTACCAAACTGAAGGTAAACCTGATTTAAATGGTGGATAAGTCTGACCGTAACTGATCCAATTTGCATATGATGTACATGGTAAAATTGTTAATCCATCCAAAGGTTGATCAGAAAAACAATTACAGATCCCACAGAATTGTAGATGAGATGCTGGAGATCCTGGCAAGGGTAATTGAGGAGCCTCTCATGGAGGATATTAAGTCTTCTCAAGCCATTAGCCTGAAAACCGATGAAACCACTGATGTCTCTGTAAACCGACAGCTTGACATACATATCAGGTATGAATATGAGAGCTGTTAAAAGGTGAATTAAAACAATAATGCTAATACCTTGGAATCATATCTCATTAAGCATCACTTTATTTCAGATACCTAGACAAAGAAGGACGAGTGTTTAACCAGTTTCTTGACATGGTATCTGTGGACGATGGTAAAGTAGATACAATTGATGCTGCTGTAAAGGATGCCATACAGAAAAAGGAGCTGCCAATAGACAGACTGTATGGTCTTGGCACTGATGGCACAGCTGTAATGACGGGTATTGAATTTATTACCAATGAGTATTTTACATTGTACTGTATAACATACACTGTACTTTACACTGTTATTTGACAAATCTTTTTTTTTCTACAAAGGTAAGCTTAGTGGGGTTGCAAAGCAACTCACTGACAGCTTCCCCAAGCTCGTTTCAGTAGCATGTGCTGCTCATTGACTTGCACTTGCATGCAAGGATTCATCCAATGAAGTTAAGTACATGGGAACATTCAGAGACCATCTCCAAGACCTCCATCTGTACTTCCGCAACAGTGCCAATCGAACGGCAAAACTAAAGTCAGCAGCCAACATCCTTGGCATCAGTGACTTAAAGATCAAGGTGTGCTTTCAATGGCTTTTGTATACAATATCCCTATAGCTTACAGTTTATCATGTTGTTGTTTTTAATACTAAACAACATTCTACCTGTAGGCAGTAAAGGATGTCCAATGGCTGTCACAGCACCTCCCCATTCAGAACCTGCAGAGGAACCTACCAGCTGTGCTTGCTACATTAGCTGAGGAGGCAAAAATTAGAAAGTTTCCAGTGGCCAGAGGACTGTACACATTCTGTGCCACCTACAGATTTATTGCTGCACTTTATCTGCAGGTTGATGTTTTGCCCCACCTTGCACAGCCAAAGTGTTCCAGAAAACAGACGTCAACTTTCTGCACATCAAAGAGCAGGTATTTTCCAGTTTAATTCTGATTTATGGCAGTTATGTCAGACATTTGCCATGTGATGGGATCCATGGCTTTTTTTTGTTGTTGCTGGTTTTTGTTAGGTTCCTGTCACAATTGCAGTATTGAGAGGCATCATGGAGGCAGGTGGCACTCCACCCCCTGGGTCATTCCTGTCCCGATTTCATCAGGACCTAGATGACCCGGCTGGACTTGGGTCCTTTAGAGTTACCCATGAAGATGAGAGGAGCAGTAGAGCATACGAAAGGCCAGCCCAGGAAGAGCTGTGGACCAGATTTCTCAGAGATGTAAATGCATACATTTTCACCATAATTTCTGAGGAATTACTTTTTACAAATTTTTCTGAAAAAAATTGTCATGTCATGTAATGTCATGCATAACTGTAACTTCAACCTTACATCGTCAGCCTCATCGGGCAATCTTTGAGAGCAGATTTGAGAATCTCCACATCCTTGGAGCCTTTAGTGTCCTGGGGCTACAGGCACCAACCTTGGATGATACGGCCAACATTGCCCACCTGCAGACTCTCACCAGGAAATTCCTCCCTGGACAGGATGCCACAGTTGTCCAAGAGTGGATGTCATTCAAAGAACATGTGCTGTCAGGAACATTCAAGGTTATACTCACTTACTTTAATCCTGTTTACCTAATATAATTTTTGTGTTGTCTATACTAGGGCTGTTACGATACCAAAAATCTAGTAGTCAGTACCGATACCAATAAAAGTACAAGATACTCGATACCACAGAAAAAAATAACAATAATACTTAAACATTAACTCCGTTATTTAACATTACAAAAACACAACATTAGTGGCTCTTGGCCTTCAAATAATACAAACACACACACATGCACTCAACACACACACACACACACACGCTCACACTCACACACATACACACAAACACGTACACGCACAAACGCACAAACTCACACACTCATGCACACACAAACATGTACACACACTCACGCACACACACGCTTGCACACACATTCACTCACACACACATTCACTCACACACAAACACGTGCACACACGCACACAAACGCACGCACAAACTCACACACACACACACACACAAACGTGCACATACACATTCGCACACACACTCACTCACGCACAAACACTCACACACACACACTCACTCATGCACACACAAACACGTGCACACACTCACGCACACAAACAAACACACTCACGCACACACAAACGTGCGTACTCTCACGCACACACACACACGCTCGCGGACAGATACTCACGCACAAACACGTGCACACACTCTCACACACACACAAACGCACATACACACTCACTCACGCACAAACGCATGCACACACACACGTGCACACATACACGCTCTCACACACACACATGCACAAACACGTGAACACGCTCACACGCACAAACAAACGCACAAACACACTCACGCACGCACAAACTCAGGCACTCACGCACACACACACATGCACACACACACTCACGCACACGCTCGCGCACACACACTCACTCACGCACAAACACGTGCACACACTCTCACGCACACAAACAAATGCACATACACACTTACGCACAAGCACATGCACACACTCGCGCAAATGCACGCACAAACTCACACACTCACGCACAAACACATGCACACACACACGCACACAAACACGTGCACACGCTCACGCACAAACAAACGCACAAACACACTCACGCACGCACAAACTCAGGCACTCACGCACACACAAACATGCACGCACACACTCACACACACACGCTCGCGCACACACACTCACTCACGCACAAACACGTGCACACACTCTCACACGCACACAAATAAACGCACATACACACTTACGCACAAGCACATGCACACACGTACGCACACTCACGCTCACGCACAAACACATGCATACACACACACACTCACACACACACACTCACGCACACACAAACATGTGCACACACTCTCACACGCACACACACACTCACTCACTCACGCATAAACACGTGCACACATTCTTCACACGCACACAAACAAATGCACAAACACACTCACGCACGCATAAACGCACGCACCCACGCACACACACTCACGCACACACACACATGCACATATACTCTGAATGCAAGAATTCGTTTGCTGACAAAGTCACTGACAAACTGGCAGGCTGAAAATATATTTTAAAAACATTAACATAAACAACAATTATTTAAACCAGTAATATTAGCCAATAATGCCAATAAGGATAATCCGTGAACTGGATGGATACACAACGAATGAATAAGCTGTAAGCTGTCAGACAGTCAGTAACTTTATGTGTGTACGTGATCATGCGCAGCGCTCGTGCTTTGAGAGCTGCACGCTCTCATTTAAATCTCACACAATCATATTCAAATATCATCGCCATCTTCCACATATAGTTCTTCTGTGTGCTTGTAGGCATTTTTCTTCTTCTTTACCCTTTGAGGACTGACTGAAACATTTCCAAGCGTATGCTTTGCCTGCCCCCGTCAGTTCCAGAAGAATTGCAGCCTCACTAGTCACTACCTTCAGTACCATCGGCACTTAAGCTACTGAAGAAAACAAGTCTATACAGTGGTGGCCAAAATTATTAGAACACTAGTATTTCCAGCAGCTAAAAATGGTTTTAATTTAGTTATTTCTATCTTTTGCTGTAGTGTGTCAGTAGGAAATATCAGTTCACATTTCCAAACATACATTTTGCCATCAGTTGTAATAATCCAGGGAGATTTTTGTTTGCTCCACACAGAGATCTGATCTGATCATCATCCAGTCTGTCTGGAATGACATGAAGAAACGGAACAAACTGAGACAGACTAAATCCAGAAGAACTGTGTCTCCAAAATGCTTCAAGAAATCTACCTGCAAAGCTACAGTGCTGTTAAAAGTTTTAGGCACTTGTGTAAAAATGCTGTAAAATTAGGATGCTGTCAAAAATAATGTCATAAATAGATTATCTTTATCAATTAAAGGTGCAGTATGTAAGATTGACAGCTAGCGGTTGAAATGGGTACTGCAAAAACAAAGGCATTCTGCCCTGGAACGCACATTTCAGAGTAGAATTACAGGCTATAGCATTATTTTTCAGAGAAACAGCTATATAAACATAACATGATTCCTTGACAGCAATACGATGTGTTTTCCGACAACTGGAAGTGGGCAGGATCATACAGATTAAAGGTGTAGTATGTAATATTGCCAGCTAGCGGTTGAAATGGATACTGAATTTCCAGCCCGGAATCTGCCCGAAATGCACATTTCAGAGTAGAATTACTGGCTATAGCATTATTTTTCAGAGAAACAGCTATGTAAACATAACATGTTTCCTAAATATCTACAAACATATTATGTTATTTTTTTACTTTAGAAGAGTCAAAAACTTACATACAGCACCTTTAACTTATATTAACTAAATTAAATCAACATTTGGTGTGACAACCTTGCGTTTAAAACAGCTTTTGTCCTATATGTATGTACACTTGCGTATAGCTTTGCAGGTTTTTTGAAGCATCTTGGAGACGTTGTTCTCCACAGTTCTTGTAGATTTAGTCTGTCTCAGTTTTTTCTGTTTCTTCATGTCATTTCAGACAGACTGGATCATGATCAGATCAGATCTCTGTGTGGAGCACAAAAATCTCACTGGATTATTACAATTAATGGCAAAATGAATGTTTGGAAATGTAAACTAATATTTCCTACTGACACACTACAGCAAAAGAGAAATAACTGACTTAAAACCATTTTAAGCTGCTGTAAATACTAGTGATCTAATAATTTTGGCCACTACTGTATTTTTTTTTTTTTCTTTAAATCCCTTGTGTCAACTCTTTTCTATCCTGGTAGGACAAAAGTCAAGGAGCAATTATGGAGCAACTGGCCAGTGAATTTGATGAGTGGGCAGACATCTACCCTTACCTTAGTCAACTGGCTGCAGTTGCCCTGGTCATCCTTGTCTCAAGTGTAAATTGTGAGCGAGACTTCTCAGCAATGAGCAGGGTAAGTGATTTTAAACCATAATGCAAGAGAGCACAATGTGAAAATTGTCAGTTAACTTTCTCTAGTGCTATCTTCCAAACTGAGACACGGAATGAACTTCAAGGAGAGCACCTTGCTGTGTGCTTAAGAATTAGTATAAATGGACCTGTCCCTGAAGTCTATCCATACAGGCAGGCCTTAGAAAGGTTTTTTCAAAGCCAAGAAAAATTAGACTTAATCTCTCGTGGTGTATGAGGTCCTTTACTCAAGACATCAAAGCAGCTTTTAAAATCACAGCATGCAAGAACTCCCTGTTTGACGAACATTTTCTTAATCTGAAATTTCTTGGTATGAGAGATTCTTGCTGGTGCAGATGGACAAGGATTGGCAGCTTGACACGTGGCCACCTTTTAAAGGTTATATCTAACATGAGCCTCTCTTGTTTTCTTTCCTAACACGTGCTTACTCTCAAGCCCATGTAATATCTTCAACGCTATGGATTATGCTTACATTTATTTTTATTTATTTATTTTATTTTATTTTTTTTTCAAATTTTATTAGATTTCACAAGACTTTAGGAAGCTATATCCAGAGGCAGACAGAAAACTTTTTGAAGACTGGGCTACAATTGCAGACCGAATTCTTGGCAATATAATGTAAAGGCTGCGATTTTTATTATTTTTTATATATACATATTCTTTAAGATTAACCATGTGCAAATTCATCAGTCAACAGTATTTTGTCCTAAAATTCCAGTGAACCATTTACAGTTTCAAAAACCCTGCCTTTGTTTCCCAGCATCACATACATGTAACTTATCCCATCAGCATGGGGACCGTGGGGGGGGGCTGCAGTGGTTGAATGGGGGTGGGGACTAATGTGCATATTCACAACACTGCAGGCATACAGGTGTAGTTACATCCAAGCTATTTAAAGGAATGAAGAAATTTTCACAAGAAAAAGTGTTTCAATGTATCGTTTTGATTATGAGTTCAGTTTCACAGTTTGCTCTGTATTATTCTTATGGTTTAGATGCTTAAGGGGAGAGTGCTTTCAAAGTCCTGCCCACTCTGCTTCCCCCATCAATATACAAGAAAGGCAGAGAGGTCTTCAGACCCACAGCCACCAAATCCCGGAAGTCATTCATTGACGTACAACCAGTAAGTTGTGTTTTACTTTTTCTACTCCGATAAGGGTGGATAAAGACACTACCAGATTTTTAATGTTTTTTAAAGAAGTCTCTTCTGCTCACCAAGCCTGCATTTAATTGATCCAAAGAACAGCAAAACAGTGAAATTTTGAAATATTTTAACTATTTAAAATACCGTAACTGTTTTCTATTTGAATATATTTTAAAATGTAGTTTATTCTTGTGATTTCAAAGCTGAATATTTAGCATTATTACTCCAGTCACATGATCCTTCAGAAATTATTCTAATATTACATATGTAGCCATTTTCTGATTTGCTGCTCAAAAAACATTTATTATTATTATTATTATTATTATTATTATTATTGTTGTTGTTGAAAACAGCTGAGTAGAATTTGTTCAGGTTTCTTTGATGAATAAAGTTCAGAACAGCATTTATCTGAAATAGAATCTTTTGTGACATTATAAATGTCTTTATCATTACTTTTGGTCAATTTAAAGTATCCTTGCTAAATAAAAGTATTAATTTCTATAATAAAAAAAAAAACTCCAAGCTTTTGAATGGTATAGTGTATAATGTTACAAAAGCTTTTTATTTCATTTAAATGCTGATCTTTGGATCTTTCTATTAATCAAAGAATCCTGAAAAAAATGTACTCAACTGTTTTAAATATTGATAATAATAATTATAATAATAATAACAATAATAATAATAATAATTGTTTCTTGAGCAGCAAATCAGCATATAAGAATGACTTCTGAAGGATCATGTGACACTGAAGACTGGAGTAATGATGCTGAAAATTTAGCTTTGATCACAGGAATAAATTGCATTTTAAAATGTATTCAAATAGAAAGCAGTTATTTTAAATAGCATAAATATTTCACAATATCACTTTCTTTTGGATCAAATAAATGCAGGCTTGGTGAGCAGAAGAGACTTCTTTAAAAAACATAAAAACATCTTACTGTTCAAAAACTTTTGACTGGTAGTGTGTGTGTGTTTGTGTGTGTGTATATGTATATATATATATATATATATATATGTATGTATATGTATACACACACACACACACACACACACACACACATATATATAGATAGATAGATAGATAGATAGATAGTTGAGGTCAAGCATGTACGTCCCCCTTTCAGAATCTGCAAAATGTTCATTATTTTACCAAAATAAGAAGGATCATACAAAATGCGTGTTATTTTTTATTTAGTACTGTCCAGAATAGGATATTTCACATAAAAGATGTTTACATATAGTCCACAAGAGAAAATAATAGTTCAATTTATTAAAATGACCCCGTTCAAAAGTTTACACCCCCTTGATTCTTAATACTGTGTTGTTACCTGAATGATCCACAGCTGTGTTTTTTTGTTTAGTGATAGTTTTTCATGAGTCCCTTGTTTGTCCTGAATAGTTAAACTGCCTGCTGTTCTTCAGAAAAATCCATCAGCTCCCACAAGATCTTTTCACACTGAGGACAACTGAGTGACTCATATGGAACTATTACAGAAGGTTCAAACCCTCACTGATGCTCCAGAAGGAAACACAATGCATTAAGAGCCAGGGGGTGAAAACTTTTGGAATTTGAAGATCAGGGTAAATTTAACTTATTTTGTCTTCTGGGAAACGTAAGTATATTCTGTAGCTTCTGAAGGGCAGTACTAAGTTAAAAAATGATATTTAGGCAAAATAAGAAATGTACACATCTCCATTCTGTCCAAAGGTCTTCACCCCACGGCTCTTAATGCATGGTTTTTCCTTCTGAAGCATCAGTGAGCATTTGAACCTTCTGTAATAGTTGTATATGAGTAAAATAATTAACATTTTGCAGATTCTGAAAGGGGGATGTAAACGCTTGACCTCAACTGTATATGATTATATATGATTTCCATAAAATACACTTAACTTGTTAGTTATGTTGCAAGACTAAGTGTCGTGTAATTAACAGGAGGGGACCAACATGGTGGAATATTTGCAAAATGCAGAGACCAGTGATGCATTCCTGTACATTTTGTGCCTTGAGGACAAGACGACAACATCCCAGACCTTCGCCATTGTTTCAGGCCATGCCAATGAAATGGACTCGTTACTTGAGGCTGCTGATCTTTGTCTCAAGTCCTTTTTCTTTTGATCTTTGTTTCAAGTCCTTTTTCTGTTGATCTTTATTTCAAGTCCTTTTTTTGTGATTTATGTTAACTACACTAAGCAGTGTCTTCCTACCTGAGAATTTCTCCAGCGTGCAGTATGTCATATTGATGGAAATGAGTCTCATTGTATGAAGTTTTTGAGGGCAACAGTTTTTTCTGGCCACTTGTAACATTTCAAATTTTGTGTCACATGTATTGTCTGTTGTTGGACTCTTTGTTTGGCTTAGTTTTAATGGCACAATATTTGGACTTATTAATAATCAATTATCAATTTTGGAGTGTTGGTGATGATGCAATGTTGACAAAAAGAATAGGAATTTACAGTGCCTAGTTTACACAGTTTTGTGTTTTAAAGAACCTGATCTACAAAAACTGTTGTTTTATTTGTGTCTGTAAGGGTTGGATGAAATGTGTGACAGCACCCATTCAAAAATTGTTTTAAAAAGAAATGTGAAAACTCATTAAATTTATATTTAAAGATGCATTTTTTTTTTGTGTTGTGTAATTGTATTACAGAATAATAATACTAATTTTACATTCCTTTGTGATCATTATTTATTATTATTGGTAATATTGGTAAATATAAAGATGGCAAAGCAATAACACAACAAATAACCCAATGTTTAGGTAATGTTTAACCCAGCAACACAGTTAACCTGACCCACTGGTTGGGTCAAATAAACAACCCAGCATTCTGGGTTAAATGGTTAAACCCAGCACTTGGGTCAAAACAACCCAGCGCCTGTTCTGTTCCATAGTTACCCAGCAGCTGGGTTAAGGTTGGGTTATATATATATATATATATATATATATATGTGTGTGTGTGTGTGTGTGTGTGTGTGTTATAGTTAGGCCTATAAATAGTTATATGTAGTACACATGTATTATTATTATATAGCCTAGTATAATGCCTCATTAGATTTTAATTCACTCATAAATCAAAACCCGCGTTTCACTGATGTGCGATAGTAATGACGTGTGATGTGACGTTAGTCAGTATTTCAGTGGAGCTTTTTCCAAACACATCAAATTAGTTGGCAGTCAGTTAATTTATAAAAATAAAAATAAATCAGTTGGTTATTAATTAAAATTCTCAAATACACAAACGTTTAATTACAAATTGTACAAATACCAGATGAACAGAAAATCCTTTTTTTTTTTTTTTAATGCTTCGTATAATTTACCCTGATGTTAACTCTCTCTCTCTCTCTCTCTCTTTATTTTTATTTATTTATTTTACATTTTTATGCATGAACAGTTCAACAAGTCTGGCCGAGAAATGTTTTCCTTTAAAATAATCTTACAAGGATTAAAGTACCTCTAATAAACGACTCACGCAGATATTTGGTGAACATTATTGCTTACCATAGTAAAATGCTGTAAGGAGAATAAAAGGTGTCTCGTGTAACTGTAAGTGAATGCAGTCAAGCTCGGTCACGAGGACGCACGGGTGGTGACGTCACGCGGTCTGCCCGGGGAACGATCAGAGGCAGCGCGAGCGCGAGCGCCACTTGAATGGATTGTTGTCGGTGAATAACTTTGCTCCTGGTTTCTCCCCTTTTGCCCACCGCTCGCATTTGCTGCCGTGTTTCTTCTCATATCTGCGAGTCCAAATAGCACTAAATGGTATATGAAGCACTTAACACCACTCGGAAAAGTGTGTTAGCAACAAACCCCTGAGGTCTGTGTGTGCGGCTTAACTTTTGCAAAGTGGGTAAGTGCAGAAATCTAAACACTCTTTTCCAGTATATTTTTCCTTCCAATATCAAGCTATTTCCATCAGAACTTTAGAAGCCAGCGTTTCAGACTTAACGCTACCGAATAAAATAGCTGTAACGTTAATTTCGCTTCAGTGTTACATTTACATGCCAGTGTTTACAGTCATCATTCCTGTCAGCTATAGTTGAACACAATGTTGCCATTGTTCCTCAATGAAGCGCGCGGTCTGTCCTGTTTGCTTTTCTTATCTTGTTGGAGTCTTTCTGAACACTCCATCCAAACTTTTCACTTTCCCCCGTAGAGACTCCTCAGGAAGATCCAAGAATATCAGTGACCCCCCGTTTATGTGTATTTATGGAGCTCACAGAGTGTCTGGACTCTTGACATGGTTTTTTGGAACAACTTTGAAGTGAACACAAAATGCTCTGACACTGTAAACTTTGCACAGCGACCACACATTAGATTCAGTACTCCTGCCACTGGGGCCACTGTAACTTGATCCACCTCTGTGCTTTGCCTCCAAGAGCTTGGTCCTAGTTTTGCCATTAATAACAGTGCTGACCTGATCCTTAGTTTCCGCCGTATTAAGCGACAGTTTGCTTTGGAGTATGTGTGTATGACTAACTAACGTTTGATTTTATTCAGGTGTCCTGGGATCTGTTGGAATCTGCATGGACTAATATGAAGAGCCTGAAGGCAAAGTTTAGAAAAAGTGATGTAAGTATGACCTAGCGTGCTTTCAGCTGGTTTAGGAACTGAATGGTGTTGTATAGGTCTTATACACTTAAATCAAGACTTGTATAAACAGTCCCTCTATGAAGTAAGACGATAATTGAACAACTTAATGTATGACAGTTATAATTCACATATTTTCATTCATTTGGAATCTGAGGTATAGTTTCATAGTCAACTTGTGTGAATGTTCTAGACTGGGGTGAATGACTCAGAATCACACATGTCTGCTGCTTTATTATGATGACTGAGTCATAACTGGGAGTATAATTTTAAGGCTGAGAATTTCTGCACTCCCAAAGAAAGAACGAAAAAAAAAAAACAAGCCTCAGAGGAGCTTCCTGCCACCAGATGTGATTCAGCAATCGTTTCTAAGCCTATAATAGAACTTCATCAGTCTCAGGCTGAAGTATTGGAATGTACTCGAACGTAACGTTATTGCTTATAATTGCATGTTTTGGCTTGCCAAATCGTTGCCACTTGGGCTGAGTCAGCGGATAGAGATTACTGTGAAATTTATGTGATCATCAAACCGAAGAACTAAGCTGAGTTTTAATATACTTTCTGCCAGCACATGGTCACAGTGGCATTTTGAACATTCGCACGGAATGTTGTGAAGAGCAAGTCTGCCATAGCCACATTCACAGCTCATAATATCAGTTTTCTCCTTGTATGGTGGAGAAGACTTTACTGCTTTACTGTTTTTATCTTTACTAAATGGTGGGTGTTTGCTTGCACAACAGTGTGGTTGCTTAGAAATAAAACTTTGACATATTTTTTATTAAAAAAATCACTCAGTTCATAGATAGAACTTGTTTGTGTTTGTTTGTATGTAAGTATGTATGTATATATATTAGAGACATAACAGTATGAACATTTCTTATCACGGTTATCAGTATTAACACGGTACTGTTAAAATGTGCTGGAAATGTTCAAAAAGTACTGAAACATAAATCGTTTCACCAAGTTTTATATTTAAAATCAACAAACAACAAATTACTTATGGTTTGCATAAACACTAATACAATAACATTACCAATGCTGTCCAGATTTTAAATGACAAGATGACTGACAAGAGTTTATCTAATAACGTACGAAATGTTCAAATAAAACTTTGAAAAGGCTTGATTAAGTGGTAAACCTCACATTCCAGCCTTTAAATAAATAAAAGGGTTAAGTCAAAATGATAACTGATTAATAAATGATTATATGTATTTTATCTGCTCCATAAATAATTCTAGATACCTTATGCAAATTGTTTAAATGTGTAGAATGCACATAAGCTTATTTTTCATTAACCGGTCAAAATTTAAAGCAGGGCATGCAAATTCAGTCAATTTTTTTTTTGGCCAGTCAAAAACTGCACACGGGCTCAATATAAATGTAAATCTACTCTCTGACACCAGGTGCCGCTTACGGAACAGCAGAATTACAACTGTTTCTGGTAACCTCTGTGGACAAAGCAGCATTACGATTAAGAACAGTACTTTTTTAGGTCATACATGGAGTGATGATGAAAGCAAAATACCATTGAATGTTTTCTGAAGACAGTCAAAGCCTTAAGAGGAACATTCATATAATTCATTCATTCATATATTTATTCTTGTAATTCCCCAAGCACTCTTTTAAAACCTTGCAGTTTTCACACAAAATGAAACTACTCTGTATGCACGTAAAACTGTTACTTAAAACTTTGCATTATGCTGGATAGAGTTTATTTATCCTTGTTCAAATCGCGGTAATCGAATATGGTGTATATGTGTGTGTATATACAGTATGTGTGTGTGTATGTATATATATATATATATATGTATATATGTGTATGTGTATGTGTGTGTGTGAGAGAGAGTATTTCTTTGTCCATTTGGTTTATTAATGAAAAGTAAACCAGAAAAAAAAAAGACATTACCTCTAAGTTTTGGCTTTTGATTTTACTTTCAGTTGTATTATATCATCATTTCAGCTTTTAGTATCAGTTGTAACCTGTACACTCACCAGTCAAAATCTTGTTTCAGTTCTTTGCCATACAGGGTGTTTTCTAGAAAAAGAGGTAAATCAAGAATAAGAGAAACAAAATATCCTCCTGGTTCTATTTTGGGTTTTGTGTGTCAGTCCAGAACCATACAGGAATTTTCGTGTAAGGCCAGGCTTTCATTCTTGTGCAAAACAGGAGATTAGAACTGCCAGGATAAATACTTTTATAATAGCAGCTGATGGCCAAGTTCTTGTAATATATGTGATGTTACTCGACCAGCACTTCATGTGTTTGTAGTCCCATTTGAACAGTCCTGATTTACCTGTAACATTGCATAACAAAGAGAGAGATAGTGCTATTATTACATTTGTTGGCATTTGTGGCATGTTTGAGAGAAACATAAAAAACTTTTTCTAGCCTCTTGCTCAGAGTGGCATGAAATTCCACTCCTTATGTGTAAGTTACAAGACATTAAAACAGCTTGGTGTAGCCCAGGTTTATGGCATCTCAGTAGGACAGCGGGTCTATTTGACTTCTGTCATTCACTTGCAAGAATAGACCTTTTGTGTACACAAATCAGTTGCAGACACATTTTGCTATGTTGACATGATGAGAGCTGTCTTTTATCTGCTCGTGGAGTCACACAGGGTCTGCTTAAGTCATTGAGGAAACATTTGGAAAACCTCCACTCCTGCTTGGGATTCTTTTACCATGTAAGAGACTAGATGTTAGCTGATGTTTTGCAGGCTGCTGATATTATAGTCCAGTCTCTTTATTTACTAGCTTATGTCTTAAGCTTTTTAATAAATTAACAGTTAGTATTATGTAATGTAATTAATAGGGTCCCTAATTTTCTTATTTGATCTCGTTTAGTTACCTTAATTTCGATGATGCAATGGAAATATTGTATCATGAATTGTTGGATAACATTACATTGCACATTGTTGTCTGAAAGCACTGTTTACTGCTTAAAAAACAGTTTTTGCAGTGTGCAAGAAAATGTGTTTTGAGCATTTCACTTGTAATTTGCTATCCATTGATGTTATATGGACGTTTATCTATTTACTAGAACACTGATGTATTTAGTTGTCCTGATTTGTACTTCTTGTTTTTCAGAGGAAGTTGAATGAAATGAATAAAAGGGAAATGGTCTAGAATAGATTATCCTTATTTAGCAGAACAGAGCTGTGTCATTTACGCTTTAGATCAGATGAACTTTCAAGCATGATTTTCCAACCCAGTTTCATGAGAAGTAATAATAATTTGTACGAGATTGAGAAAGCATAAGAAATCAGATTGTTCAAAAACGAACAGCGCTGATTCGCTGAACCTAAACTGAACCATGAAGTCCAACCCCTTACCAAAGTCTTAAACAGATAGCTCACCCAGTTATGAAAATTCTGTCATCATTTACTCACCCTCATGCCATGCCAAACCTGTATAGCTTTTTCCCTTGATGCAAAATATTTGATAGTCAACAAAATTGTATGGTTACCAACATTCTTTAAAACAGCATCTTTTGTGTTCTGCAAAAGAAACTCATAAGGGTTTTCATTTTTTGGGTGAATTATACCTCCATATATCCATATCATTATATCACCATCTTGTACAAATTATTTCTCATTTTCACAAGACTGTTTTGGGTTTTATTTTCTAGTGTTGATGTGACATTTTGCCTGCTTCTTGTGTGGTCTTGCATCTAATGATCAGGTTGAGATGTTAATGTAAAGCTAAACGTGTTATGAAACCAAATAGCTGTTAATTTCTTTTTCTCTTCCAAGCCTTTTCCTGTAAGGAAGTCATGACAAGACTCCCAGCAGACTGGATTTATCTCATCTGGAATGTAGTCATGTCCACAGCGTTTAATTAGTGTCCTTACCCCAGCCCTTTTCCACATTAACTGCAACCTTCAACATGATGAAACCCTCAGTGAATCTATCCTGAGCCGTCCGAGGAGCTAAGGACTCATTTTTACTCTTCCCATAAAGCTTTAGTCAACAAAAAACATGGATTAATGGCATCATAATGTTGTTAATGGAATTGTGTTTTCACCTTAGGTCAGTGTGTCCATTCTGGGAAGAATCCGATGTACCCAGTGTCGAGTTAAAGAGGTTGAGGAGGGAGGCAGGGTAGTCTGGCTAGTGATAAGGCTTGCTGTGCTTTGTGGAATTACCTCATCAGTTAGATATGGCTGCCAGGGGATTTAGAAACGGGGTCTCTGCCATGTGAGGGTAAAACACACAACCCTTCATTACATTGTATAACCTCAAATGGCAGAGATGAACGTCTCCTGTGCAATATTTATTTTGTGGGTTGAATCGGAGTCTATGCTATTTCACAGGGCCTGTTAAAGTATTCGTAGTGAACACACATGTAGCATCCCTCCCCCCTCAGCGTTTAACTGTATTTGCTCGGTCGTAGCAGACTGTCCAGACACTAATTCCTTTCTATCCTCTGACACCTTTCATATGCACAGTCGGTCGCTGCTTAATTCAAACCTTAAAGGGAGTGGATCACGGTCTAGACTACCCGTGTAACAGTCCCGTAGCCTTTCCAAAAGTAGGTTGCCTTATAAATAGCACCTTCTATTGACAGTGCCAGGTGTGTTTTAATTTCATATCTTTGGTCATGCCAGCCAAACATTGAAATGATTACTAAAAATAACATCAGTAAAAGTGAGCTTTATTTTCACATGTCTGGTCATTGTGTAGTCAAACAACTGACCCCCATACCATTTCTGTTTTCAGTTCAGCTTTCAGTTGACCAATACAGCTCTCAGGACCAATCAGATAAAGCCCCAGACGACCAATCACAGTGAATCTGGCGGTAAAGCGGATGAGAATGGGCACAGCAGGTATCCGCACTAAGAAGATGGTTTCTGTATTAGGCCAGACCCAGCTGCCCAGCTCTTAGAGATTAGCAAATCTAGCCCCAACGACCCCTCCCCTTAACTTCAGGCTTTTCCGTTCACGTCCCTTCTGGTCTACATATTACAACCTCTGGCCTAATACAGCTATCCCAGACTCCAGTTTTCATTTGCCTTGTTTTCCCTGCATGTAATTGTGGTTTGATATAGTGCAGCCCTGATAGTATAAGATGGCCTATCTGTATCTCCTCCGTGACTTAAGACATTCTGTGAGCTTTCAAATTGGTTTAGTCATGACTCATCTCAGTAACAGTTGTCGGTGGTGAAGTAATGACAGGCTTTCCAGGTTGAGAAATTAGCCGTCAGGATGAATCAAACATGTCTGCCTGTGGACTATTAACTGTTGCTTCAGGAAGCTCATCCCAGATAAGTCTTTGAGTGTGTGTTGATTGCTTGCAACAATGCAATTTATTTCAGCTATGCGCTTTCCTTTTTTTTTTTTTTGTATGTTATCTTAATACAGAAGACTGTGTGTGTTACCTAATGGAAATAGTAGGGCTGTTAATTTAATGAGATTTATTATCAATCACATTAATTATACAAAATGTAATTTAAATGTTGATGCAATTAAACAGGATGACTGAACAAATTCTGTAATGAAGAGTCTTCCTAAAAAGGGACATTTCTCATGTTTTTGCCAGGCCATGTTCTAGTGGCATTACTAGGATAGCTTTAGTAGGGAGTTAATGTCAAGGAGATAAAAGGACATTAAATTCAAATAAAATGATGGTAGGAACAAATGTCACCATTGTAAATGTACAAATGCTACCTTCACCATGCAAAATAATTCACTCAAATACAGGGCAGCCAAGAGCTAGTTATAAAGAATTGGTTGTTGGTCTACGAGTTGACTTGCGAGGAGTATCAGATTCGAATCCTGTATAATGTGAAGCAACTTGTAAAACTTTTCTATATGATATAAAAACTGCATCTGTATGTCAGTGGATATATGTCAGGAGTTGGGGTGTGTTTGTATGCATTCTATTTTAGTGTATCATTGCAATGGTGTATGATCTGTGGATGGGAGCTGTACAGTGTTGTTCTATAATGGGATCAGCGGCTGTTGACAGCCACAGCGAACATGCAGTAAAGCTGTAATGAGTAGCAGTGTCACCACCAGAATTGTGTCACTCACAATAATGTAATCTTTTCTTAATTAAATAAATGACGTTTTATATTGAATTCAGGACCTTTTTACTTTTTTGTCAATTGGCTGCTCTTAAAAAAAAGAAAAATCTATTCATAGGCTTTATACTTTTCGCAGACAAACCTCATTGATCTCTAATCACTACCAGTCCAGACTTTCTGAACTTTCAGTCATCATGCCCTCTAAACTTTACTTTCTACAACATCTTCCAACCCTTTGTTTCATCTCTTTTCAGAGGCAAATTATCTCTCGAGTTCCTCCAAGAGATTTGGCATGGGACAGAATTCAAGTTCAAGGGATTAAAAAGCACATTCTTTTTGAGCGGATGAGTTTGGTGGAATGTGATAATGAATCTGCAAGGTTACGTACAGAAGGTCTATTTTAAGTCCTGTTCGCAGAACCTCAAACAAGTCATGTGGTTTTTGTCTTTTTAATCCTCATATCTATTCAGACTGATGTAAACTACCCCACATTGTGCAATTGTTTAAGCAGTTGCAGATGTAGTTCAGTAGAAAAGATGCATTGTTTTTCGCAAAAGGTACTTTCATATGGTTGGCATTAGAAAGTACTGGAAGTCATAACATCACAATTATTTCCCAGAGCTACAGATACTTGCCCCTAATTTTACTCAGTTCTGCTTCAGATTGGACCTAGACAACATCTCTGGGATTTATTTAGAGGTTAATCCGCAGATGAACCCCTTCTATAACAGTTTCTGGCAAAATAGATGCGGTTATTACTCAAATCTCTGAACTTCCATAGTACGTTCACTTCTGAACTTTGTTAAACAAAGGGAGGCATTTGTACACCATGTAATAAAAGTTTCCCACAAAAAGACTTTTTGCTCTTTATGGAAGAGGTGGTTGGTTATATGAGTGGAGTATGCTTTTAGTGAGTTGGGGGTTGGGGGACAGTTCAAAAACCAGGTTTTGAGAACATCTCAATATGTGTGAAAACAAGCTTTAGGGAATAACAGCGTGGCTTTAACAGCTGTTGTTTATCTGCACAGACCAATTGCATGAATTCTGAACCAAGGATTTTCTCTCAGACATTTCAGCAGTTCTATAGGGATGTCTTTTGTACAGTGAAGCACTGCAAAGATTTGCATTCAGACCATGCTAATGGTAAAGCCCTGAATGGATATCCAAAGCCTTCCGTTTCAACCCCTCAATCTCTTCCCTATTCACTGGGGTTTTATCAATATGCCACATGGCTGAAAATCTAATAATGAGATTAAGAGGAAGATTATGTCTTTAGTGTACTTTCACCCTCCTGAACTGGTATAGCTGGTTGAATGGACAAATATTAAAGCCATCATATTTAATTCACATCATCTTTCAGATTTCAGAGCAAGCAGCTTTAATGGTCTTTTTGGACTAGCGGTTTTGAGAAAGATCTTTTTCCACAATGTTAACTCTATAGATTTATCAAAGACCCCCCAAAAATGCATAATGGTTTCCTCAAAAATATTAAGCAGCACAACTGTTTTCAATATCGATGATAATAATAGAGAAGTTTCTTGAGCACTAAATCAGTATATTAGAATGAATTCTGAAAGACCATGTGACACAGAAGATTAACATAATAGCTGCTAAAATTTCAGCTTTGTCATCACATGGATAAATTAAATGTTAAAATATATTAAAAAACAAAACATTTTAAATAATAATAATCTTTCACAGTATTACTGTTTCTACTGCATTTTTGATCAAATAAATACAGCCTTGGGGAGCATAAAAGACTTTGTTAAAAAAACTTTGAACTGACCCCAAACTTTTGAATGGTTATGATCGTTTTGGTATCTGGGTGTAAGTGAGAAAGTGTAAAAGTTCAACCAAGTGCAATAAACATTGCCAAAGAGGAAAGCGATGGAAAATTGCCATATTTCCTGCATGCACTTTTAACTTTTTATCTTATTACTTCAAGCATACTGTATGTGGACATTGAAGCTTTTTTGTGTCATGTGGTTATCCATTATGTAATAATAATAATGTGAAAGAGTGATTCTGAGGTTTGAACATTCTCACACTGGAATGTGCTTTTCCAAGCATTCACCATGCTGCTCTGAGCTTATCATCTCAGGAATCCAAGAAAGAGAAGCAGTCCAAATGTTAGCAGTGTGAGTGTAATAGTTCAGGCAGAGAACACGGCTAGTGCCAGGCTTGAACAGAGATGTGTGTGATAAGAGGTCATAGTCCAGCCCGTTCTCAAGGTGCTCGGCTGCCGCTTTCGAATTTGAGAAGCCATTAGTTTGAAAGCCAACGGCTGGTTCACATGGCCTGATGTGGTACATGAGTATTTGATCCAATTGGCCTTATGTACAGGTACTGGGAGTATGGGCCCATTCATCACCAGGTCAGTTTTCTATTTAGCACATTGTTGCACTTCTTTTGCATGCAAACCAAATAAAATGTTTGATTTAGCCTTAGGGCCTAGTGTACTGAAAATATTCAGCATGACACATCAAGTACATGGGTCACAACTTGGCAACACCCCTAAATTGTTTTCACAGTGGGAAAGGAACTAAAATTATCTACCGTTTATTTTACTGACAGGAGGTATATCGGTGTATGAGCACTCAAAGACAAGGAGATTATACAATGAGCTAGAGAATTATGCCTTATGTCCATTGATTCTTAATGTCTAAATAACAAAATTGCCATGTTCTTTCCTACTTAGTTAACTGCTTATGTTTATGAGCAGATAATGCAAATTCAACATGAAAACCATTTGATCTAAACCACTTGTCTTGCCTCTGGCTCTAAATATTGCACGGCTGAAGAGGACCTTTATCAGATAAAAGTTGAGTGCTTACACTGAGCGATGGGTGGAGGTTATGTTTGTGCCACATGTCCCTGTTCTCCAGTGGTTATTTAGTCCAGCAGGCCTTTTTGAGGAGATCTCCAGGATGTTGCTAGTTGTTTAAATTTTTTTTGGAGGTTTATGTAGATTTTCACAACTTTTTATAACTAAAAGTCTAATGTTTGCTCTCTTCCTTCTCCGTGTTCTTTCATTAGCAGAGGATTAAAAGTTTATCATATCAGTTTTGGCAACAGGCTGACAGTGATGTTTGTTCTGAACAGCCCTTCACAATATATAATGCCAGTCATGTAATCTTACATTGCTGCTTGTATTTTTATTCTACATGCTATGCATCCTGATCAAGCATTATATTTTTATTTATTATTAATTTGTGCACCATTATTCTCTCTCTCCAGGAACTGTTTTGTTTTCAGATTAAGGATATTAATCCAAAACATGCAGTTCATGTATCCTCTATATCTCAATAAGAAAGATGCCTACCGGAATATCATTGCCATACATAGCAGATTGATCAATATTTAGACATAATATTTAACATTGTGTTGTGCTTCTTTTAAATTAATATTTTTAACTTAATTTCAAAAACCTTTACAACAAAAAGAGACAAGGCTGATGATCTAGTATTAGTCCACATGTATTCTAGTTGTAATAAGGTCAATGACTTAATGACATTATTTTTTTTATCCTATCTATAATTATTAAATTTTATTATTTAAAAACTTTTCTCAAAAAAGACTTTTTTTTTTCTTTTCTTTTTTTTAAGCCAATCGAGACCAATGTAAATACCAAGCGTACATTTCTAAGAACAAAAGTAGATTTTTAAACTAGATTTTATTTTGGAAAGTAACATTCTTAAATATCATTGAGTAGCCCAAAACTCTGCATTGGTGTGGCATACACTTTCAGAGAGTTTCATTTATTTTATTATCATGGTCAAAAACGGATTGTTATTTGCTGTTTTGTTGTTCAATTTCTTTTTAACCGGAATTTCTGTTCCGGTTTTGCTGTAACTGTTCTGAGAAAAAGAAAAAATGGAAAAAAAAAAAAAAATGAACGTACCGCAGAACAAAATGTACTTATGATCCTGGTTTTTCTCCTACATCTGAGGGAATATTATAGACCCAGATTGATTTTTCAGCATGTCTGTTTTGAAATGTAGTCTCAGTCATTGTGTTCTGAAGCACACTGCTAATGATGTTTGAGCGCCTGAGAATGCCAGGAGCCTAATTCAGACGTTGTTTCTTTACAAATGTTGTCTGTTTCTTTTACAAATGATCTTCATTTGTTTCATTAGTTGACTTTAAATAGCTTCAGCTGATTGCAGATTGTAGGCCAAAGTCAAACAGCTCCCAAAAATAGTGCTTGGTATACTGTGGCTCGTGTAATGTTACACTGCATTTCAAAAATAGTGACAGATTTAAGCGGTGGCCTCTGCGTTTTGCCCGCTGACCTCTGTGGTCTGCTTTCAGCTCACTGCCTAGACTACATTTAGAGCAATTGCATTCTGGCTTGTTCAGAACTCTTCAACGTTTTAGTATCTATGGACTTCTCAAAATGATTTCCTGCATTGACAACTTCAAAGGAGGTCTTCAAAATAGTTGCTCTGATTTACTTTTTCATCCGTTCCTGTGATGCCTGAGAGGTTTCAAGAACTGGAAGGAAATAATAATGATTCATGCCACAGGCGTTTCATTCCCTTTGAGATACCTGTAAATTATAGGTGAAATTCAGGTGACTTCATCTGTTGTTTCACATGATTACTTTGACCTCACTGCTTTTGATGGAAATTGTTTGTTTGTATGGATCCACAAGTGTCAATAGCAATCAGTCTTCCCATTTACAAAGGGCTTTTATGCCATACCACAATGCAATGAAAAAGTATATGAGCAATTGTGACTGATATAGGTTATTAACTCAGCTCAAGCAGGCAGTAATGTGTACAGACTTTAGCGCCTCCTGTAAATAATTTCCAATGTATATTTCTTGTTATATTTAATGCATTGCCAACCCTTATTTGAATCAGACAGCTTGAGATGCAAAGACTGATCCAGTGGCTTTTGGTGTCATTGCATCATTCGTTCATGCTGGAAGTTTGGAGGATGAGTATCTTTTATTCTCCTTTTAGTCATACTAAGACTGGCTTCTGTGATTGATCTGAACTCTTTCGTCTTTCTCTCCTCAACCTCTCTTTGAGTGTGTAAAAGCTCTATCAACATGCTCTCTAAGTCTAGTAATTCATGTTCTTTGAGTTTGACTCATATGTATACATTTTTCAAAGGTCATGGGTGAAGACAAATGGGGAAAGCTGGTTGATTTCCATTAGGGTCTGCTAAAGAGAGGAAAAACGGTTGTTAGCTGATATCAATCATGAACTTGAAATATTGGCTCTTTTAAAACAACGATAAAGTTTATTTCCACTTCACAGACAATTTTTAACTGCCTAAGACTGGATTTGCTCCATCTGTTAAAGAGGACAATGAAATGTTGTTTTAACAGCTTCCATAGCCCTTGTTTCTGGGTTGAAGAAATCACTTTATGGGAACACTTAAACCACACATTTTTGTTTGTTATTGTAAGTTGCTTTTTACTGCTTATTTTCAAGTCTTGATCATTTAGGCTAGACACGATGTGGGCAAAAAGTCTGAGACCACCAGTGATTTGTTTTTTTTTTTTTTTCTTTTGTGTTTTCACATTAAATTTTTTTTCTCATTACAAATTATTCAAATTGGGTTGACAGTATAGATTTCTCAATTTGAATCAATCTTTTTGATGAACCAATACTGAATCTTAAAACCCAAGAAAGATCATTTAATCTATGCCAGTGTTTCTCAACTGGTGGGTCACGGAGTGTATGGCCAAAGAAACCACATCAGCAAAAAAAAAACGTAATTCTAAATGTTTTTCTGATGCGAGACTTTTATTTTAAAAGACGTGCATGAAAGCTTTTTACACTTCTGTCAGATGCAGTTTAAGTAAAGAGTGCCTGAGAAAAACACGCTGTCCCGATTCAGTATCTGCGGTCAGATGAGATGTTGACAGGTTTAATGTCAGTGTCATTATTATATAGTTATTTTCATAACTTATGAAATAAAAAGTCTCTCACCTCAGAAAAGCAAACTATCCTGTCCTGCCAGATGTTATACTGTGTTCGTAGCGCGCATTCTTCAGTAGCACGCGTGAATGAGCGCCACACAGTATATCACTTCACTAAAGCGCAGAAACTACGAGCATGCAACGCGTGCAATAAAAGAGGAGTACCGATAAATCACATAACTGTACTGCGTGTGTTAGCTGGGAAGGATTTGCAAGAAGGTATGATATTCATTCTATTCAGGAGCAGTTTCCATGTTTCATTAACAGTTCATGTTAGTATTGTATATTCACCATGGTAACTGTTGTTTCCATAACCCAAAAATACCATGTTATTTTCACTTTGTGTAATTTTGTATGTTTAAATGACTGTGGTGACTCATACCAACTTAATTGCATTAACAAAAACTAATTGGTTATGTCGCAATGTTGGAAATATTTCTGTTTTAAACCATGAAGGTAAGCCAATGGATATCACACAAGCACGCGTTTGCACACGTGCAAACTTTGTGCAATATTTATGCCGGTGAACATCTTAAAGGTGGGGTATGTAATTTTTCAAAAACGCTTTAGAAAACTGAGTCGGGGCCGAGTACCAAAACAAACTTAGCCAATCAGCAGTAAGGGGCGTGTCTACTCGTGATGTGAAAGAGAGAGCGTTCAGTGCACAGGACGGACATTAGCCGAGCCGAGCGTCAAAAAGATGGAGACGGCGGATAAAAAACAAAAGAGGAAAACGTCTGCGGAACGATAAGGCAAGAAGCAGGACCCGTGTAAATATCGGATCAGCTTTCCTGAGCTGGAGAGAAATCAAGGAGCGGAAGGCCTGCGATCGGATGCCGAGGTTCCTTTGTTTCTTCCCGATAGGTGAGTAACACCGTGTCTACACCGGACGCGCCGCGCCGCGCCGCAGCAGCTAAAGTCTGCCTACACAGGATGCGATAAAGCGACCATTGAAAATCATTTGAAATTTGTGTCAGCAAATCCAGAGGCGTCATGCCCATTCAAAGTGAGGGGGCACGTGCCCCCTCAATTTCTGAGTCAAGTGGATTTTGAATGCAGCTTCCAAAAGACAAAAAATAGACAAATAATATTTTTTATAATTGATACAATCACACCGGTGTGATTAGATCGTTCAGTGCGGCACAGCATCAGCTGCTAAATTCAAATCTGCGTTTGCTGGCTGGCGCTGAGCCAGAGACAAACACGTTTGTACAGCGCTGCATTATAACCAATCACACACGATTCTGTTGAGCTTATGAATCCAATGGCCAATCAGAGACTTTCAGATGAGTCATCGCTGAAATGTGGTGTTTTGTTCACTTGCTCGCTGACTGAATTTTCTGGCGAATTCTCTCATCAGAAACAACAAAGTGCAGATGTGCGTACGACTGTAAGTTAAGATATTCATTTCAAAGTGTGAACAGCTTCAGTGATTTTAATGCGAGTTTTTGAGAGTGCCTGAACTCTGGCTAGACTGAATGATAATGTTCTTTGATAATGTTCTTTGCTCCCTGTAAAATGAAAGTGTTATCATTAGTAACTTACAATATTGTTATTAAATTCACAATAAGTACAAAGTCAGTCGTATTAAAAATATTTTATGGCATGACACCCATATCTGGTACTTAAGTAAAAAGACGGGTTTCTATGTGTAGTTAATAGATTACACTATTAGTTTACTTTTCCCATCATCCATTATAGATCAAATAACATAATCTATAAAGGTGCAAAACGCATTTATTTCCTGATATAGCCTAGTTTGGAACACGTTTGGAAATATTTCGAATAAAAAGGGAAAAAAATAAATAAAACATAAGCCTATCAGTTATACAGTGCTATCATGCAGTGCTCACATGACAAGCATGACGAGCCCCCCCCCCACCACTCTTGCCCCCTCAAAAGTCATGAGTGCATGACGCCCCTGAGCACGTCATAAATAGAACGCGGCAGCAGTTTTCTGTCCGGGATTTGTCGTGTCCCATCCAGTGTAGACAGCATCACTGATTATAATGACTTCTATAGGATTTTGTTGCGCCGCTCGTGTCTGGTGTAGACACGGTGTAACATTGGTTTTGCTTTGTTTCACAGAACTAATCATTGCCTGGGTTGCGTAGGCTTACGTATGTGTGGGGCGGAGCTATCAAAATAGAGGCGAGACCCTTTTGGGGTAGGGGCGTGTTTGTTTTGGTGATTTCAAATATCAACATTGGCTACCAGAAATCACTTACCCCACCTTTAATCTCAGTCAATTCACTATGCAGAAAGTGAAAGTAAAAACAGAATGGAGTAATGAAGGAGCTTTCGGCATCTGACGCTGCATATTCTCTCAGAGATGACAAGAGACGAATCTACTTCAACATATGCTGATAATGAATATAGGCTGTTTTCATTTATTCCCTTAATATTTCTCTTGTGGCCCGTACATAGTGGGAAAAAAAAAAAAAAATTTAGAAGAAACGTATTTCATGTTAAACAGGTTGTTTTTGAAAGTCGGTGCTTGAAATGAAATAAAAGCTTTTTATTTCATTGATTTTTATTGATGACTGCAGTGTTAATATTTTAATTATAGGACTATAATTTATTGTATAGCCTAATAGACCTGTTTTAAAAGACCTTTTGTTTAAAACATTTTAATTGAGGAGTAAATAGCCTAATCTTATCCTCGCAGCGTGTCAGTTATGTGGTAATTATTGCGGGACAAATTATTTGTAATTTTAATTTAATAATAAAAGTAACTTCATAATAAAAATAATAGGTCTAATAAAAATAAGAATTAATTGGAAATGCCAAATACTCTTAATATTGCCAATAATTGATGTTTTTGACAATATCTCTGGCTATCGTCGATACAAAATCATCGTCTTTCGACGCACCCCAGCAAGGGGAGGTTATCGCGAGGCAGACAGCACGATGCCTGTTACGTCGTTTGGGCTGCCTTGTTGAGCGCAGTGGCACTGAGAACATTATATTTCACACACTTTAAGCTCTTTTATTTTCCAAACGTAATAGGATTATTCCAACGAATCGTTTGGTTTGAAATGCGTACCGAACTGAAAGCCTCGTACCGAACAGTTCAATATGAATACGCGTATCGTTACACCCCTAATATATATATATATATATATATATATATATATATATATATATATATATATATATTTATTTGTGTATGTGTGTGTGTATATATATATATATATATATATATGTATATATATGTGGGTCGCGGCTTGATGGCCTTGGGAAAACGTGGGTCCCAAGGCCAAACCAAGTTGAGAACCAATGGTCTATGCTGTTTTTCGAACAGAATGTCACTAAACATTTGTAGCCCGCCTCTCATCCAGTAATGGCAATAGCTTAGTGCTTTGTTACTTGTGAGATCTGTCCCATATCTATGAGCTGTGTGCATGTTTTTAAATTTTTTCCCACTTTTTCTTCTTTAGGCCCATGAATGGAACAAGAACGATGAGCGTCTCCTCAGTGCAGTAGAGCATGGAGAAGCAGATAAAGTCACCTCCCTCCTGTCGAAGAAAGGAGCCTGTCCCACCAAGCTTGATAGCGATGGAAAGTCTGCGTGAGTACTGGAACTGATATTGCTCTCATTCTTATTTTAATCAGACGTTGACTGCTCTAATTGTAACTACAGCAGTGTTTTGAGAGAATTTTCTGCAGTCCACTTAAGACTGCATAAAAATGAATTTGCATGTGTGTGTTTACACTCCAGCTGAAAGAGAGATGCGAGTTATGCTTTATTTTTCATCCATTCATCATAGTGTTTATTTAGCTGTGGAAATGATAATCTAAACCCCAGTCAAACAAATTTAGTCCTTCATTCACCCCATCAGCATTTTCTTTCATTGCATTTACATCAGCCGTCATTTTCTCTTATTTACCATAAAAGGCACACAGATGTTCAGAAGCGAATGCTCGATTTGTTTATGCAAGTCATCCAGTTTTAAAATCACGCATGACACGCATTTTAACCAACAATGGCTTAAACACTCTAAATCCTACAAAAATGAGCTTAGCTTTTCTGACTTTCTCGTTTAGCAATTTTCTGTTGTTTTGTTTAGAAGTCATAAGAAGGGCACTTAAATATATGTTATACTAGTTCAAAGAAGTTTGAATGCTTTGTTTCTTTGTTTTGGCAGAGATGAATAAGATTTTGTTTTATTGGAGTCTCAACCTGGATAATTACATGCTTTTTGGGGGGAAAATATACATGTTTTGAAATGTTGTGGACAGATTTATTGTGTTTGTGAGAATAACAGGAAATTTAAATCCACAATAAAGGAATTTGTTCTCCACATTTTTAGAGTCTGATATCATAAGATTGTGATATTTTAGAAAGAAAGTTTAGTTTTCTCATGATGAACTCAGTCTGGTTGCTAGGGCATTGCTAGGATGTTCTGAGTGACTTCTTGCTGATCTTAGATTTAAACTAAATTTGCACAGCGTGATTTGGCCACAATATTTGAGTGATTTTCCTATTCTGTCAGATTGCTTAACAGAATGTCTCATGTAATACATGTTAGATGGACTATTGACATGTACCTTCAAAACATCAGTTATAAAGAAAGAATAGAAACATTCCTATAGGCAGCACAGCAGAGATGAATCAATGAGCGAGCTCCAGTGAATGCAGAGAGACGAGCTTGCTCTCTTCACTCTGTAAGTAATGAACTCAGACACTGCCGACCTTAATGAGTCTCCAGTGTCCTGCGTTACGATGGCTTGAGCCGAAGCGCTCTCATAGGCTCACAATAAATCCTTATCTGCCTGTTTGAGGAGTTCATTGTGTTCGAGTGCTTGCGCTCCAGAGGGTTCACGAGCTAGAGAGGCACATGCAGAACACAGCTTTGCTGTATTTCCAAACCGTCAGAGTCACCATGGAGATATCATTTCCTGATAATGAAGGAGTCGGACACGAGACCTTGTGTGATTTGATAATCATATGCTCTGGTGATCATGTTATTTACCTTGAAAAGGACTGCGAAAGAGCTCTTGATCATATTAATTACAAAAACACAAGGCAAATGCTGCGGCAAATGTGTTAGCACTACCTTCCAGGGTTAAAAAAAGAATCTGCTCTCTAGCTTGTGGAGAATGCAGAGTGATTAAACGTTTAATTGACTTGAACATTTAATTAAATCTAAGGATGCCTGTGATTAAGATTCATAATTTCTAAAACTTTACCAAGAAAGGTTTTTTTTTTTTACTTTTTTTTTTAAGTTTCAAATTTTTGTAACCCAAGAGAAGATATTTTGAAAAATATATATCTTTTTTTTTTTTTTTCACATACAATAGAAGTCAGTGATAACCAGAATTTTTGGTTGCCTTTCGTGTTCAGCAGAAAAATGTCAAAACAGGTGATGGCTTTCTTTCTACTTCATAACACAAAAAATGACAGTTTTCATTTTTGTGTAAATTATCTCTTTAAATATTGTGTTTCTGGTCAATTTAAAAGTGCCAATGATATGTGTTGCTTTAATTCTTCCAAAAATAGTGTAATTGTTCCTGGACTGACCTTTAATAGCATTAGAGTGATGTATATTGTACTTAAATTGCCATATTTTAATATTTAAAGTTCTTGGCTTGTTCATTTAAAGATCAGACCCAGGTAGCTGTCGTGAGTGACATAATTATCGAGGTCATTATCAGGACATCTTGTATAGCTTTTGCAGTTAGCTTTATTACTGCCCAAATGAGAGATCCCAGTGCATCTTGATAATTATCTTCTAGATAGGTTGTAATCAATTTCATGTAGATTAATTTGTGTTTTCTCAAGTTTGTCCTCCAAAAAGCCAATTAATGAAAAGATAGTAGATATCACACCAGCGTGGTTCAGTGGAAGCTATTTATTAAGTGATAGAGAACGCTGAACTTTTGAATCACAAGGAGCAATTCAACGTCTCCATTATATAGAGATTTCATGACTAATGAAAGATTTAAAGGAATCGTTCAACCTCACATGAATATTTTTAACCATTAGCTGGGTTTCCAACCATGTATTTTCATGTGAATTTTGGGGTGTTATTATTAATTTTATTTTTAGTAAATTTAGGTTAATATTGGATGGAAAGTTGGAAACCTCAAGATTTAAATAAAATCTCCAAAGCATGCATTAAAAACAAACTGAATACTACCTTTCAAAAGTTTGGGGCCCTGTTTACTGAAAAAAAAATGTGTTCTTTTTTTAGTTAGGATGCATAAAACTGATTCATTTTCAAATAAATGCTGTTCTTTTGAACTTTATATTCATCTAAAAATACTGAAAAAATGTATCATGGTTTACACATGAATATTAGGCAGCACAACTGTTTGAACATGTGACAGTGAATACCTAAGCAGCTAAAAATTCAGCTTTGCCATCACAGGAATGCAGTACATTTTAAAATATATTAAAATATAAAAACAGCTATTTTAAATTTAAATTTTTTTTTAGATATTACATTTCATATTAACTATTTTTGGTCAAATAAATGCAGCCTTCTTTCAAATTCTGAAGGTTAATGTATTTTGACAACAATGTTAATTGCTGCTTTGTGCTTGACTTGAAAAGCATTGATGAAAAGCATTGATCTAATGTCACTCATTCACACTAGAATGCTTTACAATTGCCTTAGGACAAGCATATATGTAGAGCATGTCATTGACCTACCTTTGAAATCAAAGAGCCCTCTATTTACTGGATGTAAGTTACAGACAAGATGTACAGATTGACTAAATATGAGTGGCATGGCTAATCTGCAACTAAAATGAAGTGTTCATGACACTCCCCTCTCCTTTCTTTCTCAGTCTGCATGTAGCAGCCACACAAGGCCAAGCTGAGTGCCTTGCTGTTATCCTGGCTCACGGGGCTGATGTTTCTCTGCAGGACGCTTCAGGTCGGTTACAACTAGATCAATGTGTTTTCTTGCATTACTTTTGTGTTACATCAATAGCACAAAATGAATAAAATGTAAATAACAAGTCTTGTTTTCTCCTCTTCACATCAGGGTTTACTGCTTTACACCTTGCTGCCAAAAACAACCGTTCTGAGTGTGCCAAAAAGTTGCTTCAGGTAATGTTTTCGATTGATTGTGAATCATAGACTGAGAGTTCGATGTACGCACACAGATGGAGCCAATTCAAATGGGAACAACAGCCATGTCTGTTGCCATGCAATGTGTGCCAGCTAAACAAAGGAAGCAGATTTTGTTCTGCAGTTTCGTAAACTAGCAAATCCCACGGCCTCCCTCTGTGAACTTGGAGAGTGTTGCATGTTTGGATGTGTGTGGGCAGGCTGGCATGTTCGAAGACTCAGCTCGGTCTGGTGAAGCGCCAGTTACCTTATCTAGCGTCTCTTTTATCATCATGGGCTACTCATTCTCCGCTCCTTGTGATTCTACCAGAGCTACACAGATCTGAAATATCCACGGCCTGTCAGCTCTGTTTACTAATGGGTGCCAGTATTGGCTTTGCCAGTATGGATTAAAAGAGGCATCGATATTGGCAATTTAACACTGCACCAGAAGTTGTATTCACACAGTAGGACTCATAAATCTCCCCCCCAAAAAGTGTTTGGACACGGTAAGACACACTTAAAATGTTTGAAAATTATTTTATTCGACAACAAAATCCAGAAAATATCCAAAATACTTTTAGTCTCAGTTTTGAACAGGCTATCTAATTTTTAACATCTATACAACTTTTTTTGTCAAATGTTTTGCATGAAAAGTGTGATCCGGTTATCTTTTTTAAATACATAAATGCCACTTTTTTTTTTTTTTTAATCTAATTCAGTTAATACATTTTAAGAATTTCAAGTAATATTTTCTGAACATCAAATCTGTGGTTTCACATTTATAAATTAGGTAACACTTTAGTATAATAATTCTCATTATTAACTAGTTGCTTATTACCATATTGGCTGTTTATTACTACTTATAAAGCACATATTCTGCGTGACCATATTCTACATCCCTAATCCTACCCAATACCTAAACTTAACAACTACCTTCCTAACTATTAATAAGCAGCAAATTAGGAGTTTATTGAGGCAAAACTCATAGTTAATGGTTTGTTAATGGCGACAATTGGACCTTAAAATAAAGTATGACCATAAATTACATTTTACACGGGAATAAATTAAATTGTAAACTATATTAAAATAGAAAACTCTTTTGATCAAATAAATGCAACCATGAAGAGCATCACAGATTACTTTCAAGACATTAAACAAAATAATACTGACACCAAACTTTTGAATGGTAATGTACAGTATTCTTTTTGCCAGTGTTAAACTTCCACCCTTAAAAGTGTTCCTCAAGTGAAAAATGAGAAGTTTTGAAAGGTGTCATTTAATTGAAGAAAGCCTTGGAAATATATTCCCCTTCACACAGCCTGGCCGGCGTTGAATTCATTAGCCTTTTTCCCCTGGAGATCCTGTGAAACAGAAGAATTAACTGCTGCGCTAATATAAGGGTCTGACAGTTGTAATTCAGTTTCATCCAGCAGTCATAAACCTAAACTCCTTACTTGGATTCCTAAGCACAACAAATGCTCTAATGTCCCCAATGCCTTGAGATTCTGCTGAAATTTTCCATGAATATGAAAATACTTTCTAGGCTAATTTTCCCATAGAGTAGATTGAAAGGCTAGTCATTTCTAATGACAATAAAAGAGTCCCTTTTCTGGTTAAATTAAGCTTTTTTGAGGGATTTAAGAGGACATATGGAATCTCGTTTACATAATAGTGGCAGTATGGACTAGAGGGTTAATTTCTTTTGAGCCAGTAACCACATATAATGGGATGTCCACATTAGGCACAATTTTAGGTCTGATTGGCTGCTGCAGTCAGATTTAATATATTACACCTCTCCTCTGATAATGCCTGTCAAATAAATGCCTTGTGCCTGTTCATCCATAAACACCAGCATGACATGCTGTTAAATGTTTAATAGGAACGCACATCATTAACTCGCATCAAAAAAAAAAAAAAACCCTAAGCGAAAAATGTAGCTGTTTTGATTGAAAGGTCGTAATTGGTGTCTAGGTGTTCCTTCTGGGTAGAGCATGTCATGGTGGTTTTAGATGAAGTGTTTGAAGAAATAATTTAATGTGCTTCCTTCTACAGACAAAGTGTGTGGTGGATACGCCGGACAGCTCAGGGAGGACAGCTCTCCATCACGCAGGTGAGGTTTACTTTAACACTTATCGGAAAACTGAGAGCAGCCATTCAAGGACAAGCAACAGGCTTTATCTTCAGTATGACCTGTTCTCTTTTATTATTTTGGTTTAATAGACCTCTTTGAGGATTGATTGTTTGCTCGGAGTGGTATCATGCTTTAAATGCGCACTTCCAAACATTAACCCCGCGACTTCGCTGCTGCCACTCTACTCCCAAGCACAGAATGCTATTGTGGACCATTTGCACCAAATTGCCAGGTGTAGAGGGCAAACACACACACAAAAATACATGTTTTTATTTATGGAGAGACTCTTCGTTCAGAAAATTGCTTCCTAGCAAGCCCATTTCACTCTCTATAGAAAAAGTGTGGTGTAGGGGGAAAAAATTGACAGCGTGTTTGTTGATAATTGAGCCTTTTGCCAGCTGTTGAACTGGGGTGGGATAGGCCACGAAGAGCGAGGAGCTTTCAGCCACCTGGAGGTCAGAAGTCTGTTGACAGGATGTCATTTATCCCACAATGAAAAACAAGAAGCAAAACATGGTTTCATACAGACTACAAAGCAGAGAAATCTTTCAGATGATGGGAGTATGCATTAATGCCCGTCTGCCGCATGAGAATAATGGCCGTGATTGGTTGAGAAATGGGACACAGTGTAATTTTTAAAGGGGTCGCTAATAATTGTCAGGAAATAAGTGCTGTCACACACTATGAGCCTGGTTTTGGTCTCTGTGGGAAAGCTTGAAGTGTTCACTGTAATTACTCTTTAAGGAGTTTGTTGGCCAGCTGTTAAACTCTTGTTTGTGTCTCTGTGGGGATAAAGAACTGCTTCTGATTATCTGTACTCTTTCTTTCTTCTATAGCTGCCAGTGGAAACACTGTGATAGTTCAGCTTCTGTGCGAGCACAAGTGTCACGTCAATCTTAAGGATTCGGTATGTATAAGTCTTATGCTATCTGAACTGCTGAGAAAATGGCTTTCCCATCTTTCTCTGCATGTGTTTTGCTGCATCTCAGAACTGCTTGTGGTCTACCTCAAACATGTGCATTGTCAAACACAACTCCTCAAATACTCCGTTCTCTGCGGGTTTGAATCCGTGTTCGGCTACATTGATTAAAATCCCCACGGCACACTTGAGGTCCCTGTTACTTGGAGATTGCTTGTCCGAGGTTGTTTTTCTGCTACAATGTGTTTTCTTTTATTCCTCTGAGAGTCACACTCACAATGCTGCTTTTAAATGGCTTCTGTCTTGGTAATGACAAGAGCACTGACTAGTACTACAAAAAGAATTAGTTTTGTTTATTTACAGGTAGTAGGGATTTTATTTTCATAACTCAGCAACAACAACAACAACAACAACAAAAAACTATCTAGCATATTTTGGTAAAAAAAATTGTATTACCATAAAAATGTATATTGAGGGTGTTAATAACTTTTATAAATTACTTATAAATATCAATGAATATTTAATTTGTTATAAAGTAATATTAAGGATTTAAAATGTATAATATGTATACATATTAAAAAAATTATATCTGTTATACATTAAATGCATTCCTATCTGTTCTCTTAGAATATGTAAATCTTGTTTACATCCAGCTTTATTTTTCAATGTCCCACATTTTGCATAAAAATATGTGGTTGGTTAGTTTTAGCATCTGCCATTCATTTTAACTTTTAACAATCATTCCACATATGTAGTTATGTATAATATATATAGTTAAGTAACTGAAATACTTCAAAACAACAGAAGAAACAAAAGAAAAGTATTGGCAGTCAGGCACATCCAGACTTTTTATACCTCAGTGTTTTGTTAAAAAAAGTTTCTTGTAAAGTGAAACAATCACAATGCTAAAACTCAAATGTTTTTTTTAATCTATTGCCCATCGTACTGACCTTATTTACCCCTCTATGTCAGGAATTCATTAATATGCATCTGTCTTATCTGGGCATCTATAAGAAGTATACAAATTATTCTTATTCAACATTCTTTGGATGGTTGGAGCTTTCCCTGCAGTGTATATTTTAATTGAGAAATAAATACACAATTATTCACAGTTATCCTTTATAGTGTTTTCTGTTAAGACCCACAGCGCTTTTATCCCAGAGATTAGACTGACTGCGGGGAAGGATGAACGACCCTGATGCAACTCTAGAGAAATATTTCATGCTAATAATGCATCAAATAGCTATGTTCTGTCAGGGGGGACTGCTGGAAGGAGGCAACAGCTAAACAACATTCATTAAGTCATCCTCTCTAAAATGTATGGTAGAGAAAGATGGCTTGTGATGTGAATGACATAATGAGCTGCTTTGTTATCTAGAAAACAGAAGCATAACTTCCTTTAAAGTCAAGTTTCTTTTAATCCATTTTTGCAGGTAGCAGAACAAAATGCAGTTTTGCATTTTGCATGAAAAATTCCCCCTGCCTCTTTTACTCATATTTTTTTTTATATAAATTTTGACTTAAAAGAATAGTTCTCTCAGAAATGAAAATCTGCTAAAAATTTACTCTCCGTCAGGCCTTCCAAGACGTGGATGAGTTTACTTCATTGGAACAGATTTGGAGAAATTTAGCATCACATCATTGCTCACCAATAGATCCTCTGCAGTGAATGGGTGCCGTCAGAATGAGAGTCAAAACAGCTGATAAAAACATCACAATAATCCACAAGTAATCCACAAGACTTAATTTCATTAGTTAACATCTTGTGAAGTGAAAAGTTTACTGCATTCACTGCAGAGGACACAATGATGAACAAATGATGTCTTGCTAAATTTCTCAATCTCTTCCATTTCCATTACATTTACATTTAATCATTTAGCAGATGCTTTTATCCAAAGCGACTTACAAATGAGGACAATAGAAGCAATCAAAACAACAAAATAGCAACAATAGATAAGTGTCCCAATTCCAATCTTAGATGGCATGAGGGTGAGCAAAATTTGAGCAAAATAGTAATTTGTTCATTTTTGGGTGAACTATTCCTTGAACCGCTGTGCTTGTCTATTAGTTTAACAGCATTTGTCTTCAATTTTGCATTATCACCTATTCTCTAATTCACACATCTCAATTGTCATAATGTCAGCAGCTTCAATGAAATAAAGCATTTTTCTCTTCTCAAGCTGTAAATTACTCAGAGACAGAGGGTCGGTGTGGGAGGCAACGAACCCTCAAGCTGTGGCTCTCTAATTTAGACAACCGTGACTGAAGAGCTTCAGCAGACAGAAACGAGAATGTGAGAGAGAGAGAGAGAGAGTGTCAGAGTAGATGTGCATCAGAGGCTGCTTCTGCTTTCGGTCACTGATTATCCACCATCGTCATCCTCTGAGGCAAGCTTGGCACATTGCTGATGATTCTCACCCACTCATTCCATTGCTTTGAACATGCGGAAATACCTGCGTTCACTGCTAAATTATTAAACGTAGCCCAACTAATGTTGCAATAGCATTCTGGTCTTGAGCAAAAATAATGGTCTTTTGATGGACGCTTAGAAAACACTGGGCCTTATTTTCAAAAACCAGGCTGTTAGCAATGGACAAACTCACTGATGTGTTCCATTTCCGATTAAAACTCATCTTGGAGTTTGCCTTTGAGCTGGAAAATGGATGGAAAACTTTGAAGCACCAAAAGTTTAGCAAAAGCCACTGGGTCTAATTTAGAAAACTCACACCTGCTATTTTTCCTCTTATTTTCACTTGCAGCATATGGGATGCTTATACCCACAGGAGTATAAGGCATGCAGTGTGTGCATAGATTTCTAATTTACACTGCAAAAATGTGGATATATTTAAAAAGGGATAATTCACCCAAAAATGACAATTGTCATCATTTTCTGTTGCTCATGTCATTGCAAACTCGCATTGTGACTTTAATTTTTTTTCCATTGAACAAAAAGGGTGTCATTTTGAAGGCTCTTTTTCATACAGTTTCAGTGAATAGCAAATGACGCACAAAAGTACCTGAAAAAAAAAAATCATATTGTGTGGGTGAATAACGGTGAATTTATACACTGTCAGCCAAAATGTGCCAAAATTGTACCTTTAGATAAAACCTATGGGGCAGTCACTTGGAGGGACACATACAGTATGTAACTTAATCCATTACGTTACACATTTTGGGTCATATAATCAGATGATTACTTTTTGATTACTTTTCACCTAACTTATCACATTGATTTAAATGTGATAAAGATAATCTTATCAAATTTATATAAAAATGCAGAAAAAGAGAAAATATTCCATTCATTGTTACTGACCATATGAAGTGCATTAAACATTACATTACGTCAAGATTTACCAAACTGGGGGTTTTTGAAGGAACTGCAGGGGGTTTGAGTTTAATGAAAGCAAATAATTAATTAAATCATAATGTATTAAATCACTTTGAAATAACATCAATCAAAATAAAACACTTACTAAAAAAATGAAATATTCTGTTTGTTTACCTGCATGTCATGTGACCACTAACCAACGCCAGAGAATTGTGAACATGCAAATGTGGTACTTAATTATTAACTTATTACCTTAAAATCTCAGGGGTACTTCAAATAAATTGAAAGATAAAAGAAATTTGAAAGATAAAAGCCTTCCAAAGACATGCATGGTTAAATAACCTACTTAGTGATAATTCAAATAAAAATGGATGTTCATCAGTAGTTGATGCAATGTTGAAATAATTGTAATTCCAGTGGTCAAATGCTGTGACCTCTCAATTTTCTGTGTAATGATAACCACCTGACTAGTGACTGGTCTTTGTGTGAATGCACACAAAAGTGGAAGACTTTCTGAATGTGTATTAGTGGTAGGTTAGTTTAAAAAAGAAAATTTGAAAGATTAAAGGAAAAATTAGGGAGAATCAATCAATTATGAATAATTTATTGTTATTGTGTGAATATGTAATCAGTAATAAAGTAACTGTAGTCTGATTCCAAGTATTTTCAAAATGTAATTTAATCTGATTTAATCCGTTAATCTGATAACGTAATTCAGATTACATGTAATCAGTTACTACCCAGCTCTGCAAATAAGGTACAAAAAAGGTACAGGTTCTTTTTGTTGTTGTTGTTTTTTTTCTCTCTCTGAGGGTGTGAGTTCATATGAATAGTTTAAAATATCATGCCTGGAAGAACTTATACTTAGTATTTAGGGTGTTTACTTTCTTTGAGCACAATAGCATGGCAACACCTTATAAAATGGTTTGTTGGATACAATGTTCTCTGAAAACCTGTTTTAAGTTAAGACTGATGAATGTATATTCCTCATTATGTAAACACACCAAACATTTCTGATACAATTTTCCTAATGTTTTTATTACAGTGACTTAGCCATTAAAAAATTTGCATGGTTGTGAATGCCCTTGAGGTATATTTTATAAAACTTTCTCCACAGCAAACTTGTGCTGTGTTTATCAGTGCTGATAAAGTTATAAACTAATTAATTGGGATTGATGTGGTTTGCTGTGTGGAGAGAAGTGGCTTGGGTTTGTGAAAAAATGTTGAACAATATTTTCACAACAGTTTGTCTACAAAATGTCTATTGACTTAAAGGTCGCTCTTAGAATGTACAAAAAATGTGACTTAAAACACCTTGATGTGATGTGTAATAGCTACAAAATAGGTAATTATTTTATGTTTTATCACCCAAATATTGGGCGCACAAATGTTCCTCTTAGTTCAAATTGCAATTATATCATTCCCTGACCTGCTGGGCTGAGCGCTGACCTTCCAAATGTCTTAAATGTTAGCTTGTTAAATTTAATCTCGTTCTGGCTCTTCAATACATGCCAGGGTAGAAACCAGCCAGCGCATAGGATTGTACTTAATCATTTAATTTTCTCTTCTTAATGCCATATGAGCACAAACCATCCCCTGGACTGCAATGACTAAGCATTTGCCAGTTAAGATACAAAATGATAAGCATCTAAAAGGTCTTTAAATCTTTTTGGTGTACCTCAAACACGCACAAGCTTAAAAATAAGCTTATGAAATAATGGTTGTGTCTGTACCATAAATTAGCACCAACACAGTGTCAGATTTCTCACACGTTCCGGGGAAAAACCGCACCATGTTGTGAGCTTACATAGAAAGTCTGGATATGCACCTCTTGCCTCCTGAAGAAAAAAAATATATATACTATTGTTTTTCTTTATAAATTATTCAAATATAGCATAATGTCTGCAGAATTGAAGACATTACCTTATAGCTCACAATGTTTTGCATGCACAGCCTCTTTTGTCGTTGTTGTTGTGGTTTTAACAGAAAACCTATGCATTCATGCAAAACTGTACAGAATCATGGTGTAATTTTCAATTTGCAGATCAAATTCAGCCGTCACCCTAAATGTGCTTTTGATAAGGTGTCAGTTTCTGTCACTCTGGAATTATTGGCAGAACCCCTGTTACCTTTGGGGTCACTGGTGGGGAGCGTTGAGCTCTTCCTTTCTCTGTCAGAGTATTGTTTGCCCAAGGAAATTTGGAAATGAAAAGGGGAAATGATCACCAAAGTGCACTACTATCATGTAGAATTTAATGCATCAGGTTATACCTCTGTTGACATTAGTTGTCTAAAGCTGTAATACATTTTGGTGATAAATGTCTCACTGTTTAATGCCAGTTCTGTCTAATGTATTGTATTACTATAATGTGGCCTCTTAACATGCAGAAGATGGTATTTGAAGAAAAACTGTTGACTCCAAGCTCTTTTTCATTTAGGATGGCTTCACGCCCCTGCTTTTATCAGCTAGGCATGCACACGCAGAGGTCTGCCAGAGTTTGTTGGACTGGGGCGCTGACATCAACGCTAGAGACAAAAATGGCAGGTATGGTTCTGGACATCAGTCTTAATATTGAGACTGCTGATAAGAAAAGTTTCTGTTTAAACATTACCTCCTGCTATCATAAAGTGCCAAGTGAGCTGAATAAACTTAACTGGGATTGCAACAGTGTAACTAAACTGCGGTATAATAGCGTAATCCATCTTAAGGCAGAACATACAGTATACTACCATTCAAAAGTTTCTGAAAGAAGTCTCTTATGCTTACCATATTGTGGAATGTTATTACAATTTAAAAACAGTTTCTATTCTAATATATTTCAAAATTTTGTGAAGCCAAAGCTGGATTTTCAGCAGTAATTACTCCAGTCTTTAGTGTCACATGATCCTTCAGAAATCATTCTAATATACTGATTTGGTCCTTATTTATGTATTTATTGTGGAAACCATGCTGCATGTTTTTTTTTTTGTTTTTTTTCTGAAAAAATTGTATAATAGTAATGCATGCTTGTTGAATTAAAGTATTAATTTCTGACACCAAACTTTTGAATGAAAGTGGAAGTGACATGCTGTTATCCATGCAGAACCGCAGTGATGTTGGCCAGTGAGAGCAGCTGTCCGGCCGCTGTTGAGCTGCTGGTGCAGAGGGGAGCTGACCTGCAAATGGTGGACTCTTTGGGCCACGACGTGCTCCATTACTCCAAACTGTCAGGCAGCAGCGAGGTCCGAACCGCTCTCAACACGGCCTTTCACAGACAGCAGTCTGAGTCAGGTAAACTCATGAATGCCAATGTGATGCCAATTAACACAATTTGGTTGTAAAGCTCACATTCCAAATTATGATTAAAATACCATTGGTCATTGTGCAATTCCATATAGTTATTGCTATTGCTGTTATATGTAGCATGGACATTATATATAATGTGTTGCTGTTCTATAATAGCCAAATGACACTCCACTCAAAACTGAACAATAATAACAGTAACACTTCTTCACATACTATTGCCAGATCTGTAGTTTAACCAATTTTGCAAGAAGTAGCGCTGTTGTACCAAATATCACATCAGCACAACTGCAATTTGGCTGTAGCCACATGCCAGTTGTTGTTCAATGTAAAATATTCACTGGGATACACTGAGGAAAGTCTGGGATTTGCAATATCATTGTTTTCTTCCCAGTGGTATTAAATAAAAGAAACCAGTTGATATTATTTGTTTGTGGATTGTCATTTTGAATGTTTTCCTTTTTGTGGCCTTCAGAGCTTTTTAGCTCAACATTGCCATCTAGTGGCGTTTTTAAATATGCCTCTTGCTTCCACACATGTCCAGGGAGTGAAAGAGAGAGTTCATCAATATTTTTGCAGAATTTCTCAGATGTGTTTGTGAAATAATGAAACAAGAAAAGATTAGGACAGCATGACTAATGTTTGCACCAGCAATGACATTCCATTTTCGTTTTTCCCATCATAACGCCCCCACTCCATGTTTTCCCCTCCTGTATCTTTAAATGAGCAGATAAGAGTTCAGTGAGAACCCCTCAGGTAAGCAAGTTCATTTTCATTTAATTTATTTTTATCCCCTCAGACTTGATTGTTTTCCTCATTTTCTGATTGACAGAACCTGCAAAGGTTCTCCGTAGATGCTTAAAATTCACATTTTAACTGAATGCTTAGTTCACTAGTAACAGTAGTGTCAACCTCAAGCCAGGATTTTTGATTGAATGTTCCTTTCTCACATTTGACAAACATTCCCGCAATGCACTGTTAGAAATATGCACTGGCGTTTGCCTCACGCTGTAGGGATAATTGTTTTCTTTTTCCAAACTAAGTATACAGTGTTTATTTCACTAACCCCTTAAACACTTTACTTCGTCTTCCTCTCTCTTTTTGCCACTCTCCTTATCACGCGCACAATCTCAGCATGGTCAAAAGTTAAATGAGGACAGAAGCTCCACTCCCAAAAAGAGAAAAGCACCTCCTCCTCCCATTAGCCCAATACAGGTAAAGGCACATAGTGCTGAATCTGTGATCTCTGCACTTTCTATAAGACTTAGATGCAATTATTCATTTGATGACTTCTGAATGTACAGCTGATAATTAACCATTTTTTTGTGTCCATACTGTCCTTAAGGTTTACCTTGCTTTAAAGCTTTCCTTTGTCTTATTTTTCAGTCAGCTGGTATCATCTCACCACCATATTTTACTCCAACTGAAACTCCTTTGTCCAGCAATAGCGATTCATCAAAAAGATTCAATTACCAGGTAAAATAGTGAAGTGTTAAGGAATATTATTAGTATTAGTAAGATGTGCTAAAAAGGTAAGTATAAATTAAGTATATATGTAACATTGAGTGTAATAAATAAGTATATTTATTATTATCATTAATTAATTATAATATTGATTGTTATACTAATGTAAATAACAAGAATATAAAAATACAATTTTTGTAACTACCAAAATAAAGCTTAAAGTTACATTTTAAATGAAAATTGTAAAAATCTTTTTATAGCTAAAAACATTGTAAAAAGATAAAAGTATTATTTATTACTCATTAATAAGTAATTGTAATGTGATATATATATATATGTGTGTGTGTGTATATATATATATATATATATATATATATATATATATATATATATATATATATATATATATATATATATATATATATATATATATATATATATACACACATTTTATTTTATTTTATTTTATTTTGTTTTCTACCAAACATTCATACTTACCAGTCTAGGTAGGCAGCATTTTAGGTTTTGTGTTAGCTAATCCATAGCCATGTTGCTGTTATTTTTTGTTCATTATTCAATGACATGATTAACTGGGTATTCTTTTCCTGTTTGTTGAGGGGGAGGAGGAGCTGAAAAGTGCTGTACTGAAGGAAGAGATCGAAAAATTGCATGAGGAAAAAAGCATGCTACTCGAGACCATTGAAGATCTGAAGCAGATTGTAGAGCAGACTGAGCCCAAGGCGAGTACCGCACAGCCCTTTAATATTCCTTCATGTGGCAGCTGCTTTGATCTTCAGCCACTTTTGCTCTCTGGAACCCATTTTAACAGCTGCATTTTTACTGGCCCTGGCCAGGTGAAGGACCTTGCTTTAGGGGACACAAAAGCAGACCTCTCTTCCACACCACCGGTTTTGGACTCTAACTTGTGGATGAGTTTTGTTTAAGTTTGCATATCATGTTTGAATTTTAACTGGTGGCACAAAACTTTGGGTCATTTTTTTATGTGACCTTACAGAGTCCTAAGTAAACATTGAAGCCCAGAGACACTGATTCTTGTGTTCTTTAATGATCTTCAAAACAGCCACTTATGTTAGGGACATTTTGTGTAGTAACAGATCAGTTTGTAGAATTTTTGGTGTCCAAGGCCCAACAAAAAAAGAATATGTTGTAAAAAAATCTCTTGTTGTCCTCCTGTTTTGAAACAGATGGAGCACTCTGGGAACACAGATTCAATGTTGATTGCAGCACTGCAAGCAAAGATAGCCTCTCTCTCCCTGGAAAACCAGCAACTTGCCCAAATAATAAAGGTAACTCACCATAAAAATTGTGATTTTCAAAATCACCTTACAGATGACGTGATTTTTCAGTTAAATCAGTTTTCAGTTTAATCTTTGTAGCATGACTTCTTTTCGAGAAAATAATGCTATGTCAGGCCATTCAAACAGTGAGTGTTCTGAGTTAAGACGGCCTGTGTAAACACTGGGAAACCTGTTTGGAAATTTTTACAAATTTGTTTGATTGGTGGAAATTGCACACAGCACTTTTAAGCAAAGAGCATTTGGAAATAAGGAAGTGCATCGCAAGTCATTATCTTTTCTCACCGAGCAGAAACGTCCAGCTCCACAAGGAGAGGAAGGCCAGGGAAGTTCCCGTCCAAACAGCATTGAGTCTAATGCCTCGTACCACTCCACCCGTGCTGATTTCGAGCTCTCCAGCGTCGTGCATATCCATACTGGTGACGAAGAGGATCTTTCAGAGTTGTCTATTCTGGACATCAGTGGTTCCTCAAACAAACATGAGATTGAGGAGGACACAAGGCTGAGTGCGGATAAAGAAATCGGACTGCTACGGGACATGCTGGAGAATCTGCAGGCCAAACTTCTAGAGTCCAGAATGGAGAACCGCACCCTTCAGGCCAAACTCAACACTGACTTTGAGAAAATTGAAGTTGCATCTAAAAGCATGGATGAGAATTCCCAAAAATGCCAGGAAGCTTTGCAAGAGATACAGATGAGGGGAGATTCTGTGAGTACACAAGAAGACAATGTGGTTCAGAAGTTTCAGTATTTGAAGAGCTGCCTGGAGCAGGAGGTCAAAGAACTGAAGGGAAAGTTGGCCATATCGCACGAGGAGCAAAAGCGAGATGCTTGTTTGATAAGGGATCTTCAGGCTGAGCTCAAACTTGGCCATCTATCCGAGGAAGAGCGTCAAGAACTGAAGAACACCTATAACACTTTGGTGGAGAACATCAACCAGGAGAAGGCACTGTTGATCGAGAAGTACAAGGAGTCTCAAGAGGAGATCAGGATGCTCCAGGAGGCCCTTCGAGGCACTGTGCCGGTGGAGGCTGCTGCCAAAGACTTTGAGGAGATGAAGGCAGAGCTCGGCGAGATTATCGATGGGCTGCAGCGGCGGCTTTTGGAGCTCTCAAAATCGTACAGTGAGGCCAAAAGTGAGCTTAGCATCGCCCGCAACCAGCTGCAGTCCAAAGCTTCAGAGCCTAAGGACAAGGCAGATGGGGCCTGTGTCACCAAGGAGGAGCATGAGCAGAAAATTCAAGAGCTGGCGTTCAAGATGAATGACATGCAGAAGGTATTGAAGGACACTGAAGCTCGGCATCAAGCGGCACTTAAAGAAATAGCCCAGGTTAAACAAGATGCCGAAAACCAGGCTCAGTCGTCTGTAGCTATTGCAGACCACACCCAGGTTGTGGCGTCCTTGGGGAACGCCATCAAGAACCTGGAGTCAGAAGTTGAAGTTCTTAAAGAGCAGCTTGCCCAGAAGATCTTGCAGGTGGACGCTTTGCAGAACAGACTGACAGTTAAGAAGGATGTAACTCCAGATGATTCATTATCCCGAATGGAATACGAGCAGATGAGGGAGACGCTGGAGGGTGAGATAAGTCACCTGAACCACCTACTGAAGGATGCTCTCAGGAAACAGGATGAGATGGCTCTGGAGGTGACCGCGGCTTGGCAGGAGGTGAAGGACACCAGAAATGAGAGAGAAGCAGCACAGGAGCTGGAAGTGAGCAGGGAGCAGGAGTGCAGTGCATTGAATACCAAGTACAGGGAGGCTCAGGAGGTTGTTGTCCAGCTGAAGAAGCAGGTGGAAAACCATGTGATATCTGAGCGAGAGAAGAATAAAAAGGTGATTTTGATTCTCCCGCTCACATTTCTTTCCAACTGATGCGGATGTGTCATGTTAACAACTACAGTGTCATGTTTGTTAATTATCTACAGATTGATGAGCTCTCAAAGGAAGTTATGAAGTTAAAGGATGCTCTGAACAGCCTTTCACAGCTGTCGTACACCACTAGCACCCCTAAGAGACAGCAAAGCCAGCAGGTGGACTCGCTCCAACAGCAGATCAAACAACTGCAATATCAACTTGCTGTATGTTACAAACCTTGTTCTGCTTTAAATTAGCAAGGCATCTAATCTTCTGTTTCTTTATAAGTAATATAGCAAGTGAACTGTTCAAAAGTTTGGGGATGGTACAATTTTGTAAAGATTGTTAAGAAGACTCTTATGCTCACCAAGACCTCATCTATTTAAAAATACAGTAAAAATAGTAATATCATGCAATTGTAATATTTCTTTTATTATCCATGTTGATAAAAGTTGTGCTGCTCAGTATTTTTCTGTGAAAACCATGATACATTTTTTAGGATTCTTTCTATAAATAGAAAGTTCAAAACAGATCTTGTATAAGATAACAGAAACATAAATGTCTTCACTGTTACTTTTGATCATTTTAATGCATTCTTGCTAAATAAATTCAGTAATGCATTCTTGCTAAATATATTCATTTGTTTCAAAGGAATGTTACAGACCCCAAACATTTGAACAGTATTGTGTAATAAACAGAGAAAATGTAAAGTGGAATTGCATGAGCACAACATATGCACCATACGTACGTTCAAAATATCTTTCCAAACATATTCCGAGTAGGTGCTTTCTTTTCACAATAGGAGTCTAATAAACGTCACCATGAAATTGTCTCAGTCTACCGGATGCACCTTCTTTATGCTGTCCAGGTCTGTATTTATTTACAATCAGTTCATATTATAGTGCAAACATATCAACAAGTTATTCTTTTGAGTTTGCTTCCATCCATATACTGTTAACTTATTGTGTTTTTTCTCTTAGTTCAGAATATCACTTTTAAACTCTCTAACCTTTCTTTTTAGGGCCAGATGGATGAAGATGTGCAAAAGGCTTTGAAGCAGATACTTGTAATGTGCAAAATGCCATCCGAGGCCAAGTGAACGAGCCAGTATTGCAGTTGTTCATGAACTGCCAAAAAACAGTGATCAAGGGATATTCATCTGAGAACTGAACTCCAGAAACCATCAATCAGAATGACATGTAGTCAAGCACCGCAGTTGAAATCACCATTGGCTTACCCCTGATATTTTGGAAATGTATAGTGAACTTGAGTAATTTATGAAAAGGGGAAAACAATTGATGTGTGCACAATCTCTCAGCTCACACAGTGCCAGACAAAGAAATACAATCTGCAGTCAATGATCTTCTGAAATCTGTTTTGAAAATTGTTCTGTTTTTGTACATTGTTAAAAAATAATCAGTATTTGATCCTGTTGTGAGGCAATTATAATTATTTTGTCAGTTTGCATTGGGGTAGAATGCAAAAACAAAGCACAATGTGTTTTCCTGCATAGCAGTCCATTGCAATGCACCTTTTACAACCATTTTTCTTTTTCAGTTGTGAAGTGCAGCCACCTGTAGTATCTGCATGCTGTGAAAAGTCAAGTGGCTCGATGTTTGTTCTAGGACATTGCGACCTTTTTCAGTAGTGTTGAATTCTCCACTTTTTCAGGGTAGGTGCTTTGACAAAATGTCCATGCGCAAATGCACTTTTCTTAGTCAGTAGTCGGTCTTTCTTTGATGCCAGCATTAACCTGCCATTTCTAGGACACCTGATGGGTTGTGTCCATGTGCCTCTACTCATTTTTAAAGCCCCTGGTAATATTTTGGAGGCCATAACATATGAAGCTGCACTACATTTCTTTTGCATTATGCTTGGTCCAAACAGTTTTCTGCACTAAAACATTTTAGTTTTAGAGTTGCGCATCCTATCTATGTTGTCTGTAATAGTAATGAAGTCACTGCATGTTAAACAATTACTGTAGTTAGTAGTGTACTGAAGACTCCAGTAACACAGTGAGGGGTGAGTTAGCCACAGCACTTCAGTGTAGTTGTGATTTTTACAACAAATAAGGATTGGAAAGGATGAGATGGAATTTGTTAAACATTCAGTGTGCGTGTACTACATCAGTGTAGGGATAAACACACTTCCCCACTTTAGGAGTTGCTGAAATGTAGGCCATACGAAAGATTTTTGACACTTAAACAGTTGTAAGTGTTAAGAAACATATAGTAGCACTTGAAAACATGCTATTCACCTGTGGAGCATGGTGTAGATGTCATTTTAACCATGCACTAAAGCCTAGCTCGTTACCTGGTTTAGTACGGTGTTGTAGCTTTTGAATGTAATTTGAGGGACGCATATGATATAAACTTGTTTATAAGGAGTAATTACTTTCATAGAAAATATAGCGGAGTTTTGTATTGAGTATCCATTACCTAGAAATAACACTATTGTGTGCCATGTTTGCTTTTTGTTTTTTATCCATTACAGTTGCTTGCTGAGTGCCATTGCATTACTGAACAAGTTCAAAAAATACAAAATACATTTGTCATATAGCCCGAATTGCATCAGAAAATGTTCAATAAATATCTGATAACTTAAGTTTCTGAAGTGAAAATTATAATGCAAAAATAACTGCCCTGTTGAATGCCCATGATATTGTTATTGAGCGCTTGTCATATTTCATGATCAGTTCATAGTCGAATTGTTTTTCGTAATGTATTTGTATCAGTGTTATTGAGTCAGACAACATGCTGTTGGCTGTTGTATTTTTTTTTTTTTTTTTTTGCGTAGTTAATAAACTTATGAATTGGTTCTTATTTGTCTTCAATGAAGCACAAAAATAATCTAAATAATATTGGGATTAGGAGCGAGTTATGTCACTGTAGCATAGTTTAAATAATGTAGAAATATTACAGGTTCTAGGCTTATATAAGAACATTTTGTGGAACAAAATGCTTTCCAGCTATTGATTCATAATTTGTATTCTACAAATGTGAATATAGCTTCCCAGAGGCAGGAAGAGCTCAGCCCTGGCTTCAATTTCATGGCAAATGGCGATTCTGCACTGAGTTTTTATTATTATTTTATTTTATTTTATAATCTGCTGGATCACTGTACCTTGATGCTCAAGCTTCTTGTGCGTCATCAATAAACTTGCTGTGAATTCAAATTAGCCCTTAAACCTTATGACTAACAGTTCTGTGGCAACACTTTAAAATACAATTTCATTAGTTAACTAAATTAGTTATATGAACTGTTAACAATACATTATTTCTTATGTTTAAAATCTACTAATACATTTTTACAATAAGATGTAATTGAGCAACGAACAATTGTATTTGTATCAACTAATATTAACAACGATTAATAAATGCTGTAAAAAGATATTACTAGCTAATGTGTTAACTAATGTTTATAAATGAAGCATTATTGTAAGGTGTCACCAATTCAATAAAGTTAATGTAATGGCATTGTTTTTAATATCACTGTAGGATTCTTATCAATATTGGTCATTTGAACGTCATGCTTTATAAAACTATTTGAAAACATCTGAAGCTGTAAAAGTAATGCTGTACAAACTGAAGAATTTCATATTTGATATGTCTCCATTTTATAGTTCTCTCAGAGAAAACAAACACAGAAACAGCACAGGCCAGCATGTGAGTTCCATTTCCTGTGAGTAATTTCATAAAATTGTTGCTTTGCTGAAGAAGGCTGCTGTCAATGTTTCTAGATGCCATTTTGGCAAGGAGAACAACTGTTAGCGCCTGAAGGCCGATCCAGAGACAATAGTCCATCTCACTCTGAGCACAGCAGCAGAATGTTCTTAGATGTCATGCCAACTGAATTCTGGGTAATGTCACCACTTTACCCTGTGGGATGACCACTTTAAAATGTCACTTTCTAACTTTGTTCATAGAGAATACCATCTAATTCAACCAAATAGACACTACAATAGAGCACTAAACTCTGAAGTGCCTGCCATGGCAGAAATACCAGTAGCGGTTTTATAGGTTTAGAACTCTGTGGTGCAAAAACTGTTTACTTATACTTTTCTTGTCAAGAAATGAGCTTAAATAATCCCTACACATCCCACCTCTGCTCTGGATCCCTTACTGTTGTACACCAAAATAAGTGTTGTCTCAGCTAGATGGTGCTGTTGAGCTATACAACAAATTATATTCCGTTAATAAAATGAAGAGTTCAGATGCAAAAGCCACTAAGTGCTGTTTGAATTTTTCCTCTAAAATGAGTATTTTTCTCAGGCTCCTATATGTAGGTTCAGTAATTTCACATTAATAGGTTCTTTTCATTGCTATTACAGCAAAATAATTGAACATAAACATAGGAGCCTGAGAAAATGCTCATTTTAAAAGAAAATTTCAGATGGAACTTAGAGGCTTATGCATCTGAACTCTTCAAATATAATTCGGATTAAAAGTAAAATTATATCTAGTTGCATTGTTCCATTTATCCTGAGATTTTCATGCTGTATTAGTTCTACATTACGAAGAATGAAAAGTTTAATATGTTCATGTTTAAAAATGCCTTCAAAAGCATGAATACCAGAAGTGACCATGCAATAGGCCTATATACAGTGGCGGCGCTAGGGTGGGGCTTGATGGGGCTGTAGCCCCATCAGAAACTTGCTTAGCCCCGGCACAGTTAAACAGTTTCGCGTTAAACAGGTTGTTTTTGAAAATCGGTACATGAGATAAAGCTGATCTGAATTTTCATTGATGGCTGCAGTGTTAATAATTTTAATTGTAGGCCCATAATTCATTGTTTAACTTAACACTTCTAAAAATTGCTGGGTTAAATACAACCCAGTGCTGGGTAAATATTGGACAGAACACATGCTGGGTTGTTTTCAACCAACAATTGGGTTAAATGTTTAACCCTAACCTTCTGGGCAGTAACCCAACCGCTGGGTCTAAACAACCCAATCGCTGGGTTCGTCCATATTTTACCCAGCGCTGGGTTGTATTTAACCCAGCATTTTTTTGAGTGTAGACCTGTTTTAAAAAAACCTTTTAAAAAACATTTTCAATGAGGAGTAAGTTAATAGCCTAATTTTTTATTATCCACCGCATCATGCGGTGATGCGCTATGAAATTATTGCGGGGCAATGATTTCATGTCTTAATTTAATAATAAAAGTAATCTACACTCTAAAAAATGCTGGGTTGTTTCAACCCAATTTTGGGTCAAATATGGACTAACCCAGCTGTTGGGTTAAATTTTTACATTACATTTTTAACCCAAAAGTTGGGTTAGTCCATATTTGACCCAAAATTGGGTTGAAACAACCCAGCATTTTTTAGAGTGTAATAATAATAATAATAGGCCTAATAATAAGAATAATGTAACAGGCCTACATTAAATGGAACTGCTAAATCCTCTTTTTGATGCTTTTGACAATACCTCTGGCTATCATCGACACATGATACGATGCAACTCAGCACGGGGAGGTTATCGTTCGCAATGTCTGCCTGTATGCCACTGTGTGGAAATAGTTTTATGAATTGTCGGCACTATCTATTGTAAATGGTTAGAATTTACCCTGTTTTCCTAACAGTTAGCATTGAGAGTGACTGACACTTGATGGTCAGAAAAAAATACTAGATATGTGTAAAAAATAAATAAATAAATAAAATAAGATAAAACAATGAAAAAAGAAAAAAAATCCCTACTTTCTCTCTTTTCTATATGCGTTCATAAATTATATTACTTTGTAAGTGTCATATTTGGCAGTTGGCGTTAAAAGTTATATTACTAATAACAGAGGCATATGAGAAGCTTAATACCACAGAAAAAAAAGTAAAATATGCCTTTTTCGAAGCTGCTGTATAAATAAAAAAACTGATATCTAAAGTTTAGGCGTTCATTACTTTCTCTCAATTTAATTCGTTTTTTAGCACCCCCTCTGAACTGTTACAAAATCTGATACGCCTAAATGGAACCAGATGTAGTAATTGCATTTCAAAACAGATGGGATAATAGTATTAATGACATCATTCCCAGATCTGCTGTCACTCTCTTTATTGAGCAGACTGTAAATAGATGAACACTGTGAACTAGTGAGTTCACTATAGTGAACTTTCTTAATGCAGCTTTGGGACTTTCAAGTCTCTTAAGTCTCGTTCCCTCTAATGGCTTCTTTTATATTCAATCACACCTGACTCATTGAAAATCAAAGTGTGGAGGCCCCTTTTAGTGACTCAAAACTAGCAGAAGAATCAACCTGGTGAGGGGGGGACCGTGTTTGCAGCCAAGTGACAGGGAATTTATGGGAGCACTTAGGCTTCTAGGGAAATAAGTAAGAAAGAGAGAGCGAGCAAAAGAGACAAACACTTGTCTTTGAGTGGCTTATTAAAAAGGTGAGAAGTGAGTGTACTGTCTGGAAGAGGGAATAATTGTGCTCTTAAAAGGGACTTCAAAAGGCCAGTCGTGTCGGTGGAAACCCGTTAGCAACATGTGAAGGAAATGGCTCACGAGGGTCCGCCACGCTATCGGCATGTGGTGGATCAAACCGTCTGGGGCGGAGGAACGGCAGACACCATATGCCCAACTGTCCTCTTGTCCATCATTTTGTGAAACAACATTTGTCTCCCTGCTGTTATGTTCAGATGGTTTTATGTCTTTTTTTTTTTTTTTTTTTTTACAACTTTCCAGGTCTGCTTCACTAGTTCGAAATGCCAAGTTAGCAACAAAACTGCAAAGAAAATATGGATAGGTCGATTATTCGTTTCGAATATTTTCCTTTGTCAGGATCAGGAGTTCACATAGGCCTATTGCTGTGGCACTGATATTTATACTTGTGTTATTTATTTATTTAAGTCTCCCAAAAATTGCAGTTTGAGCTGATTGATGGGCTATTTTCACAACGATCCTGAAATGTTTTTATTTTGGTTACATTATTTAAAAAATGTAGTTACAAGATACAATTTTAGTTTAGGTACTCAATGCAACCAGAATACCACACTGAAAAGTTGTAAAAATGTTTTGTGTTTGCTGTGTAATCACTTCTGTAGCATGCATAATAATTACAGTCTGCACAAGTTGTACTAGAGAATGTTTTGGGCTTTTACCAGCAGTTTGTTCTTGATTTCAGGGTAATATACAGTTTCGTTATTACAGCAGAAAATGCTGCGAGGTCTGTTCTGCAGAGGCTGGCAAACAATCAAGCTTCCTTCCCTTGCTGGTTCTCCATTGCATTGGGGATTAGATGTTCTCTGCAAGTTTATTCATGGTGTTATAAAATGGTGATGTAGATTCAGTGGTTTACAAATGATCCCTTGGATGATAATGAAAGTAAAGAGACAAGTATCAGGGGTTTTACTGAAAACCCTCACTGGATTAGGCAGTGATATCAAAATTATGGTCTCCATTGATTTAATTCCAACTACTCCAGATGTGGTTTATCATGGGACACTGAATACAGAAAACGCTTAAAGGGATAGTTCATCCAAACATGACAATTCTGAGATCAATTCTGAGAACCCGTATGATGTTCTTGGACCTCACTGACTGTTATTGTACAGACAAAAACTTTTTTTTTTTTTTTTGGTTTTTTTATATATCTTTAACAAGTACTCTATATTAATTTCTTCATGTAAAAACGTTAAAGGGATAGTTCATCCAAAAATGAAGATTCTGTCATTATTTACTCACTCTCAAGTTGTTCCAAATCTGTATGAATTTCTTTCTGAATGAATGTATGAGTTTTGAAGAATGTTAGTAACCTAACAGTTGACAGTAGCCACCGACTTCCATTGTATTATTATTATTTTTTTTTTTTTCACACTGTGGTAGTCAGTGGCTACTGTCAACTTGTAAAAAAAAATAAAAAAATTAAAAAAATTAAAAAATGTTTTAAAAGAAACGAGGTGATCCCCCCATAAAAACAGCACACCGAGGGCAGAAAGTGTTTTTTTTCTGGTTATAAAATCTCTTGGAGCATTAGAAACCCTCTAGAACTGCTTGTATTCCTCAGTTAGCTCTTCAGAGATTGATTACAAATTGTCACATAGCACCTCATCATAGTCAAGTCTTATTACTCCAAAGGCTTTTTCTCTAGTGGCCAAGTCTGGCTACTTATTCAACATCTGAAGGCCTTTTATTTTTTTATTAATTGAGGTCTTTCAGCTTTTGACTCTTTGACAGGGATCTGAAAATGATTACAGAGAAAAAAATGTATGGTGGTTTTTAGCATGCAAGTATTTCAGCCTTCTCTGCAGGCTCTGACACTTAATAGTAGACCAAAATAACACGTTATATAAACATTATAAATTCGTATAATAAATGTTGCTCATTTTTCATTGCAAATATCTCACTAAAGATATTTTTATGGCTAATATAAAAAGTTATTTACTGCTTAGCTCAAATTTCAACAGCAACGTCACCAAACCGATACACCTTTGCAGTCTTGCCATATGTCAAGGCATGTTTTTGAATTAGCAAATTTTGTCTTATTTTAGGATATTTATTTATTTATTTATTTTGTAAGTCTAAGTAATAAGGCTGGATCCATCACACTGCACCAGACCCATGTGTTTCTCATGAGTGTGAATGTGTTATTTTGAATCTGGAATCTCAGTCCTTTCAGCTGCAGTTTTCTTTGTCTTGCATTCCTTTTATCTCTCACTGGAGTGATCCAGATACCATCTGTACAAATTACCAATGCCACAAATGTACTTTTTTGATGGTAGTTAGGAAACTTTAATAACAGTCATCATTTGTATATTTCCATGTCGCCTTGAATTATTGTTTAACAAAACATGGAATTGTTTATTTTCAGACTCTTCCACACAGGTGTTGCTAAGTGTTTATGAGAGCAGCCATTGATTTTTGTAGGAAATCCCACATCCTGCTTCCCATAAGACAAAGGTAAGAACCCCTGATGTGTTCACCGGAGCTCACAATAGATAACACATGCTGTGCAATCCACAAACATTTATTCAAATACTGTAGAGGAACCACTGCTAATTTATTAAAAGTAATGTTTTGGGGTTAATATGTAATATGTTCATTTACAGTATAATGTTAATTGGCACATAAAAAATATATTGTCTGTCTGTCTGTCTGTCTCTCTGTTACATTTGAAGGAAAACTTTAAACACTAAAAAGTATTTATATTTAAAGTTTTTCTTCAGATGTAACATATGAATGTGTTTGTGTGTGTATGTGTATGTGTGTATATATATATATATATATATATATATATATATATATATATATATATATATATATATATATATTATATTTGAACATAGATAAAACTACATTTAGCCTAAATGTAGGCTACTATAAGATTGGAAATGTTTTTACCTGAAATATATTTTGAAATATATTTTGGAAGTTTGAAACTAAATATATTTTCCATTTTTTAATGTCACTGTTTACAACATCTATTATTTAACATATATTTTAAATATGTTTTGGCCTGAAAAAATTGCTGTTTTTTTTTTTTTTTTTGGTTTGTTTTTTGTTTTTTGAGAAAAGGGTAAATGGAATCAGGACTTATTGCATGTCTTTGGAAAGTGCAATATTTGACACCACATTATATTTCCCATTCGCATTTAGCATGTTATTATTAGTAATTTCATTGGCAGTCTCTTGCGAGTTTCACCATTGATTTATGAGTTCCTCTTTCTCATATAAAAGTTTTAAATTTATTTACTTGGCATGCAAATTCTTACAAAAAGTCCTGTTTATTACCTGTTACATAAGCATCACATTTACATTTGCAGGCTTTAAATGAATGCATTTAGGGTCAAGCAAAAAAAAAAAAAAAGAAAAAAAAAAAGAAGAAGTCTTAAATATACAGTGCAATTAAATATGAGCAGATGATACCACACAGGAGAAATAAACAGAGGGAATTATCAGGTCCATTGGACCATGCTCATAATTGAACTTGTGAGACACCGCAAAAAACACTCTAACAACCCAGAACGTCTGAGATTTTGTGCAGCTGAGACCGCAAGCAGAAATGGATCTTGGATGTGATGTCTGTTATAGAAAATCAAGAAGAAGAAAAGTCAAAGCAAGATGAGTAATCTGTGGGCCCTGGATGTTTTTGTGCAAAGATAAATCAAGTGAAGCAACGTCAAGTCTCGTTAGTAAATGATGAATCAGGTCGAATATTTTGCAAATACGGCCCGGAGCAGTTTCCTGGAAAATCTTGACATCATTTACACAGCTGCTCGTGTAAACGGATCATCCTGAGCCTTTATTACACTTGAGAGCCCTGCGGTGGAGTTTCCTACAAGTGGTCAGGCTTCACCTTAGGATCCGTCAGGGAGGTGAAGACCTCCCACTGGCGTCTGGGTAGAAACAGACCAAAGATAGACAGGACTAAATGTAAGATGATGTTTTAATGACATTTCTTAAAGCTTTTAGCTGCTCCGTGTGTTTTTCTCATTAGAATTTAAACAAAGTATGTTTTAGTTCAGCATTAGACATCTTGAATTCTACTGTGAGGTTTGTCCATTAGATCTTTCTCATTTGCAAAGTCTATTTGCTTAAGTCTAGAAGTGTCTAGCATGTTGACAAGTTGACAAAGAGAACTTTGATTAAAATGAGAATGTGTTTGAGCTTTCCCAGAGCTCATCCATGACTTCTACCTTAAACCTGACAACATATCTCTCTCGGAAAACTGATACTGATGACTCTTCTAACCCTTCCTGCATATTTCACGCTCTCCCGTTCCACAGCATTAGAGTCTCATGATCAAGACTGACTCACACCGAAGCCACAGTAAGTTTCAAACATTTAGATACAGTCTTGAGGAAGTTTCCTGCAGTAAACTGTTCTGGATGGCACCGGGTGCCACTGACGTTTCATTAGAGGTTATGAGAGGTGAGATAAGCCGAAGGGAAGAATACAAACCGAACACTTCAAAGCACCACGTGCCCACTATGTCATTGTAAATGGGTATACAGCCAAACTACTGGGGGGAAGAAACCAATGCTTCAGAAGTATTTGAAAGCTGGAGATAAAGATCTCATCAGTGCCTAATAAATAACCTTCTGTGGTGTCTGCTCACAATAAGATGTCATGGATGCAGCATGCAGCTTTTAAGCATTAAAACAAGAGAAGGGTATCACAGATTACTTGGTTCAGATATCGAATAGCATTAATGATGCTTCTTTATTTCTTTTCCTTCTTTTTCTTCTGTTTATTTATTGAGAAGATTTTATTCATGTTTCAAAATTAAACTGTAGCAGTGCAAAAGATGTAAAAGATGTTAATTATTATTTTTTAAAAGATTTAGTTATTTTTTAAATGATTTTTTAATTAAAAACCTTAGGAAGTATGACATTTGATTTCACAGGACTACCATTTTTTTACATTTATATATGTGTGTGTGTGTGTGTGTGTGTGTGTGTGTGTACCTGTTTTTCTATTCAGGTGGGGAATTAAACCTGAATACACACAGACTCATGGGGACTCGTGTCGGGTAAAGAAGCTAATAAATCACACAGAATGAAGTTTTTGAAAATCTAAAAATGCAGAAAGTTTCCTGTAAGGGGTAGGTTTAGGTGTAGGGTTGGTGTAGGGCGATAGCACATACAGTTTGTACAGTATAAAAACCATTACGTCTATGAATGTCCCCACAAGGATAGCGAAACAAGTGTGTGTGTGTGTGTGTGTGTGTGTGTGTTAAAATGATACTTTTTGTAATTTACAGTGAAAGAATGTTCCCAGAAGATTACATTTAGTTGTCATTTAAAATAATAAATGATATATATTTCTATTGGTTAGTTCATTATGGTGAATTATGTTATCTTTTATGTTTTTTTTTTTTTGTTTGTTTGTTTATTAGGCCTTTTTAATGTCATGTGTTTTACCCTGATGGTGTTTAGTAATTGTGTGGGAAAGGCAAACTGTTTATGTTCATTAGTCATAGGTCAAGTAAAGGTTAGTTTTGATTAACTTCAAGTCAGCATGTTGCCTTGTTTTACCATTGATTTGTATTCTTTTATTTATTTATGGCTGCTAGGTTAGTAACATTATCAGTTAATTAACTGTAAATTAAATATATCCCATACTTCCTGAAATGAACATTCTATTCTATTCTATTCTATTCTATTCTATTCTATTCTATTTTTAAGAGTTACTTTCTGGCAACAATAGCTGTCTTTTTATTTATTTTTTTTTAAATCTATAATTTTAAAGTACAGAGCATAACAAAGCTGATATATCATACAGTAATGTAGATGTCCATTGGCTGTTATTTATTGTAGTGTTGTGTCTTACAGGCTGTGCTCAGTTAATGTTTTCTGACAGCACTTCCAGACTGATGAAATCCAACCTTGGCACCTGGCTCTGAAATATTCATGCTGATGCTCAATGTCTTTCCACTCTGTAAGTATGCCATGCTTTGTTCATCTTGTTCCAATTTCCCTTAGTGAACAGCCCGTTAGTTTTAAAGATAATGAGGCAGTTCATCACTCTTTTGGACTTTTGGGCATTTTTGAGCTTTCAGCTCTGTCCAGGGATTTGTAAATCATATTACTATAATCACATTAGGCAGTATTATCTGCTGGTCAGTGTAAGTCCACAATCAAGTGTCCAACCAAACACTCATTTCTAAATGACAGTAATCTTGGTTCGTTCTTCACTAAGTGGTTTTGAGGTTTGCCGGTTTCTTGTTTGTGTTTCTCACAGCAGGAAAAGGTCTAACCTCACTTTTATAGGGACAATTTTTGCATATTTGTTGTGTGAGAAATCAACAACAAATGAAATATAGTTTAATTGAAAGCAAATGGTTGGATTCAACATATTAATCTTTTGCATGTTAGGAATAGTTCACCCAAAAATTAGGATTCTGTCATTATTTATTCACCATAATGTTATGCCAAAGGAACAGTTTGAAATTTAAGTCATTCACTGAAAATTTTGTGGAAGAGAGGAAGTCATTTTTGGAACATCGTGATGGTGATGACAGATCTTTGGGTGAAATATCCCTTTAATATCTGCTACTGAGTTTATATTAACCATTTCAACATCCTTGATATAGAAGCAAATGGAGCAAATGAAGAAGCTTACCAAAATATGATATTTTAAGTCCTTTAAACAGAGAACAAAGCCATTTTTAGTAACTGAGTAACAGTATTATACATTTTTGGTCCACTGTTATTTATATATTATAATGTTTATTCATATTTTGAATTAGCTTTTAATTTTGTTTTTATTTTTTATTTTATTCATTTTAAGTTTTAGTAACTTTATGTGCTTGTCATTTTTATTCATTTTTATTTTTAATTTTTTTATGTTTAGCTTTGTTTTTATTTCAGTTTTAGTTTAGTCATTTTAGTACTTCAACTAAAATATTATTATATTTCAGTTCATTTGCAAGGTAGCGTTTCTAATTTTAGTTTACGTTTTTCATCTGATTATATCTGATTTTATTCAGCTTTTTTTAAATGAACAAAAATTATTTTTAATAGTTTTAGTACAGGGGTATAACGATAATGCAACACTTTCCAATAATGTTTCATTTGTTACCATTAGTGAACTCCGTTATTAACATCAACTAACAATGGAAAAAATACTTCTAGAGCATTTTTCATCTTAGTTAATGTTACAACATTTCAACAAGTTAACCTTAGTTAATGCCCTGTGAACAAACAGTGAACAACTGTATTTTTACTTACATTTACATTTACATTTAGTCATTTTGCAGACGCTTTTATCCAAAGCGACTTACAATTGGGGAATACATAAAGCGATTCATCTTGAAGAGGCAATCAGACAGAGGAAGTGCTCGTAACACCAAACATCAAAGTTTTTTTTTTTTTTTTTTTTTTTTTTTTTTTTTAAGTTTAGGATGAAATCAAGTAGTGTCGAAAGAAATGAGTTTTCAGTTGTTGCTTGAAGATTGACAGGGATCCAGCATTCCGGATAGGGGTGGGAAGATCATTCCACCAGCCAGGAATGGTGAATGAGAATGTTCTGGTGAGTGATTTTGAGCCTCTCTGTGATGGTACCACGAGGCGTCTCTCACTAGCAGATCTCAGACTTCAGGAGGAGATGTAGATTCGTAATAGTGAGTGGAAGTAGGCGGGTGCTGAGCCTGTGGTTGTTCTATATGCAAGCATCAGTGTCTTGAACTTGATGCGAGCTGCAAACGGTAGCCAGTGCAAGGAGATAAAGAGAGGTGTAACATGGGCTCTTCTGGGCTCATTGAAGACCAGTCGTGCCGCTACATTCTCAATCATTTGTAGAGGTTTGATTGTGTTTGATGGAAGTCCAGCCGGAAGAGCATTGCAGTAGTCCAGCCTAGAAATGACAAGGGCCTGGACAAGAAGTTGTGCAGCATGCTTTGTCAGAAAGGGCCTGATCTTTCTGATGTTGTGTAGTGCAAACCTGCAAGATCGAGCAGTCTTTGCAATGTGCTCATCAAAGATTAGGTCATCAAAGATTACACCAAGATTTCTAACCGAAGTTGATGGGGTAATTGATAGGTTGATTAACCTAACTGAATCGTGACATCATGCTGTAGAGTTGGAGTGGCAGGGAAGACAAGAAGCTCAGTTTTTGCCAGGTTGAGCTGCAGGTGATGTTCTTTCATCCATGCCGAGATGTCCACCAGACAACCTGAGATCCGTACAGCTACCGTTGGATCATCTGGTTGAAAAGAGAGGTAGAGCTGTGTGTCATCAGCGTAGCAATGGTAGGAGAAGCCATGTGCCTGTATGATGGGACCCAGTGATGTAGTGTATGTGGAGAAGAGGAGGGGTCCAAGAACCGATCCCTGAGGAACCCCAGTGACCAGTTGATGTGCTGTGGATACCTCACCTCCCCAGGCCATGCTGAAAGACCTACCAGTGAGATAGGATTCAAACCAGCGAAGTGGAATACCAGTGATGCCCAGTGATGGGAGAGCAGACAGGAGGATCTGATGATTAACAGTGTTAAAAGCGGCAAATAGATCCAGCAGAATGACTGATGATTTGGAGTCGGCTTTTGCAATTCGCAGGGCTTCAGTGACTGAGAGTAGCGCAGTCTCAGTTGAATAGCCACTCCTGAAACCTGACTGTTTAGTGTCCAGTTTGTTGTTCTGTGAAAGAAACAATGAGACCTGGTTGAAGACAGCTCGTTGGAGTGTTTTTGCTATTAACTAACATTAACAAAGATTACTAAATGCTGTAATATATTGCTCATTGTTGCTAATAACTAATAACTAATGTTAACATGAGACTTTATTGTAAAGTGTTACTACTGAAAACACCAGTGTGGTCGCCCACCAGTGAATCTGTGTGGATTTATTGACATGATGAGCACAGGTCACAGGAGCCATAAACCCTCAGCATTGTAAAGTGACAGAACAAATACACGGTGAGGAGGTGAAGGTCAGGAAAGGGAGTCACAGATGCGCAGAGCAATGGAAATCTAGCCACAGCTTCTATCTCCTGATGCTCTCATGAAGTTCTCACAGACAGTGGCTCATTATACTTCAGCATATGAGTGGCTGGTTGCGCTGAAGGCTCTTCTTTGACAGTACCAGGCAGAGAATATCAACACTGGGGTGGGATGAGATTGAGGGAGCCTCTTTAGAGTAATGTTCTCAGCGCTCGGGGAGTAAAGGCCTGTCTGGATGAGTAACAATCCTGTCTGTCTGAGACAGTCCAGCAGTCCCTCTATCAACAGCCAGAATGCTGTTTTCCTCCAGAAATAGAGGTCTGTGCTTTACGGTTTCTATGTAGGTGAAAGCAGCTGGCACTCTCACCATTTATAGGTATGAAAGCAGCTCTTCTTGTGGTTATGATTACTGAGTCTTACAAGTGTGCTGTAATAGTATGTCATAACATCAGACCTTCTCTGCTTCAGCATCAGTTCTTTCCCGTGGCTTTAGATCATGCACTTCAAGTGGGTTAACATTTATTGTCTATAAAACATGAGTTATTCTCATCCGGAGAGGCCACTGTCTCTTTTATTAGTGTGAAGCCATTTAAACATATATATAATAATTTTATTCAGCAAGGTTGCATTAAATTTCGCAAAAATAAGATGTATACATACCAAAAACTTCTGAAAATTGTGTCACAGTTTACACAAAAATTAATCAGTACATCTGTTTTCAAATTTCTGAAGAATCATGTGACACTGAAGACTGGAGTAATGATGCTGAAAATTCAGCATTCCCCTTTCAGTCGGTCACTCCGAGTCACGTCGGATGACCGACGAAATTGGGATCTCGCCAGAGACACCAATCCACTTCGAGTGTAACTAAACGAGCCAATGGACATTGGCATGCGATTATTGCATCCAGCTGCCGCTGATCACAGCGTGAGCATAAGAGGCAGCTGATGCACCGCATCAATTATCCTTTCGCTTCGGAGCCGAGCGGTAGTGGTTAAAGCTACTGCTCTCCCTTCCAAGAGAGTGTTCTGCGAGCGAGTGCGGGCGTTACGGCGCGGCAGCGGTGGTCACGGTGTCCGGGAGAGAAAGATCGTCTTCCTGCTGACAGCCACACTAGGAGTGTGCGGTGGCCAGCTCCCCTGCGTGCTTCAGCACTAAAAGAGCATTTCTCTGAAAGAGCAATTTCTCTAAAAGAGCAACACGGGTGATCGCGTCTTTTTAAAGATGTCTTTTCACCCGTGCGTTTCTGGGTGTGGTCGTTTCCTGGCGCCTCAGGACGGTCACGATCGCTTCCTCACGTGTCTGGGCATTCAGCACGCTGAGGTGGCTTTCGTGGATGGTTCATGTTCTTCTTGCGGGGACATGACCATCTCGGAGTGCGACTCTGCTATGTCAAACATGGCAGAGTCCCTCTGCCTGCCATGATCCGGCGTGCACACTGGATCCGGTGGAGTCAGAGGTGATTGAGGATTACGGTGAGGGCTTCCCCAAGTGGAGCTCCTCACCCCTCAAGCACTCCGCAGCCGGTGGAGCTGCCGAAGGAGCGCGCTGGCCACGCGTTTCCTTCGGTGCCCCCTCTGACGACCAGATGTCGATCACTGCATCGGAGGGCGGGCCCTCTCTCTCCGGGGATGATGACCCGGCTGCGTTGCCCCCTTCGGGTGTGGTAGCGTTGTCCGTGCCAGACCCAGAGATGACGGCTATGCTTTCCCGGGCCGCCGAGAATGTCGGGCTCGTGTGGAATCCTAAAAAGCCACCGTGTCCCGATCCTTCGAGGCTGGGCGAGTGGTTCCTCGGTGGGGGTGGCGCTGGTTCTCAGCGCCCCCCTCCGGTGCCATTCTTTCCGGAAGTGCATGAGGAGCTGACAAGATCGTGGAGGGCACCTTTTACTGCCCGAAACACATCTTGTAGTTCTTCCGCTCTCACCACCCTCGATGGTGGAGCCGCTTTGGGGTATGCGGGCATCCCCTCGGTGGAACGGTCTGTGGCCATGCAACTGTGTCCAACAGCCGCTTCCACCCTGCGGGGTGATCCGTGTCTCCCCTCACGGGCCTCTAAGTATTCGTCAGGTCTAACTGGCAGTGCTTATAGAGCCTGTGGGGAGGCGGCTTCCGCCCTCCACGCTATGGCGTTGCTGCAGGTCCACCAGGCCAAAGCACTGAAAGACCTGCACGAGGGTGGTCACGACCTGGCGGTTCTACATGAGCTGCGTGCTGCAACGGACCTCGCGCTACGAGTGACGAAGGTGACCGCACAGTCTCTGGGTCGTGCGATGTCCAGGAGCGCCATCTCTGGCTGTGTCTCGCTGACATGAAGGAGCAGGAGAAGGTACAGTTCCTGAATGCTCCCGTGTCACAGACCGGCCCTTTCGGCGACGCTGTCGAGAGCTTTGCCCAGCAGTTCTCGGCAGCCCAGAAGCAGACTGAGGCAAACACATCATGCGCCGGAGGAAACCTGCTGCTTCCACTCCGGCTGCAGCCACTCAGCCTGCTCGTCGCCGTGGGCGCCCCCCTGCGGCCGCCCCCGCTCCCGCGCAGCCGCAGCAGCCTTTCACCAGGCAGCGTCGTGGAGCCGGTCGCAGGCAGGACGCCCAGCCCGTCCAGGCCCCCGCCAAACCTGGCGGCAAGCGCAAGTGCAAGAGGCCCTGGGACGGTTGACCCAGAGATGGAGGAGACTGCTCATCGGGAGATGGTGACTGCACCACTCCCTCCCCCGGAGGAGGGCCGGGTGGAGTATCTTTTGTTCATTTTGTTCCGCCTCTGGCCCAGCAGCCAGCGGTACCCAAAACATCAGTAAAGAGCGGTCTCCTCAATCTCCGGGTCTCAAGAGGAGGAGAGTGGTGATCCGTGCATCACAGGATCGCTTCCCTCCTCCTCTCTCGCCAGCAGGCAGCGGGTGGTTGCCCAAGAGCACCCCTCCTGCCCATTCGTGGAACCAGGTAAGGGCAGTAGCACTCCAGTCCCCGCTTCAAGTCGTCAAACGCCGGGCTGTCACAAGCCTCAAGCCGGGTTCCTGTGTCTCCTCCCACGCGAGGAGAAATCAGGTGAGTGCTACACTACACAACCAGACCCCGCCCCCTGCCGTCACAGGCCCTGGGGCCGGTCCCTGTGTTCCACCTTGCTGCCCCACCGCGGGCATGTCGGTGGGCCCGTTGGCCCCGCTGTTGCGGTCTCTCGGAGCCTGGTTAGCGCTCCCCAGCCCGTCCCGGTGGCTCCTGCGGACCATCAGACTCGGCTATGAGATTCAGTTCGCCCGGCGTCCCCCCCAAGTTCAGGGGCATCCGGTTCACTTCAGTCAAAGCCGTCGATGCCCCTGTCTTGCTCGCGGAGATTGCAGTCCTACTGGCGAAGGATGCAATAGAGCCGGTCCCTCCAGCCGATATGAGGTCGGGGTTTTACAGCCCTTACTTCATTGTGCCCAAGAAAAGCGGTGGGTTACGACCGATCTTGGATCTGCGAGTTTTGAACCGTGCACTTCACAAGATGCCGTTCAAGATGTTGACGCAGAAACGCATTTTTGGATGCGTCCGTCCCCTAGATTGGTTTGCAGCAATCGACCTGAAGAACGCGTACTTTCATGTTTCGATTCTCCCGCGACACAGGCCATTCCTGCGATTCGCGTTCGACGGTCGGGCATATCAGTACAAGGTCCTGCCCTTCGGGCTGTCCCTTTTCGCCTCGTGTCTTCACCAAAGTCGCAGAGGCGGCCCCTTGTTCCCTTGAGAGAACGGGGTGTGCGCATTCTCAACTACCTCTACGACTGGCTCATACTTGCACAGTCTCGAGAGCTGTTGTGCGCACACAGGGACCTGGTGCTCAGGCACCTCAGCCAGTTGGGCCTTCGGGTCAATTGGGAAAAGAGCAACTCGTGCCAGTGCAGAGGATCTCTTTTCTCGGCATGGAGTTGGATTCGGTCAACCAGACAGCACGCCTCACCCAGGAACGTGCTCAGTCGGTGCTGAACTGCCTCAAGACTTTATCAGGCAGGACAGCGGTCCCACTGAAACTCTTTCAGAGGCTCCTGAGGCATATGGCTGCAGCTGCGGCCATAGTTCCGCTCGGTCTGCTCCATATGAGACCGCTTCAGCACTGGCTCCATGGTCGAATCCCGAGGTGGGCGTGGAAACGCGGTACTCACCGGGTTCAGATTACACCAGCCTGCCGCAAGACCTTCAGCCCGTGGTCAGATCCTTCGTTCCTTCGGGCAGGAGTGCCCCTGGAGCAGGTATCCAGGCATGCTGTGGTATTCACGGATGCCTCGACCACCGGCTGGGGTGCCACGTACAACGGGCACGCAGTATCAGGGGTTTGGACGGGCCCCCTTCTGCGTTGGCATATCAATTGCCTCGAGTTGCTGGCAGTACGCCTTGCCCTGTGCCGCCTCAGAGGGCGCCTTCGGGGCAGGGACGTTCTGGTCCGTACGGACAACACTGCGACCGTTGCCTATATCAACCGGCAAGGCGGTTTGCGCTCCCGTCGCATGTCGCAACTCGCCCGCCACCTCCTCCTCTGGAGTCAGAAGCATCTGAGGTCCCTTCGTGCCATCCACATCCCAGGAGTGTTCAATCAGGCGGCCGACGAGCTGTCTCGAGCGGCACTTCCTGGGGAGTGGAGACTCCATCCCCAGGCGGTCCAGCTGATTTGGAGTCGGTTCGGAGTTGCTCAGGTAGACGTGTTTGCATCTCCAGAAACCACCCACTGCCAGTGGTTCTACTCCCTGTCCGAGGCAACGCTCGGCACGGATGCACTGGCACACAGCTGGCCCCAGGGCTTGCGCAAGTATGCGTTTCCCCCAGTGAGCCTGCTAGCACAGACATTGTGCAAGATCAGGGAGGACGAGGAGCAGGTCCTGTTAGTGGCTCCATATTGGCCCAACAGGACCTGGTTCCCGGAACTCATGCTCCTCGCGACAGCCCCTCCCTGGCCGATTCCTCTGAGGAAGGATCTGCTTTCTCAGAGACGGGGCACCCTCTGGCACCCGCGTCCAGACTTGTGGAAACTTCATGTGTGGTCCCTGGACGGGACGCGGAGGTTCTAGGTGACCTGCCCCAGGAGGTAGCGCTCACTATCGCTTCAGCACGAGCACCGTCCACAAGACGGGCCTATGCGCTGAAGTGGAACCTGTTCGTCGAATGGTGTTCCTCTTACCAGGAGGACCCCCGGAGATGTTCGATCAGAGCCGTGCTTTCCTTTTTGCAACAAGGGTTGGAGCGTAGGCTGTTCCCCTCCACCCTTAAGGTATATGTTGCTGCTATTTCTGCCCACCACGACCCCATAGAGGGGAGGTCGGTGGGGAAGCACGATCTGGTCGTCAGGTTTCTTAGGGGGGCCAGGAGGTTAAATCCTCCGAGGCCTCCCTCCCTTCCCTCTTGGGATTTGGCTTGGTGCTAAGAGCCCTACAAACTGCCCCCTTTGAGCCGTTGCAGTCAGTCGAGTTGAAGTTTCTTTCTATGAAAACCCTACTCCTGACTGCATTGGCCTCAATCAAGAGGGTGGGGGACCTGCAGGCATTTTCGGTCGACGAGTCGTGCCTTGAGTTTGGGCCGGCTGACTCCAGTGCAACACTGAGGCCCCGGCCCGGCTATGTGCCCAAGGTTCCTACCACGCCCTTCAGGGACCAGGTAGTGAGCCTGCAAGCGCTGCCCCTGGAGGAGGCAGACCCAGCCCTAGCTTTGCTCTGTCCTGTACGCGCACTGCGTCAGTACGTGGATAGAACTCAGAGCTTCAGGACCTCAGAACAGCTCTTTGTCTGTTACGGAGGACAGCAGAAGGGGAAGGCTGTCTCCAAGCAGAGGATGGCCCACTGGATAGTGGATGCCATCACCTTGGCCTACGAAGCACAAGGTGTGCCCTGCCCACTCAGGTTGCGTGCTCACTCCACTAGGGGTGTCGCATCGTCCTGGGCGCTGGCTCGTGGTGCCTCGCTAGCAGACATCTGTAGAGCTGTGGGTTGGGCGACTCCCAACACGTTCGCTAGGTTTTATAGCCTACGTGTCGAACCGGTTTCCTCCTGCGTTCTCACCTCAAACGGGTAGTGGCACTGAGAGGGCCGGCTCAGAGTCGGCTTGCGGTGTCCTTACGCCTAATTCTCCAGAGAGTTCCTTAACCAGGCAAACCCTGTTGAGTCCTCCAGCACTCCGGCGTCCAGACGCGGCGGGGCGTCCGGCGCCAGGCCTTCAGCCAATGAATTCTTGAAATCTGGTGCGAGGCTAGTGCCCATATGAGAGACCCTGTCGGGATCCCATATGTGTATTCCACGGTATTCTTATTAGAGCCATGTTTCCCCTGGCGGACCACGTTCTGCCATCTCTAAAGATGCAGCCTGAGCCATCTCAGAGACTTCCATGTGCAATAGGGCCCTTCGGGGTTACTTCACATGTTTGAATGTCACTTAACCCCCTCTGGGAGGAGGTGACTCCGCAGTGTGCCTCTTCCAAGTGGAAGGGCACGCTTCCCAGTGTTATCCTAGTCCTACTGTTTGGGTTGTTCAAGGAACACCAGTAGTTGACCTTCTCTGTGTAGAGCCCGGTCCTATCGTCTGCCTTATAGGAAGGGTCAGGAGCCCTACACAGGGCACTGGAAGGGGCAGCTCCTGTGGCGCTTTGGTAGGGATCCCAATTTCGTCGGTCATCCGACGTGACTCGGAGTGACCGACTGAAAGGGGAACGTCTCGGTTACGTATGTAACCCTCGTTCCCTGAAGGAGGGAACGGAGACGTCACGTCCCGTCGCCACAGTCGCTGTACCACCGCTGAGCTGCCGGGTCGCCGGCTCGGCTCCTCAGCGAAAACATAATTGATGCGGTGCATCAGCTGCCTCTTATGCTCACGCTGTGATCAGCGGCAGCTGGATGCAATAATCGCATGCCAATGTCCATTGGCTCGTTTAGTTACACTCGAAGTGGATTGGTCTCTCTGGCGAGATCCCAATTTCGTCGGTCATCCGACGTGACGTCTCAGTTCCCTCCTTCAGGGAACGAGGGTTACATACGTAACCGAGACGTTTCCATCACAGGAATAAATTACATTTTAAAATATATAACAATAGAAAGTAGATATTTTAAATGGTAAAAATATATGAATAAAATAGGCTATATTAATTAGACAATATAGTTTGCAATATTTTCTGCCATGATTTGCAACAAGCTAGTACAATTGTTGGTCCTTTTTTATCTTTATTTTTTAAAGTCAGGAATATCTGCACACTCACATATTTTATTTTCACATATTGATTATATGATATTGATTAATATTTTTTTATCAATATTGCATTTAAAGGACAGATATATCACATAATACTTTTTCCTATTGCTGCAAATATTCCTTATAACTCTAGTATTTAAATGTGAACAGGCTGCTAATGTGTTGAAAGTGCAATTGGAATGGAAATGAATGGAAACTATTGTTAAAATGCTGATGATGAGTGTTTGCTGTGTTTTTATTGTTCCAGACAAAAGCAAATCTCCTGAATGCACTGTAGAAGAAATACAGGAGGCATGAGAGGAATCCAGAACAATACTTTGAAAATGTTGGTGTGACCAAAGCCTGCAGACATGCCTGAGATGATTTCCTTCATTTCTGATGACTCTGGGACAGGACTGACTGTTGTACCGGTGCGTAATTCACAGGGACAGTTCACATAAAAATGAAAAGTTCACTTAAGTGAAAATAAGTTCACTTATCCTGACAAATTTTGAAGAGCTGGTTGCATTTTTCCATTCAATTACATTTTCCCTTTTGACTTCCATTGAAAAAAATACACTAATGAAGACAGAATTTGAATTTGTCCTTTCAGTTTCACTATTTCTATGTTTTTATAACTTTTACTTCACTGTAGCTGTGAATCTGAAATCTGTGTGTAAGAGAGTGGCTGTACACGTCACGTGGTGCTGAAAACATGCATGTGCTTGGTGAGAATCATAAAACTTTACAACTGCTTTCATCTTCGTTCACATTCTTTAAGAGTCAAGCATGCTTTGATTCTGGTGACCAGTAGAGGCTCATTTGAGACGGTACTACCTGAATGAGAACGTATGACTAAGACGGCCCAAACCAAGACATGAGCAAACAGGTTAATTACAGTTTATTAGCAGAATAGTGAGTGTGTTTGTCAAGCATGTCTCTCAGTTAAGAGGAAGTTTTGGGTGAGAACACCATAGGAGACCTTCTGACTCAAGCTTTGTTACAATCACTCATTGATATCAATAGAGGTGCACAACATCTGATATCAGATGTTCTTGACTCATAATTCATCTCTTGAGGAGCTTGTCAGCTTAATGCAATATTAATGAGGAAGTTATCAATTTTATTACTTGGTCTTATTGTTTTTTGGTGGCTTAGTAGGATCAACCCCCTTCCCTCATTAGAGATGAGGAACTTGCTTTAGTAATTAACACGTGTTGATGCCTCCTTATGCTCATTATGGTTTCATGGAAGCGGCTCTCAGCTTCAGTCCTGTGTGGCTCGTGTCTGTCGGTTCATTCCATCAGTGACATGTGGCATATGTATGACCATCAAAGGATATTTGCGCCATATGGAGAACTTGTCTCATCACGAGAAGATATATTTAGTGGATGATATATGTGGTATATGGTCTAAATCAGTATAAAAATATAGCTGCAAGCCACGATCATTGAGGTCCAAGCAGATTGGGAAAATGAAGCACACATTTGAATGCTGTGGTTGCTGTGGTTGTTTCGATGGTAAATTTTAACTTCCTTGACTACAGCTGCACAGTTTTGAGGATTTTCATACAACTTTAGCACTATATTATATAGCACAGATTTGATGAACAGGTGGAGTTTGAAAATGTATGTTTTCCTTTTTTTTTCCATTTTGTCCTTGAAAAAAAAAGAAAAAGAAAAAAAAAAAGAAAACCAGGTATCTGAGATCTAAGCAAAAATTCATTAATAGCAGCATATGAAACTGTGGCCAATTCTCACAACATTTCATATCCAGGTTTCCAGAGTTGTTATAGTAAACTAAATCTAAAAATATTTTCATTGCTTGAAAAATATATTAAAAAAACCTTACAGTTATTTATTTTCAGCTAGATCCCAAAGCAACATTTCTTATTTTTATTTAGTTCAACTTGATGCACTAAAACTAAAATAAAAATAATAAAAACTAAAGACAAAAGTACACAGCAAAATTTCTAAAACTTTAACTAAAATGAAAACAGAAATGATAAAAAATAATTCAAAATATAAAAAACTATAAGTGATACTGAAATAACACTGCAAGTTTCACATTTTTCATTTTTACATTTACAGTTTTCATTTATGTGCTTTTGTTATTTTTATTATTTTTAATATTTCTATTTAGCTTTAGTTAACAATTTTATTCCAGTTTTAGTTTTAATAAACTGCCAATTTAACTTTTTTTTAGTTGGTTGTCTAGTTTTTAACGTTTTCTTCTAATATATATTTATATTTTATTTTATTTTATTTTATTTTATTTCACCTTCATTTTTATTATTATTTTTCTATATATTATATTATATTATATTATATTATATTATATTATATTATATTATATTATATTATATTATATTATATTATATTATATATTTTGTATGGTGTGTGCTGCTGTGTGAGGTATAAATTTCCCTTTGGGGATTAATAAAGTGTATCCAATCCAATCCAGTCCAATTAACTAAAACACACAGCAATGGCACACATGCTCTGAACCAGTGTAAGCACACTGTCATCTGGCCTCAGCATTTAAGAGTAACTGAAAAAAAAATGCCGTTGTAACGGAATATACAGAGTATTGTGTTTCACAGCGGCCAGAGGGTAAACTGGACACACGTTTTCCTTCTGTTCTGCACTCTGCATGATTACAATGTTCCAGAGCATCTTTCTTTTTGCCTCAATGGGCACAGAAACTGTTAAGGGACATGTGGGCTGCTAACTTTGCTTCACTGCAGTGTAATTGCTGAACTAGAGAGTGCTGAGAGTTCAAACTGGAGCAACAGATGGAAGGCACTCTTTGATATATTAAGGGGGGGAACAGAGTATATATGCACAGCAATATGTGTACTGGACAGGATATGTTTGTTGGACATGTCTGGTATGAAAACAGTGGAATGTCTGATATTTCGTATGTGGTTTCATCAGGTGTTTTTGGAGTTAGACACTGAAGTGATCAATGTTTTTGGGTCAAGCCGTGTTATGGCAAATATTACTGCATAAAAATGTCAAGAGTGAAATGTGCAAGTATGTATTTGGTAACTTAAAGTGCATTCCAGCTAGACATGTTGTTCCCTGAGAATGGAACCCATCGCTATTTCCGGTGCATTTATGTACTGATTAGGAGTTGAAAATTGATGGTTTGATTATTATACAGCGAGTAACTTTATTATGATGTTTGTTGAAGTGGTTTAATCAAAGCTGCAGGGAATTATTTGTTTTAGGGAAAAGAAGGAACCCTCACCCTCATTAAACTCCTCTGTATACATTGTTTATATTTTTGACATTTACAGATAGCTAGAATAACAAGCAGAACAGGAAAGAGAACTGCAGTGCGAACTTAATTATATTTAAGCTTCAACTGCTTTATTTCTCACTGACAGTGAGACGACTTCAACGACTCACACCTTGACGTGAAAGCAAACTGACCAACAGTGTCTCTTGCAGCTGCTCTGATCTCTGTTAATGAGAGTGTTTATCAGGGACTGCATATGGATAGCATTTACTCCAGTTTCTTTAGTCTGTCACTGTGGAGCAGTGCTTCCTGATGCACTCCACTAATAGTGCTATAATGTTGTGATCATTTTGATCTTAGTTTTATTTTAGATTTAATAATAATAGTATATAAAAATATAAAAATATATATTTAATATATATTATATAACAAAAATATAATATCAATTATTATTCTATTAATTATGAACAACAACAACAACAACAACAACAACAACAACAATAATAATAATAATAATAATAATATTATCATAAACAACATCAAATTAATTATTATAAACATTATTATTATTATCATTGCATGTTTTATATTTATTTTACATATCAGTTTTATTAATAACAATAGTAACAATAACAATATGTATTAATAAATATTAAAATATATTTTAGTAATACAAATATAATATTGTATATGATCAATTATTTTGTTAATTATGAATAACAACAACAGCAATATTAATAATAATATCATCACTGAATGTTTTATATTTATTTTATATATCACTTTTATTAACTATCATCTAATAACAAACAAACAAACACACAATAAATAAATAAATACAATTTGGAAAAATTGGATAATGGAAAAATATGAGAAAAGGGGTTATGTAATTTCTTTCTATAATAATAATTAATATTTTTTATGAATTAGTTTTATTGTTTGGAAAATTTGGAATATGGAAAAAGTTTTTATATTATTTCTTTAATAATAATAATAATAATTACATACAAATAAATACATTTAAGCCTATTCTATTGTTATAATTAAAATTTGTTTTATATATTTTTGTTATTATTATTCATTGCCATTTTTAACACCTGATTCACAAAATTGTTGTGTGTGTTTGGTTTAGTACAAGGGTAAGAACATATGTTTCTGTCTGTAGTAATGCTCAGTAACCTGAGGCAGTCATTGATAGAGTGATCCTGCACACACTGACACCAGCTCAAGTGTGACATTCAACCTCCACCTCCTGCTTGGCGAGGGCAAAGGTACTTCTGGTGTCATCCCATCGATTAGCCGCCTGTGTCATTACTTGGCTCTACTTTTTGTGACCTCTAGATGATTGCTCACCCTCCTCCAACAGCTCCTAACGGTATTTCAGAAATATCGGTTATACATTAGTTATACATGCTAGAAGCAAAAACCCATTAGCAAGAAAGATAAAGAATCTAAATTCACTTACACACTCTTTTGAGTTTATCAGTCTCAGTTGGGTTTGACTAGAGGGAGACTGCTTTGTCCTAAAGGGCCTGGGAATATTTTCGTCTGTAGTCTCCTCCTACTTAAAGCCACCTGGGCCTCATTTCCTCACTTCCTCTCCATACACTTCATATCTTTCACTGAGAGTTAAAACACCTGATAAAATGCCCTACTGACACCTGAGGCCAACCGAAAGATTCATTTCTGAATGAAAAACCCCTGAGGGGCTTTATGAGAGTATACAGGTACAACACATTACTTCAAGAAAGATTATCATTTCAGTAAATATCTGTGTGCAATTTGTAAAACATTTATTTGAAATAAGATGTTTTGTATGACCCTACATGAACAAAACCCTTGCCCTATTTTTCTTTTCTACTCATTTACTTTTTTTCCCTCAGTGTAGCATTTTCTTAAACATTGCATTGTCCAGCGCTGAAGACTTTACACCCGTGAGCTGCCGCTAGAGCGATTCAGATAGATTGTGTTATCATTTATTCATTCTGCTTCGCTTTCCCTGAAACTAGAACTAATCTAACCAATGCATTATTTACCATTAGTGAACACTTACCTAATGCATATTTCAACAGCAGGCAGCTGGAGTCTTTGTCTTGGAGGTGCTGATCACTTAGTGCTATTGAATGAGCTTGGAGATTGTGGCAGGTCACAGGTTCAAATGCCCAGAGGTCAATGTCACACACACATATAAGCACAATGACAATTAAGGGTCTTGATCCATCATGTTAAAGTCCTTGCAAAAACTTTAACAGTCACTGACCTGGTTGGAAATGATACAGATTTTCAGATTCAGATAAATGTAAAATCAAATGCTTAATGTTAATAAAATCCCAACTTTAGTCAAATTTGAAGTTGCTGCACATTCAGTAGCATCGCACACGCAAAAGAAGTCTTCTTTTTGTTTGAAAAGTGGGAAACGGTTAGGAAATTAGGGCAAACTACTCTCACATTGAAGGCTGTCAGAGGTGTTAAACACTTCCCATTGTGGTGCAAAATTTTTTGTAGTACATACTATTTAGAAGCGAGATACCGTATTGCCTTATTGGTAGCAAGCTTAGGGGCCCAATGCCATTCCTGCATAGAAATGCAGGAGCGGTATTGGAGTTTCCTCTTAAATATTGTGGTTGGCTTGTAAATTAATCATTAAGAAAATCTTGGATTAAATGAGAGCAAGATAAATGTAGGCTTTGAAACTGGCCAGTATATTTACCCATATTTAGCTTTCAACATAGAACTTAGGAACAAACAGTCCTTTGGAAGTTCTCTGCCTGAAACCCTCTCTTTTAGCTTGCACAGTGACACACCTGAGAGAGAGAGAGAGAGAGAGAGAGAGAGAGAGAGAGAGAGCCCAGGCAAAGGTCCTCGCTGCAAGAAAGGTAGAATTTCACCCCCTTTGAAGTAACAGAGAAGGATTCAGGCCCCTCATTAGCCAGATAGAATCTACACTCAGACATGTAAGTTAGCGATTCAAATCTATTGGGACAGATTGAATTCCGTTAAATAGTGCTGTTTTTTAGTTTTCTCAGGCTCTCTTGGCTATCTCTTATGAGGCAGCAAACAATGAGAAACACTGCAGGACATTCAGTGGCAGAGGCTGGCTGGGAAAAATCCTCTGGCTGTCTCATATTCGCTCCTTTCACAAATCCCTCCATAGATAGGTTATCTCCGTGAATGGCAGTCTGTAGCCCTGGAGTCTCTGCTTTAATATGATAATGATTATTTGAGAGGAGAAAAAAGAAAACTTGGTCAGCAGATTTTTCCAAAATATAAAATCAAAATATAATCTATGAATCAAATAAGTGGGATAACCATGGGACAACCCTGAAAAATGCACTAAAGCAGACAACGTGCCATTTTTTTTATCGAAACGCTTTCAAACTGTACTTGCAGTTGTTGTTCTACCTTGCTGTGAATTATCTAGGATTTATCCAAAAGTGTTCCATGTGCATTATGTGCGTTCTCTCACTTTTATTTTTGTTAAATGTACTTTTGCATGTGACAATATCAGTTATAAATCCTTAAATGGATTCAGTATATTTTTCTAAGTTAAATCTAAGAAGCACAGCCAAACATTATTATTTAGCAACATTTAATTAATATTATTCATAAATGTATACTCTTAATAGGCAATGTATCCCATGAGATGCATAACTGTAAAAGTGAAAATAATAGCAGTATTTTGAAGAAAAAAACATGAATGCTGATAATTGTTATATTTGAGGAAATACGTAATTGTAAAATTGAAAATTACACCAATATTATGAAGTAAAACAAACATAAAAACATGTTATTTGGTGTGTTAGAAAATAGCAAATAATGATGATGATAATATCCCAGGAGATACATAATTCTAAAATTTGAAAAAAAAAAAAAAAAATTAAAACATTTAGTGTATTAAAAAATAGAAAATAATGCTGATAATAATTTTGAGATATATTTCACAGGCATTCATATGTTTTAACAGGTTAATTAGCAAATATTACAATGTACTTTTATCAAAAACGTTTATACAAACGTATAAAATGTACTTTTATGCAAAAGTACTTTTATCATCTATCAGCTGTTCCAGGGGGGTCCGACATTCACTAGAAACCAGAAGAACACTGAGTTCCTCTTTAAAAATCAATTAAGTGTGCTGTAATAATCAGAGTTCCCAGAGATCTCATTCTCCTGATTGGTTCCTTGTCCCTAGTGTTGGCAGGAAATGTCTGACAGAGGAAGTGTGTGATAAGACCAAGGTGTTTGCAGGGAGACGTGAGATTAAGTGCTGAACCAACACTTCTGAGGACCCCGGGCACTGGGTTAGACCAGCACTAGGTAGATGGAGCTCATGAGGGTTATGGGGAGAGGAAAGACACCTTAGATTGAAAACAGCCATTCATCTTCAAACATAAGCTTTTGAGAGGATTAGTCTAGAGTTTAAGGTTTTCTCCTGTTGTTAAAGTTTGTCTCACTAGAGGGAACCAGTGCCAGTGAAGTTTTGTTTTAACCCCAGCACAGCATCCCACATCTCTGCAATGATGAAAATGTGAGAAATAGTACTTTGAACTTCGTGCTATAGAAAATAATGACAATGATTTGCCAAGCAATGCTTTGTGCTAAACAATATGAAGTACTAAGTAAACTATAATTGAAATTGGCAAAAGTTTAATTGTTTCTTTGAGCACATTGGAAATGTTTGTTAACAAAACTTTGAAGAGACTTCCTACACTTCTTGACATTATATTAACAGAAAATTATATTGTTTTATGAATGCATTCAAATGCCTTGAGCAGAGTTTAGTTGCACTAACATGTTTCTTTTCCCTCTTTTTTTGCAGCCCTTCCCCCCACCCGTAATGAGTAAACGTCTCCCCCGGTTAGTGGTCGACTTCCTCGCTTCTTCACGACTCCAACAGCTCTTTTGACGTAAGGTAAGTCTGTCATGAAATGGTTACGCAAGATGACCTGAGAATTTCAATAAATAAACTTTTTCCTTCAGGACACCCCCTCACATAATTCCAGAAATGTGCTTCTCACACCTTGTTTAAAGTACTGACTTGGCTCTCGACTGCATTACAGGTTGGAATTCAGGACTGAAGATGTGCCCAAATATGATATGAATGATATTTACTTGGCAGAGGTTGAATTTGGCTTGGTTTTTCCACCGAAAAACAGAGAGGGATGTCGAACAAGAGGAGAAAAGCGGAGATACGGATTCTGTTGGATAATATGAAAAGGAAATTAAACAACGCACAAACCAGTCTCGAGATAAATATTGTTTTCAGGGTGAGCTCTATCCCACGACAAGCACTGATGTCTCTTTTCATCATCGTAAATGCCCATTAAATGTAGTTTAATGGCTATAAGACTTTATATGGCTGCTATAAACTTATTCCGAAGGTACAAACAGTTCAGGTAGATCCGAGTCTTGTTGTTCCCACTGTAGGACAGAAGACTGATGAGGACAGCGGTAAATGAGGGGAAAAGCGGCAATCAGCTCCAGGTGTCTCTGATAAGGCTCACATGCCACGGGGGGGCTGCAGCAGTTAGCCAGAGGAGACCTGTATGGGCCAACGCATGGGGCTTCCAGCCCAGATGGGAGGGAACGGGGTGGGAGGGGCAGTGAGAGAGAGGGAGACACTGAGAGTGGGTGAGGCAATTGGGAGAAACAGAGTGAGACAGATAGGAGAGGGGCGAGAAAAAATGCCCCTCGTCGCCTCTCATTCTGACGCACACATGCAAGCAAAACATGCACGCGCACACGCGGATCTTCAAAGCCGACTGCTTTTCATAGTCTCCCTATTAGCTAAAGAGATTACATCTGGGGCCCTGAACCAAATAAATAAGGTGAGAGGAGTGTCAGAGCTCAGTCTGCTCCACCTCAGGATCCTCTCAGCACTTCAGTGGTGAGCAGAAAGGAAACCCACTCTTAATCAGAGGGACATTGAGAGAGCTGGACACAGCAGGGATTACAGTTTTTTTTCCTACTGTGGATTCCTCTCATTTCATCGAGAACAGATTTGCTGGCCTGTTGCATTCGGGTCGTTTTGCCATTCTTCTCCAGAACATTTTCCTTGCCTCTTGCTGTCCTCATTTTCCCCCCGTCCAACAGAACAGGGGTTCTTCACTGGATTGTACGTGGGAGAGCAGGAGGAGGTGAAGCGGTTCCCCGCGGAGGTGTTTTGAGTTATGGATGTTGACACATTCCTTCTGTACACGAGGAGAACCGGATCCAGCCTGAGCAGCGCAAGCAGACGCTACCGCCACGGACACTTCGCTGGACTTCACCTCTTGGTATCACCCTTTCTCCTGGCCAGCTCTTCAGCATGTACCTTTCTGTGAGGCTCTTCCCAGTCTTCCGAGCTCCAGGACAATGTGCAAATGGAAAGTGACTAAGGGTGCCTCAGCCTGGTTCCGTCTGTCCTGCCTTTCCCTTCCGCTGCTGCTCCTGCTCCTGTGTTCGGCTCTGCCCGTGGCCTGCCATGACACCCACAGGGCCGTACGTGCCCCGAGGGGCACCAACTCCTCGTTGTCTGCCGTGGTGGGGCGGCATGTGCGCAGCTACAACCACCTCACGGGGGACGTGCGCAAGAGGAAACTCTTCTCCTACCAGAAGTTCTTTCTCAGGATCGATAAGAACGGAAAAGTCAACGGCACCAAAAGCAAGGACGATCCATACAGTGAGTAACGCCCGTTTTTCTCCTCTTTCCTTTCACATGTGGGTCCCATAGAAGAAATGGCACTGCTTATTTCCTGCCTCCTTTGATTTTGCAGTCAATCATCCAGCAGATAATATAAACCTTACCTGATGTTGGTGGCGAGCTGCTGTGTGTTGAGTTGGGCTTTGCATGCGTTGCTGAGAGGTAGTCGGCTCTAATGTTGGTCCTTAGGTTTCAGAGTGCAGATTTATTTGTAGCAGGTTTCCTGGAACCAGTTTGAAATTACCAGGGGAGCCTTTCCTTTCTGTAAAATGTGCAAACTGTTGGAAGTTACTCCCGAACATCACGCAGTCCATCAGTTATCTTTATTACTGCTGCCGTAACTCCCTTGTTGCTGCAACAAATGGCTTACTTTTAAGACTTGATTAATTTCAAGCACGTCAGGTGATTCTTTTTTCTGTTGATATTATTGTGTTAATTTATGAATAATCAGAAGAATTTTAACTTAACAGTTCATGGCATGTCCAGACACCCGGCAGGGAGCTCGACACACCTGGCCACCACACTCCCAAATCTCCCTCTGCACTTTTTCGTTAGTAGGTTGCACACACATTGCCGCTAATAAAAAAGGCTTTGACATATGGGTCCCATGTGCTTGCTGCTCGGCTTTTTTAGACTAGGGTGTGCTGGAACTCCGCAAGACATGGCTGTGGGTATTTCAATTAGCCGAACTGCCTATTAAATGTGTTGCACAGAAAGTCTCTTAATAAATCCAAGACCAGGCTTGAAGAGTTCTGGAAGGCTTTCAACTACCATCAAAGAGTTTGTCCAGAAAGCTTGACACTGTTAGGTCCAGTGTTATAGACATTAAACATTTACAGTTATATTTATTAATGCATGTTTGAAAATAAATAAATAAAATAAATGTGAGCCAGCTTTTTTTTAAAATGTAAATTAAATAGAAAAAAATCCTACATTTATGTCCATCCTGTATGTTAAAATATGAAAACATATACATGTCATATGCCATGTTTTTTGTACTTTTCCTATGCCAGTGATCTCTGTACATGTTAAAAGATTCCCGCCACTCGCTTACCACATGTAAAAAATTTCACTGTCCTTGTTAGCTCCCACAATGACCCTTAGGCATGAAGCATACTGGTAATAATGTTCCGGCCAGATGCACTGAGTTTCAGTGAGGATTCACTTCTTGTTTCAGTGCTGATATATCTGAAGTGTGTATATGGCCTGGAATGTCTGCGGGAGGCATAGCGAAGGGGAACCACTTGTTGGTGAATAGATCATTTCTCCAAAACAGATTGGACCTCTGCCATCCCTCCGCTTTCCCTGCGCTTTTTTGCGGGCGCTATAATTGAATTCGAAGGGCCTCTGGTGCCCACAAGGTAGCAGCAGTGCTCCCTGCATCCCTCGTTTTAAAACAGCAGCACGGTGAAATGTTAGTGTGCGGCATTTACGACAAGCGTGTTTGCTTGATTTATTCTGTAATCAGAGACCATTGTTGTTGCTGCAAATGCCCGTAAAACGGGCAGAAATGAGTGGCTTGCTATGTTATGTATCATCATGTACTTGAAACATCAAAACATCCTCAAATGATTTTACTCCAGTTGGAGCCACTGGCATTTTAAAAGGAACCAGTCCCTTTGCGGTATAATATTTCTCTCAAGTTAACAAAAAGAATATTCCCATGAACAGCACAGCGTGTTATTGTATATATACTGACGTCATGTCGACAATTATCTTTGTGTTTGAAGGCCCGGTGTTTGAATAGAACTGAACTGTATCAAGAGGGTAAAGACCGTGCACAGATCTGAGCTGTCAAACTCAATTTTTAAAAATATATTTTTAACTTCCACGTTTAATGTTTATGAAAAGCACACTTTGCATTAAGCTGAAATTAACTGTCGAATGAACTCAAGGTCAGTAGTTTTTCTGTTTTGGATGAGTTACAGGATATGCTTTTGGAAAAGCACGAAGTAGAAGAAATGACGTATTTTATTTTAATGAGACATTAATGTAGCCTATTTACCAGCAATGCACATATAAAATGTCACATCTTGATGCAAAACTTACATTTACACCCCCGTAAACACTTGCAGTAAATCGAAAGTCCGTATTTTATGAGTGGACCAATATTTGTTTTGCATATTTGATGTGGAAAAATATTTGCAGAGAGCCTAAGTATGATAGATTGTTACATTTCTCAGATTCAAACTCCCAGTCAGAGTGTCTCTTTGTCCATGTTTGAGTTCTCAAGTCCAGCCTTCTTTAGTTTTCAAGTCCACAAAAGACCTGTCTATGTGCAGCTTGAAATCCTATCCCACCCATATTGTTTGATTTCCTTTCAGAATCCATCAGCTCAGTATCACTTTTGTCACATTGTGTCTCCCCCAAGACATTTTTGGAAACGGCACCCGTGCTGGAACTCGGAGCTGTCCTCGGTGTATTGAGCGAGCCTAACAACAAGCTCACTGTGATGCAAAAGCTCTCACACGGACCGGCCGGAGTTTAATCTTTCTTTTCCTGTTTTGATCTTGTTTGTCTTCTCTTTCTTCTGTGCAACTGTTTTGTGTTTATCACATGGCGCTGATGAAAATGTCAGTATCGACACGAGCGCAAAACCTCTGGTGTTGGCATGGCCAGAGGAAATTGTTAATGAGGATCATTAGTCTTTGACAACTTTGATTGAGGGGATTTGTCCAATCAGAGTTCAACTACTGGTTGAATCGTAAGGTCTAAAGTGCAGGGGTCTTTCCAATCATCGTGTCAGCTCTTATGCAGCAGATCAAACAAGGGTCATTATACGTCTCTCACTCCATTTGGGGTCAGTTTAATCTAATAGGGCTCAATTAAGATTACAGATTATTGCTGGTCTAATGAGGTGTTTCCAGGCCAAACTCCATTAGCTTTGGTCAGAGTGGCACACTTGAAGGCTGTTTTTCTTCACAAGACAATATAAATTACTCAGTTTATTTCAGGTGTTGAGTTTCTTTGTATGCGTTAGACTGAACCTTATCAACTATATAGCAAACAAACCCTTGCTTTTGTTTGCTGAATGAATGTTAATGTTCATAACTTGTCTTTCCTCCTGCGTTCAATCAGCTTCTATCAGTTTACCTTTTATAAAAGTTGTTTTGCCATTTTAATGAGAAAGAAAGATGAATAAGCCTATTCTGTCCAGTGTTTCTCAGAAACTAGCATGGAAGGACACAGCCTGCTGGGCAGCGTTGCGCTGCATTGTTGTTATGACTTTACAGGGCCCGGTGTGACATTAAATCTTTCATCAGGAACAATAACAAGAAAACTGCTAACAGCTCTCAGCATGTCTGCTGAGACAAAATGGAAAACAATCAACTGATGCTAGTTAGTATGCCAAAATCATAATCATATGTCCCTAATATTTGAAAATGGTATTATTAAAAAATAAACATATATTAAAATAATTATGTGGGACTAATTTATTATTAATAATAGTAAAATATATATTTAAATATATATATATATATATATATATATATATATATATATATATATATATATATGTATTTCTGTTTAATAAACCATTATTCAGTCTTTTATTTACAAATTACATCTAGCAAATTCTAACAACAAAAAAACTAAATGACCCACAATGCTTTTGACTTTGGTACTTCACCTTCTTTTTGAGCATCAACATCATTTTTGGTACCGCCATGAACCGAAGTGAAGTATTCTTACTCACTATGACCAGTTTTTGTTAATGATAGGCCTATAGACTCATTAAACGCCTTTTTGTCATTGCATTCATGCACATAGTAAACATGTCTGTGATTGGTCAAAGTGTCCAACCACTGCAAAAACGCATGTTGCAAGCAAAACATTTTGACACAGTGATTAATTGTGCAGCCTTATTAGTTAGTGATCATTTTCATATGATATCTGATCACAGATTTATAATCTATATGATTGCATGTTCATCATAACATTGGTTTATTCAGTTACCTTCTGCTTTACAGCTCAAATGTAGTTGTAAAATGACTCACTGGTGTGAATGAACATGTGCAATGTGTGAATTTAAATGGCATGTTGCCGGCCATGGCCACATGCATGGCACTCTTCAGAAGTGTTTGTGTGTGTGTGTGTGTGTGTGTGTGCTCTCTGTGGTTACGGTGCCCGTTTATAGCTCCCGTGGGAAATCCCAACCACACAAGTAATAAAAATGACTTATGAGGATTGAGTTGATGTGCAAAAGGTTAGTGTCAGTGTTTCATTCTCTTTGACCTTGACGTTCTCATAGACTTTCTCCTTTCTGATTCATAAATAACAGAGCTGGTTTTTACAAGACATTTTGAGGATCGCTACAAGATACACGGCCCTCAAAAATGCAACATGCTGATAGTTTTGACATGTTTATTTATAAGCTGTCCATTGTTCCATTTAGTTTGTTGCTGTTCTTATGAACTTTTTATTCATCAAAGTATCCTGAGGGGGAAAAAAAAACAGTTTCCACAAAATATTAAGCAGCACAACTGTTTTTAAAATTGATAAAAAATAATAAATCAGCATGTTAGAATGATTTCTGAAGAATCATGTGACACTGAAGACTGGGGTAATGGCTGCTGAAAATTCGGCTTTGCCATCACTAGAATAAATTACATATTAAAATATATTAAAATAGTTATTTTCAATAGTGTTTGTGATTAAATAAATGCAGCCTTAGTGAGGAGATAAGAAATTTCTTTCAAAAACATTACAACATCTTCCAGACACCAAACTTTTGAACAGTAATTTATGTTCTAAATATTTTATTAAAAATATTGTCTCATTTATTTTAATAGCTAATATGTTTGAACAGATGCTCACGCTGATCTACAGTTATTATATATGAGTTACTGTGAAAGTTGTTTTTAGCACTTCATGCTTAAAGGAGCATGATTTTAAAAATTCATGTGCCATAATTTGTATTTTATCATTTTAACATGTAAAATGAGGTAAAAGTCCATGTTTTCATTTAGACTGTTATACCCACAACATGTCTATATTCTGTAGTAGCAGCTCAACATCTTCATCTAGTTAATACATCCAGTTTTTCCCTTCTGAAAGTTCAACTTGGAGGAGTGGAAGACCAGATGTATGCCTAACCTCTGACCCCATTACCTAAAGCAGAGCACCATTTGTGCCATGAGATGTTCTGGGAAGAAACAGCACTGTCTCTTTTCTGCTGTGGTCTGTCTGATTGCCAACAGACGGTGACTAAAAGCACACTTGCCCACAAACCAGTGAGACAACAATTATTTTGGAATTGTTTTCAGGAAACTATAAGCTTTGAGGTGATCATTAAGCAGTTTACAGAGTAAGACAGACAAGTTTTAAGCCAGGTACAGGGAGTTTAGTTATTATAACTGTGATATCTACAAACACGTGTTGTTCTTTTTATGTTTATCAAGCCATTGAACAGGAAAGATTGAGGGAATGACTTTGCAAGGTCTTTCGGTGTCCTATAAATCTGTTACGTGTTTGATATGCTACAGTACTGGACAAATGAGAGCAGGGTGAAGCTTTCCTCAAACACATCTTCTCACAAGCTCCAAGGGGAATTCCTAAGCGATGTGTGCTTGAACAGATGGCGGCGGTTGGCGCATCAAAGCACCAGCGTGAGCAGAGATGCATTTGGCCTGTCAAAGAAGGGAGCAGGAAGTTTGAGTGGTCTTGCATTGGTTCCCAATAAGATGGGTGTTTGCTCTGAAATTTAGGAGGAGGTTGGAAACTGTTTGCCGCCACAGAAGGTTATCTGGATGTTTGGGTATGTTATGTTTGTGTTTGGGATGATGCATGCATGGTTGCATGTGCGCAAAGTGTTTCAGTGGTTTCATTGCCCAGGCAATGCAAACACTGAACAAATCTGTCTGTCATCAAAAATTAGTTGAGCACGAAATCTACAGTCCTCTGACAGTGTGCAGGGTGGTTAACAAATGCCTGGATAGTTAGTCAGACAAAAACATGATACTTGAATACTTGAACAAAAACATGATACATGATGCTCTGATGGTCTGGAATAACATGAAATATGTGAAGAGTTTAGGGATAATAATTCATCCAAAAATGAAAATTCTGTCAACATTTACCCTCATGTTGTTCCAAAAACATTTTTTCTGCTGTGAAACAAAATATGTGTGTAAATGTAAATCTCAAAACAACCCATTATATAGGGGCTCTGAGTATGGAGCCTAGCAACTGGAAGAGAGAAAGAAGAATTGTACTGACTTTTTTCTGACTTTCTCTTCTTTATGTGCTGTTTCAATGAGTCACATTTTAGCAGATTTATAGTGGGAGAACAGCACTACTGTTTTCACTACTGTCCGAGGATGCATTACGTAATATGAAATAGAGCTGGTACTTGTGTTTTAAGCTCAGACAGAAGACATGCACATTTGAACCATATGCCCCTGAGAACCGTAATGTTATCATGTATTCAAATACACATCATCCATAGGGCAAGTCATGGGCCTTAAATCATGTGTCCCTTTTAGCTTTTTAAACACTTCACAATCCAATGGGTTTTTTTTTAGGCCAATCACACACTACAAGACTGAAGACTGCATGCACACACTTAAAGAGTTACTGTTTCTTGTATGCACAGTCGAAGACTTTGTTACAATTGTAAACCAAAAATGCAACATTTGATTTTTGCTTCGCACTCTCACACCTTGTAGTGTGTGCTTGGTTTAGCAGGCTGGTCATAAAGCCCTAAAGACCTCAGAAGATAAACTGGTGGATGTGAGGGAGAACAGATTGCATAACTCTCTTTACCAGTGAGTTTGCATTGTGCTCTAATAGCAAATTTCAGTAGGAAAATCAGTAATGAAAGCCTGTTTATGAGGTGCTGAAAAAATGAGCAAAATTGTTTTAAGAAAAATCATCATTCCTCACAAATCTTTTAACACAGCTCTGAAAAAAAAGTATAGATGTTATTCTGAGTCTGTCTTTAGAGGCCACATATGCTTTCTGTAAACCATCTTGAAAGGCTAATTTTAAAAAATCTTCATGGATTTTGTTTTTACATGATCAAGAACATCAGGTTATCATCATCTGATCTGTTTTGTAGCTTTTAACATAAAAACGTTGCATTTCTCCATACAATCCAACAAACAATAGACAGAGCAGAGGTGCTAAAATCTTCAAAAGAACTGCATACAAACACTTTTACAGTCCTTCTAGTCTGAGTTCATCCAGAGTTGCTCTACACTGCAAAAAAAAAAAAAAAAAATGATATTCTTATTTGTTTTGTTTTTAAGTAAAATTTCTGAACATTCTTAAATCAAGATACATTTACTTGAGAAGCATTTACTTCCAGAAAACTAAGATTTAATATCATAAAATTAGGTGACTTCATGCTTAAAACAAGAGCAAAAAAAAAATATAAACTTGTTTTCCCTTTGAATAAAGTGTATTTTTCTGACCCCCAAGATTTTTCAGCTTTTTCACCTGAAGTCATTTTGCCTGTCAAATAAAAGTATCTTGATTTAAGAATGTTTAGATATTTGTACTGGGAAAAAATATATATATTTTTCGCAGTGTATTTCAGCAGAGCCAGGACGGGATAATGAGACCGGCCCCCCAGACCCATCCACTGATCTCCCTGAGCCCAGGAGCCAGGGGCCCATAGAGCCCAGATCAAAGGTCCAAGTCACTGTCATCAGAAGCCAATGATGGGTCAGCAGCAAAGATGCCTTTTAATAGGGACCCTTTTCCCTTTATGGTCCTGTAGGCAGGGGGTTAATTGAAAAGACGTGCGTGTCAGAGGCGTGGTGGTCTGAGGTTCCCAGGACAATTAAGCACCCTGGTGTAATATATGACTTGACTTATTCGGTCTTTGCACCGGTGTGGAGAGCCGACAAGTAGTTGAGGGTTCCCGAGTGCAAGTAAGATTATTATTTTGACGTCTGGAAACGATCCAATCTGAATGCTGCTTGGGAAAATCCGTCTGCCTGATAAAAATTGTTGTTTTCAAACACGTTTGAAGTGGATGGGGGTCTCTTTCACTCTCTCGCAGGCTTTGGTGGTGATACAGGTTGCACGAGGCTACAAATACGAGGCTGTGGTGTTTTTTGTAATTACCACAAGATGCGATAACATGAGTTCTGTCACCCTGCCAAGAAAACATTGAACGCAGTTAAGCGGGAAGGGGGGCGGCCACCTACAGAGCCTGGGGCAAGAGCCAAGTCTACTGAGGGAAGATCACGCTAGGCTATGGGTGGGACTCTCTGGACCACCGTTGGGCCATAGGCAGTGTAATGTCACAGACACATGGTCACTCACAGGCAGGGTTTGAGTAAGGTGGGGCCAGGCTTGTTAAAACGCAGAGGCTTTTAAGTCTTTGTAATCCGAGCCCTAACGGGGAGTAAAACAAGAATACTTGGAGGATTAGGTTGCACTGCAAAAAAAAAAAAGAGAAAATTCTCTCGCTTTTTTTCAAGAGAATGCCTTGGCTAGTGCTTTGAATAATGCAGGCAGTGAAATCGTGTTTGTCAGAATACCAGAGCGCAGTGATATAGATGTAACAAAACATTGGGTCTGCCAGGAAAACTGTTTAAAAGTATCACGCTCTTATGAGTCAAGACTTTGCTGTCTGTAGAGCGGCCGTTCTCAAACTGTGCTGTGTGAGAGATTCCAAGTGGCTGGCGAGATTTTCTGGCTGATAATATAAAATAATACATATATTTATAAAAAATATAAATATAAAAAATAAGGGCCTGTGAGTTGATTGAGTTTATTATCTTTAACAAATAAAGAATAAAAAATGCATAGCTTATAAATAATAAATAGCTTATAACTAATAACCATCAAGTACGTTATTGTAGTAGCAGAAGCCATTTATTATTATTTAAAATATTTTTAATTATTTTTTAAAATAAATTTTATAATAAAAAATACAAATAATATAAATAACATATCTAAAAAAAATTCTGAAATAAAATAAAATATAAATATTACATTAAAAGCTTCGATGAAAGTTAGAAATGTTGCCTTGGCAAATAAAATAAGTTTAAGCTGAACAACAGTGTTGTTGGGGGTTTCTCTCAGACTTGAGGTGTTAGGTGGTCTGCGGTTACTGATTAAGTTTGAGAACCACTACTGTAGAGGTTTGTTGAGGTTTAACTCTTACATGACTGCGCATACGCACTTTAATGAGCCAAATAAAACTGTAACAGACACGCACAGCTGTTGTTCTTGGTAATATCTTAAAAATGTTGATTAGATAATATGTGCTTGAGAGCTTACTGCACTTTAGACACTGGCTTCAAAACATTTCACTGTACTTTTAGGTCAAATCTCACATTAAATAACTGGTATTTGGCAGAAATCTGAAATGAAAGAGAGGCAGATCTTAAATGTTTATGGTGTGGAAGAAGAAAGCATGTAGAGAGACCTGTTGCTTAGATGCCTCAGAGATGTTTTGGTTTTGTAAATCCAGCCTTTTGTTGCAGACCTGTATTTCAGCTTCAATGCAGACAGGAGAAACACTCCTGGGACTCGTGAGAGAGTCGTAAAAAAAAAAAGAAAAGACTCCAGCATGTTTAGGTTTGACAGACCACATCAAATAGCCGAAAGCAAACAGGTGATTTCAGCCAGACGATTCAGGATTTATTTTGACATAGCACGCTTTAAAGAGCAGCCACCAAATTTACTGTAGACATGACATGTTGTTTGCACACATGACATGATATCACTCGCATAGGGATGGGTACAACTGCATGATAGGTGTTTGAGATTTCTGGTCAAAATTTATATGCGCTTGTGTCATTTTGGGCAGCTGTTCCATTGCTTTTGTCCACTCTATTACTCTTTGATCATGGATTATTCCCTCTTAATCCTACCAAGTCTGTGATCCCATCTCTGAGCCCCCTCCTTTTATTCTGTCGCTCTTGCTCATGAACCTGAGGCGAGGGAGGAGAGAAGATAGAAGTCTAGGTCTCCTTACATCTTCTCTTGGTGATTGCAACCTGAGCCCATGTGGAGTATCTGCCTTCAGATCCACTTAAACCTCCTGTTGTAGCAGCGCTTGCGTTCAATTCTTCTGCGTCACAAAACTCTGATGCCAATGTTAGGCATTTACAAACCATCCAATACACAGAGGGTTTTACACAGCTCTGAAAGTAGATATGCAACTTTGACTTTAGATATTAACTTTTATATAGATATTGACTTTTTGCTGGAGTAGGCTATCTGACTGACAAATAAATCCACAATTATATATATATACACTGTATATATTTTTTAAATTGATTGATTGATTGCTGTTTAGGCCAGTGTTGTAGAACTTCTTGTACAGCTTAAATGGAAACTATTTAAAAGGTTTTTGGTTGATTGAAATAAAGCTGAAATGTAAATATTTGATCAAAATCTTAAAAAAAAAAAAAAAAAAAACTTAAACTTGAAATTAAGGTTAGAAATATTGCTTTGAAATGTGGATGTACTAAAATTCCTGAAATTAAAACAAATTATAATAAATTATAAATCATAAAAATAAATAAATTAAGGAATATAAAAATATTTAAAAAAAAAATAAAAGCACATAACAAAATTACTAAAACTACAATAAAAACTGAATGTAAAAATTCTATAAATAACTCCAAAATAACACTGCATCTATAACATCTGTTTGAAATAGATTATATCACAGTGATAGGAATAGCATCAAATTAAGTGATCTAAATAATTATTTAAAAATTGCTAAAATAAATGTAATTATTGGTCTCCAAAAACGATGGAAAAATAAAATGTATACAGATTCTGTGATTAGAATTTCTGACCACCCAAAAGCAACAAGTGGAATATGTTCTTGGACATTTAGCTTAACTATCATTAAGTCAATGTTCAATATAAATAACTTAACCAGCATGACTTCCTAGGTCAGCCGGCATAACTGTGTTGGATCACCAGCTAGACCAGCACTAATTACCCTAAACTAGTAAGGAGGTTGATGCTGGTCTTTTCAGCAGGATTGGTAGGCCGCTCACTTGATTTAGAAGGTTGGTTTTTTACAGTGTTGTTGAATAGTTGCAAATAAAAGCACTGAATTCACTTAAACAGTGAGGTAAACTGAACTGCTCGTGTTCGTCAAAGGCCAGAAGCTGCAGGCAAAAGCTCTTTTAACCCCATACACAAACAACATAGGATCATATAGCCCTGTTTGCTACTAGGACATGCTTTGGTCTGGGACTAATCCCATCTAAAGCGTGATGGCTTTATGGGTTTACATAATTGCCTTTTAAAAGGCAAAACAGTAATGGTTACCACAACTTGAATCACTAATGGCTACAAACCTCTGCCAGCATGCCTTTCAGCTCTGAAAACTCCAACAAAGACAGCAAAATATGACTTTTCATGTCATAAATGAGCACTTTTGAGCACTTTTGTACTCCTGCATGGGAATATTTTCTGACTGTAGCGCTGGGGTTATGAGGTGGATTGTGGGTAAAGTTCGAGGAGGTCATTTCTGTGATGTTTTTAACTATATTTACATGTTGATATTTGTTACCTGTTCTATCATTTTAGGCTTGCATTTAATCTATGTCATTATGCAATTACATGTTTCATATGACACCAGCAGTGCACCTTGTTTAATGTAAAATAAATAAGTAAAAAGTATTTGCATAATTCCGAAAACTCTAAAACCTGCAATGTTTTAATGTGGACATTATGTAAATTATACGTTTACGTTTGTTTTCTAGGTACACTCGAAATCAAGTCTGTGGATGTGGGCATCGTTGCCATCAAGGGGATTCAAAGCAATTACTACCTTGCAATTAACAAGAAAGGGGTGGTCTACGGGGCGGTGAGCATCATTTTCTCTTCATTTCTCTTTTAATTATAGTTAATGACTGGACTCCACAACAAATAATGATAACGTTTCATGATCCCATCCAAACCGAAGACGTCCTTCTTATCGGGAATTGTTAAACAACATTCAGAATTTCTAAACTATTTATAGAAATTCAGCTTTTTACAAGCTTCCAGAAAGATCCGTCAGTCCTCGAGTCCCTCTCAGAGGCTTTGATGTCAGAGAGCCTGCTCTATTTCTCATGTCTTGGTGCACTTAAAAAGCCTGGGGTTGTTTTAAAGGACAGTTCCACTCCATTGCCTGTAAATAATCCCCCAGCAAAAGTCGGCTTGAGCAAAAGAGTTCTGTCATCTTTGAAAAAGTAAGCCGAGAAGGCCCTCTTCTTTACACTGTAGTCTCTCCTCCAATACTGCTCCATGCATGCGTTCTCCTCCATTCACAATCCAGCCATACAATCCTCTGCTCGCTCTTTGTTCCGAGTTCTCTCCAGTCCCATCGCCTCGCATTCATCCACTCTCATGAATGGCAAATGTTACCTGAAACAGGCAAAAATAGTGCCGTACTTTTCCCAAAAGTGAAATCAACAGAGTGGAAGGGGAAAGTCCTAAAATTCAATCACCTGTGCTTCGGGTCTGTTGTCTTCTCTGTGGAAATATCAATAAAGTGATATGAAGTGTCTACCATTTATATTAAGGGGGGGAAAAATATAAGAAAATAGTTTTTTTTTTTTTTGTGATTTGAAAGGATGAAATGTGGAATAAAAATCATTCTTATGATGATGCTATGAGTGAAGGGGAAAATAGTGGTGGATACAGGTCATCTATGATATATATTCATTCTGAAAAAAAAAAACAATAATTTTAAAACAAACAAATAAATGAAAACAAATTATTTTTAAAAAGTTTGAAAAACTTAGATGTACAGATTGATCATTTTAATGTGTCAATATTATATTGATAATATTTATAACAATATTTTGTTTTTAAAATAAAATTACATACAATATTATATCATATTAATTTTATGAAATGCATTTTTTCTGAAAGTAGTGGAAGCAATTTTGATAACGTTAAGATGAGTGAAGGTGAAGATAGTAGTGGACACATACTAATAATCTAATAATACAATCATTCCATTCCAAAATAAATACGAAATAAAAAGTATAAAAATATTTTTGATATTAATATGTAAGGACTGATCCTTTTAATGGGTCAATATTAAATGTAATATTATATTATAACAATATTTTGTACATGTAATAATACAACATTATAGTATAATTATATCCATTTCATGAAATGTATTTATTACTCTAATACTGATATGGGTTGCATTCAGATCATTACTTTTTAAATAAATCAACAAACTGCACTGCATGACCAAAGATGATATCTCGAACTGACTCAAGAATGTCTTCTTCTTTCAGAAGGATTTTGGCGTTGACTGCAAGCTGATAGAGCGGATAGAGGAGAACAGGTACAACACCTACGCCTCGGCAGAGTGGAGGAACAGGAAGAAGCCCATGTTCGTGGGCCTGATGGCCAACGGGAAGCCGATGAGAGCCAAAAAGACCCGGAGAAAAAACACAGCCACACACTTTCTCCCCATTCCTATCGTGTAGCTACAACCCCACCAAAAGGGAACATTTAACTGCACTGAGGAAAGACTTGGAATTTTTTTCGACAGTTTGGAGAAGGCACTATGTAAAGGAACTAAGAGAACTCCTTTTCACTGAGTCCGATTGTTGTCACATATTTGTTTTTAAGTTATTGGCACCAGGGAAAATATGGGACATTTTTTTATGCCAAACCCTTTTCTAGCAAAGGAAAGGTTGGACCAAAACCTACGGAGAGGAATCGGACATTGCAACCTCCCAGAATGAACTGAAGAGACCTTTCACAGAGTGTATTGCTTGTGTGTATTTGTGTGTGTGTGACCTTTGGATGCAGTTATTTATGCTGTACTAACTCATACGAGACACTCTAACAGACTCTCAAACTCAGTGACTCAGTGGACTGAAAGTTATGCAAACACTTACTGGAAGCACTTGCTCAAGGTGCAAGACTGAGAGGCCGAGACGGAGACCCCGCATCCTTCATCCGAATTTAGTCAAGCTAGCACCATAGCGTAAAGAACTCGAACATTATTAACATGCAAAAGCCACTGTATTTGATATCTCCATTCTTTACCTGACTGCTTTGGAATAAATTATTTATTTTATGTAATATTTAAAGAAAAACAAAGGCAAAAAAACATGGAATGGACATTTTTTATCATTTATGCTCCTCTTTTAAAAAGCTATTCTATCGGTAACACATGAATAAATAAATATATTTCTCCTTACCTAGCAGAAGTTGTGTCCGTGATGTTGAGAAAAGCTCATTTTCTTCTTTTATTCACTTCTCAGAGGTTAAATGCATCTGTGAAACAAATGATGTTGCTGCACTTTTAGGGGTGATACGGTTAATTCATTTTCTGTACCTTTAAAAACTACCAGCTTTATTGATTTTCTCAGTCTCTATTTACATTTTAAAATACCATAATTGAAACCACACATCACTGTTTCATAAAGAAAGCATTAAAAAAATCCCAGCGATAACTATGAGCTCATCTCTAAAAGCATTGAAGAATTCAAAACACACAGTCTTCGGTCAATGCCACACATATTGTCTTAGTATCAGTCATTGAAGGAACATTGTGCTTCGAGATTCTTTTAAAGCCAAGTTCACTTGTGCCATAAAAAGTCTGGTACCCTGAAAACATTCATCTTTGTTTATATTTCAGCTATTATCAAAACCCACATATAAATCTGTATCCACACTCAATGCCCTTTTGCCTTATTTTCAACTTTCACTGCACCTTTCAATCATCAAACTCTGCTCTACTAGCCCACTCACTTCAAAGAGTCAATGTGAAGGGTATGTGGTGTATATGTAAATATTGGCAGTAGATTATGGGCTGATTCTGATTATCTCTACTGTAGGCCTAATGCTTTTCCCCCTCTCAAACCTTCGGCACATTTCCAGCAATTAGCAAATAAAAACTTTGAAGCTTTGGGTTGAAGTCTCACCTTTTTATCATAGTCTCTTGCTTTTTGTTTTCACGTGGGAACATGACGTTGACTCATGGGCCTTCCCAGGCAGTTCTCATAGTTTCGAGTTAGAGTATTGATGTGTTTGTTTAGAAGTTCTTTTGGGTGTTTCATAAACATCTTTTCATGTACAATTACACCGAAAAGGATTCAAGACTAGGTCTGGGAACCGACAACCGGTTTCATTTTTTGAGTCGTATGATGTTCGGTTCGTTAACGTACTTTAGCACGGAGAACCGTATTAAAATTCTTTGAGTTTCCAGCAATAGACTAGTTATTCAAATACACAACACCGCGAGTGAATCTGTATCATGAAACAACGTACGATTGCCGAACGAGTGCCATTTCTTTTGCAGTGAATCAGAAACTAGCAGCACATTTGATTACTGAATGAGTCATTCGAATGAGTTGGTTCTTTTTAGTGAATCAAAAACACAACGCAACCAGTGCAATTACCGTAAGAATGATTCAGTTATTTTCAGTGAATTAAACAACTAATCTTACAGTTAATTGTAGAGATAATTCAGTGTAGTTACTGATTGGTTGCTCATATGACTAGTATCTTAACATTATACATTTTGTCAATAGTATTTTATAAAAATAAATGAAAGACAGGCCTACCACGTTTATTTATTTTGTTTAATATAAGGCCAATTATTCGAATGTATTTATGCGGCCTCTAAAAATAGAGCAAGAATCAATTTAAACGTAATTGTTGTTGAAATTAGCTCACAGTTATTCAATGGAAAGTTTCTTTTTCCCAAGTATTTCTTTCAAATATTTATTCCTTAAAATATTGTTTTAATGGAACCATTAGCAACCAAAATCATAATTCTTTACCATTCCCAACTGTTTTTGTAAATGGTGCTTAATCTACAAAGTACAGTTTAATAAGAAAAAAGGCCTACATAGAGATTTCCTTGATAGCTACCAAGCCTACAAACTTATTATATTAAGACATCAATAAAGAAATAAACAAGGAAGATAAATACAAATACCTGTTGTATAAGTCTGCAATCCCCTGTTGACTCATGAAAGAGCCACAGAGTCATTTGGCTCTGGCAGGGAGAAACCGATTCAGATGCATCATACATATTCAGTGCACAGCGCTGAAGGAATTCCCATTTGTTGGTTTTAGCTGAAATATATATTGTGACCTTCACAGCTTCACAACTTCACTCTTTCCCCAAAGGAATCTGTGGCTTGTTGACCAAACCACAGGAGCAGCTGTGAATATTTCATTCCAGAAAGGTTGCTTGGAGAGCAGCAATAGACAGGGCCGATTTTAACAGCCCCGAGGGTAGCGGCACCGCTGCGTATTTTTGGACCTAGATGTGGTGACATTGAGCCAAGCCCAAGGAGTTCCAGTAACAGAGGTGCTCTCCTATCATTAGCGATCAACGGGTCTCCGAAACTTTATGTCAGCTAACATAAAAGAGCAAAAGTGCTAAATATAGTGGTTTTCAGACTTCACTTACAGCACGTGTTAAACACAGGGCCAGTTCAGGCTGAGATTTGGATCTGTTATGATCTCTCGAGGTTTCCAATTTCTGTTCAGCAGGTGTGTCAAACATTTGCCTTGGCTTTGGCTGAGATGAAGCATGTGTTTATCAATTCAGCTCGAGTGAGTGAGAGAAACAGAGAGACAAGGCGCCTGCCAACACCAGGCAATGCCGACCCTTCAGGAGAACAGAGAACTGAATTTACACACTAATACGAAGCCATACTCTGCATTTGAATGTAAGTTAATACAACCAAAGTGGGGGTTTATTTTCCTAGCTTTTTTCATCTGTACTGGAATAAGACCAACATTACTTGTCAAATGTGATTTGAAAACATGAAAGTATCCAATTGAGATGGCAAGATAGTATGAGATCCTTCACAGACGGGCCTTTCTTGCCAAAACTAAAGTGTGTGTAATGTTCATGTGGGGTTTGGGAAACATGCTGCTAATAAAGTTGGTGTTTATTTGGTCTGTCAACCACATTAATGCACTTTATCCAATAACATTGTTTTCTAGAACAGCAAATGAGCTTGATTAAAGACAACTGTGATCTGTTTTAAGGGTCTAATTTAGGCTTGAAAAACATGAGGTTTTATAGTGGCTGAGACTAAGTGGTTGTAAGTACACATTGACCATTTCCTCATAAAAGTTTTTTTTTTCTTTTTTAGATTTTTCTTTCAATATAGTTGCATTGCTTTTAAGCATAAAAGTCAATAACTAATCTTGCATTTCAGTTTCATCCCTTCTAAAGTTTTGTGGCCTACAGAGAACTGAGCAAATCGCAACGAATTGAACTTTGCATTGACCTGTGAATCTGGAGTCATCAAACTTTGCCACTGTACAATCAACAGTCGCTTCAGAACCACGGACAGCTCTAGTTTAGTCTTTATGGAACGTTGGGCTGATTTGAATTGACAGCTACAGTATGTACAGTAGACCAAAGACTAGATGTTCAAGGACTTCTTGTGCAACTGCAAGATTTCTTAATAGATTTTATGTAACCAACCGTCCTTAAAGTTAGTCAGCACGTTCTGAATCACATTCTGATTTCAAAGGGTTACATCACAAACATGATGCATAAGACATTTAACACATTAAAATGAATGCAGAAATGCCTGTTGTCTGTAATTAAATCCTTTTGAGTTAAGATATAGAAAGAATTCACGTCGGTCTTGAAGTTACCAAAACAAGGCCTTCACAATAAACAACCTCACAAATGCAGACAAACTGAATTAAAAAAGCTATATGGCCTATATTATTGATAATGATGACAAAAAATTATGTCACAAACCCTTTCCATTTGTTGTGAGAGATAATGCATTAAATGTGTGAGGCGAGATAGTTCCCAAGAAACCCTGAGCCCACCTGCTAGTTCCTCTTGCTCACCATCTGAAGGAATCTTAAAAAATGGAATTGGATCAAACATGTCAAGAATTGTTTAACCAAACAGACAGAAGGAACACAAACAGATCTGTGGTGTTTGAACACAAACTCTTCTGATTTTGTTAGTTCAAGGAAAGTGAAGATATAACACATTTTCCATGCAATTTGCTGGGTTTGATTGGGTTTTGCTGAAAAAGAAATAGGAACTTGATGCCTTCAGGTTGCATAGTTATGTGCCGTATCCAAACTTTTTTCGGCGCTCCGTCCACAGCATTCCATCCACATGCATTATTTTGTTTTCCTGTGGGTAATATCTGGGTGGGCTGGCGTGTTGTCACACATGGCGTGTGTATGTGTGTGTCTCGGTGATGAGAAACCTCAGGGATTCTGCCTGCAAGCCTTGGAGGACTCTCAGCGGTGAGAGGTCTGGGAGCTCTCGTCTTCAAGGCCGCATTGCGTCATTACAAAACACTAGCGCTGGACATCTGGCCTTGACATGAAATTTCTCCTTTATCACCTGCTTATTGGACAGAAAAACAAGTCTGGTTCCTCTCAAAAGGACACGTTTTACCTTACTTCTTACCGTGTGGAAGACTTGAGAGTTTTTAAAATCAGAGACTGCTGCCTTTTGGAGCATTTCAACACCTATCCTCCCTTATGATCGACTATTCGTGGTTTTAATGGCAGAATTTCAAAGGAATCAACAAGAATGGATGTCAAAAGAAAGTTTGCGGTGTGTAAAATGAACATTTTTTAGGAGTTGGAGTTGTTGGGAATACCACAAGTGATGAAAAAAGAGTGGAAAAGAATAAGAATTCTTTACTTTTGTTGGATCAGTCGCTCGTCTTTGGTATTTGGGGGCAAGCATATTGTCTTTAGACCGCAAAACGTGAAACATCTCAGATCCTTTTATTTTCAGATTATGGAGAATTTAAGTGATAAAGTGTGTTTAAGCTCGGGTTTCATAGGACAAACTAAATCCCGGTCATCCTGTTACAATAAAACTTCTGTCACCGTGACTTTTATTCTCAAATCCTGATGTTCTATCAGTCTGCCTACTGAGACGGATATTGAACAGAGCTTCATGGAATTTGAAGTTAACCCTGGAGTCTTTCCAGATCTGTATGAATAAGGCCTGACCTCCCTCAGACTACACACCAAATGCTAATAATCAGGGTTTTGAAATGTCACAGCCAATTTAATGGGTTAGCTTGTGATAGTTCAACAATATCAGTCGGACTTGCATCGTCTCGTATAGTATGACAGCGCAATATCCCAATCCTGCAAAATGAAATATCATTTCAATGATTATGTCTGGCAAACACTTCCTTGGAATTGCAGCACAAATTCGTGGCAAGCACAGGGTTAATATTTTATTTTCATTTTAAGTGGCATGACTGCCAAACACTTAAAAATCTGCACCATATGTTGAATGTCCAACAGTTGAGGCTGAACCTATTGAAATTATGAAAACTGTGAAGAAAAATGAAAAAAGTGGGTTTTGCTAGTATTTGGCAACATGTTTTAAGGGCTGAGAAATGATGAGGTCCATTAACGCTGCTGGAACACTATGTGAATTTTTCATTTATGCCTGATGTGTGGGAGGATCAAACATGTGCTCAGAAAAGCATTCATGTCCCGTTCAAAATAAGATTTAAATAGTGCAGATCATTGTCTCTTAAATATAAATTTCAAAGAAGAAAAACAAAACGGCAGGTGCTGTCTCGAGATTTCATATGGGTATACACAAATTTTACATTCTGTAACACGTATACATAAAGTCTGCCCTCTGTTTTGAGGAATGGTTATACATTATACATACATTACATACCCTGTATGACATGCAGTGACGCTTTTAATATAATATTATGGTATGTTTCTCTGCTGACTATGGCATAACATTTTAAAACTAAGCTATCACACCACCATCTGCACATCCAAATAATACAAAATGTGTCGGACTTCTTCATCTCCTTGTCTTGAGACACTTTAGTGATAAAATTACCCAGAGAGTACACATTTTAAAAGCCTTTTTGGAAAATGTAAAACATATGCTTTCCACATATGCAAGCAATAAACATCCTCTGGCTCTATGTCCCCAATTTCAGCCATCACACAGTGTAGATAATAGCTATAAGGAGTGCCCAAAACATTTTTATTGCATTTAGTTTTTTCCTTCTTTTTCTCAAGGTCAGTAAAGAAAGAAATAATAGGTTAAACCCAGTACTGCATGGGGTGTAAAAAAGTTTTTTGTTTTTGTTTTTGTTTTATGTTTTTTGTTGATTCGTTTTAGAGAATTGGTTCATTCTGACAGTTCATGACAATAAACTGACTCAAAAAGAAACAATTCAGCAATTTGAATCTCTGCCCAAAAGAGGCATTTGGCCTCTTTTTTTTATGAAAAATATTTAAGGCTATATGTTTTCAACAAAGTTATATTCTACTCAGATTTATTCAAGTTTATTGCTGGCATCATTCTAATCAAAAACCCAGTCAGATAAATAATGATTAAATTGTAATTTATATAATTTGATAGTTATTATTACAGTAGAAATTTAATATTGACAATATATCAATAAATTAGATGTAAAGGACCATCTTAAATTGTTTCAATATAGCTAGTTTTTATTAGTGTCATGTAGTGTAACTTTTTTTTTTTCATAAGATGCCTTCAAGTTTGATTAGTTTAACTACCTAACTACTTTATAAGTAGTTTGTAACTTCGCAAGCTATAGTTTTAAAGTGAAAAAGTACAGCTGAGAACTTTTCAGACACATTTTGGAGAGTTCTATCTTAGGTTTTCAAGTCAATTCATTGGTTAAAAAATACTAATATACTTACCATAGCATACTATTTTAAATAATAAAAAAAAGAGACAATTTTGTGAGAGCACACAAGTGTACCACATTATTGAGAACGATGGCATACACAACATAAGATTACTGAGTTTCATTTTTTATTGATCACAGCATTATGGCTTCCTACTACAAAAAACTAGTTCCACAAAAGGCTTGTTTCCTTTGTATAAAACGTTCCTAACCGCACTGTCACTCCCTCAGTAGTGCACTAGCAGTAGCATTCGTTTTGTGTGACCATTCTGTGGAAGCTGCATTTCAAGTGGCACATATTGATCTCCTACGAGCAACTGCAAGTTATTATTCTTTCTGGTCTAGCAGCTTAAAGGGGAGGGCCGAATGACATAGCTTACTCTTATTATTTCAACATTTTATGTCGCACAGCAATGACGCTGTAAAATCAACCCATAAAAACTTACTGTAACAACTTTATGTTGTTCCTTTCTGTCAGTGGGGGTGGGAGAAAGGACAGTTTGATGGGTGAAAAGTTAAGAGAGGGATGTTTCATAAAGGCCTCCTAAAGACTAGTCTGCAACATGGGTTTGTTTTGAAAGAAAACAGTGACATGAGACAGAGGAAAGGACCGCTAAGCCGTCTCAGGTCTCTCTCGTTGGGTTCAATTTCCTTATCTCTTCTTCTCTGGTTTCTTTCCAATATCCTTCTTCCATTTTTTTATGGTGCCTCTCATGCAGGACTCAAAGTCATTGCAACAAGCACTTTAAAAACTAACATACTGTCTGGCCAGGGTAACAAATCCCATATGTCTCAGAATTGTAGTCTTTTTTTTTTAGATTGATCAGTGCAATGTGTCGTTGAATCCTGTACTTTTAAGCCTAAATATTTTAGACCCTCCAGCCGTCCATACTGTACAGTTTAGGCCAATCACATCCATCATGTGTCTTTCATTAAATATATACCGTAACAAATGTTCTGCCATATTTTGAAACAGGTGACATCAAACACGCAACATACAGACCTAATCATGCAAACTTGTATCTCAATCACAAATGTAGTGCTTTGCATTATTACCTGTAGGCATTCATTATAATATGGTAAGTCCCTTTCCTGTCCTGATATGTGATATATTTATCAAAACCTTAAATCAGATTGCCCACTTTAATGTCCGATCACAAAACTGGCTCTGAACTGATTTATTTATATACAGGGATAGGCAGTATTTCAAATACATGTATTTAAAATACGTATTTGAAATACAAAATACTATTTTGTATTCTGTATTTAAATACCATTGAAAAAAATCTAATGTATTTTGTATTTAAATACATTTAATCTTAGTATTTTTGTATTTTCAAAATACATAAAATACTTTTTGCCAATCAACCTCTTTATTAGACTGCTGATTTCCTGTATCAACTAGTTCAGACATGCCACTTTCATTCATGTGAACTGGAACTGTATGACTCCATCTAGAATTGGGTAAGCAAGTTTTCAGAATTTCAGAAGTCTGATTACAAGCTTGTCGCATTCAAGTGCTGTTGGAAAGAACGGGAATCATGGAGGATGCCAGGTTTCCTGGGAAAATCTTATTAAAACCAAAATTGTAGATATTTAAGGTATTTAGTTTTGAATAAAATGTAGCATCCCATTCGTTGACAACCATATAAACATTCACAGAGCTATCTATATAGTTAGCTTGTTGATGATTCTGGATTTTCAGTCAAATACATGCTGTTTTGCTGTGTATAAAACATACAAAATACTTGAAATGGTTATTGCACTACGGTGTGCATGATTTTAACATTAAAACAAGGTGATCTTGCTTTTGTGGGAGCAAAAAAAAAAAAAAAAACACCTGTCCCAGCAGCAACTGTGTTCCCTCCACCATGTTTATGGCCTGCACAACTCAGAAACTTGGGTATAAAAATTATCTCAGTGTTTCCCAGTAGAAAATATGACAAAGGCAATCATGTCCAATTTCCAACTAGAAAACTCATATTTACAAAAAAATAAATGAATAAAAAATTGATTGCCTGTGAAGGCAGCATAAGATAAGGTGAGGATGTTGTGGCCGGTTGTACTTGTCGATTAAGGTTAAAATGGAACACCATTCAGATTAGCACTTAGCATGAAGGAAAAAAAAAAGAGCACTAGCAAGAGAAACATACCGTTAGCACTAGTAAGTCTTGATAGTTTTTTTTTTTTTTTTTTGGTCAGATTTTGGTTTTAATTACTTAGCTAGTCAAATGTGTTCATTAAACTTTAAGCATTACTGGTTGCTTTGCCAATACGACAATATATATGTTGGCGATGATATAAAGTGTAAATCGATTGAACTTTTTCTATATCATTTATATATCGTTGTGGTATGCAGATATATCGTTTTGTTTTCCTCAGTGCATAACTGACATGTCACGAGTATATTTTTCATCCGTAAATGTTAGAAATTCATGCAAATATATCCATTTTGCTTTCAGGAGTGGGCGAGGCTTATGCGAGTGAACTAGCGCTGCTGCATGCATGCGCGCTAAACAGACAAAGCGCAATAATTCTGTGTCAAATATGTATTTTATGATAGCAGTAACTGTAAAGGGACTATTGTAATGGGTAAATAAAATGTAAGCTAATGCAGTCCTAATTACTAAGCTCAGATGTGTTAATGTGTGTTTAGCAGTTAAAATGTAGTTTTAATTTAGTGTTTTTCACTTTTAGTTTAGTGATTGTTAATGCTTTAAAGAGCAATGTTAGATTGTAATGTTCTAATGCTATCTGTTCTAACTATAAAAGGTACAGCTGTTATAAAACCAGAGAGAAAGGCTAGTATGTGAGTGAGTCGGTGGTAATATCATTGCATTCCTATTGGTCAGTGAGCTCAGGTTAGCCTGACAGTTTGCCTGCCGTGGACCAGGTTAGCTTTCCAGCATAAGTAGCCACAGAGACTGAGGTTGATCTTTGTTAAATTTGCTTTATGGAACCAAATCATTTGACAGTGAGTCAGACTAACTGAAATAAGCCTGGCCTATTTGGTAAACTTGTTTTATGAAACAGGCCTCGAGGCGTTAGAAGTCAGAAGACACATAAGTTAATTTATGATTTGTTGTCTGTCTGAACCAAAGAAATAAAAGCAATCAAATTTTTTCAGTTGCATCGTATTGCATCGAATCGCATTGTGCTGAATCGAATCGAAATCAAATCGCACTGCATCGTAATAGGGGTGAATCATATCGCATCGCATCGTTAGCTGCTTCATTTGTATCTTCAGTGTATCATATTGTTGGCTATGCATCGAGATGCGTATCGCATCGGCCTCAGTCATGAGATGCACATCCCTACTTCCTATGTACCAAGAAGTGGATTTTATTTTCTTGTACTTTGTCAACCAGTCTTGGGGGTAACAAATTACAAATGCCACAGTAAGAAATAGATTACCTACATATTTTTGATATAAAAAATTAAAATGCACACCATCATATCACAAAATATACCATTATGCTCTAAATTTTTCTAAAAGTTGTTCTAAAAATTGCTCTAAAAGTTGTTAAATGTGTAATTTCTGCATCTGTGATTGCTATATAAATACACCTATGCTGCATTAAAAAAAAAAAAGACATTTTGAAAATTTGTGACGTTATTGCATGTTATTTATTGTAGCCAATAAACAATTGTCTACAGTAAAAATAGCACTTCTAATGCATGTAAGTCAAGGCAAAATTAAATTCTGGGGGACAAAGAGTCTCAAAGTGCAACCAAATTTACCACTGTTCAGAATTTCACCAGTGAAATCCAGTCATTTATATAGTAATCTGGAATCAGGAATTTCGTGTGAGGGCAAAAATTTTCCTTACTTTGATTTTGAGTTGGATTCATCGTGTTAACCAACAGAAGACTGCTTGGTTTAAAAATGACATCCTCACACTGTAATCACTACATTATTGACAATGGATCATTTTTGCTTTGAAATTTTTTCCAAAATGTCACCAAAACTTCTGTGTGATTGCACATTCAGTGAGAAAAAGCAACGGGAAAGCAATGTTATGTGTTACTTTTACATAAGAATGTAACAATTACTTGCTTTTTATAATGGGTTACTCAGTATTGTAATGCATCGTTACTTTAGAACTATTATCAATAAACTCTTTAAAGCAGTCTCCTATAGCAGACGGCCTCCCCTCCCTCGTCTCTTCCCCTCTCCTTGTGAAATGTGGACCTGCGAGCTCTGTTGGTCTGTCTTTTCTCACCTCCACTCATTTGGGCCTTGATAAGAGCTCTCCAGCTGGGGCTCAGCAGGGCTGCGATGCTTCATCACACAATGTCTTAGTGCACTGCTCTCATTTACACACGCTCCTATTGGCCCAAGGCATCACCCTTGGTTTTTACAAGAAAGGCACTTTTAACCATATGTACACAATACAAATTAAGTTTACCTTGGCCAGCAAGGCTTAAAAGCCAGTGTCCTCAACCCTGCTTTAAAAGAGCTAAATAACTGTGGAGGGTCTGACATCAAACAAGAGAGGAAACCAGGAGGAACGGGAAAGGGGGGATGTCTGACCAGACTTTGAGCCTTCAATACGAAGGAAACAGAAGCTGGGTGCCATGTCATTTAATTAGCGAGAGCGCCTACTCTGTAGTTTGCTTGTGAGTTTCAGTCACGGAAGAATTACATCTCCAGGATGTTTGTCATGGTGTTGTTTGCAACTATGGCCCTACAGGTTGAAATTAAAAGGACATCATTTGCTTATTTTTGTTCATTTAAAGGGCAGAATTACCTTGATGCTTCAAACAAACTAACCGACACAAAGTAGGGTCATGCTGGTCGACTAATCAATGGTTGTCGAAAGTTTTTTCTTTCATTTTGGTTTTTAATGCTAGTGCCAATTAGCATGCTGACACCTCTAAAGCTGTAAATACTATATATTCAGACAGAAATCCTTGGCTTTTGTGTTTGAGATTTTGAGTCTCACAATGATCTTTAAGATGACAAATATTTGCAACTTACACAAAAATGCAACTTTACCTAACAAATGCGTCCAATCAGACTAGATTAATTATTCAAAGATTCCTTCAAAAATACAGGTAACCAACCCAAGCTCATGGAAAAATATGACTTTGGCTACATTTTAGCAAAATTATATTACGTTGCTACTTGCACTGTCCATGACTCTTTCAAAGCAAAATGTCCAGTCAGTGGAGCTAAAAGCGTGTTTAATTTTATCCAAAATAGATTAATGTGATTTTGGCAAGTGCAGTGCTGTACCGGGTGAGCTATCAAGCAAGTTTACAGTGTTAGAAAAGCCATACATATGGAGCTGGTTATGTGATACAAACCTCAAAAGGTATTAGTTTCACAAATCATTCACTAAATGAGAAGCATTTTGAGGTCATAACATTGTATTGTGCAAAGAATTGTGTGAAAATACGTCTTTCTTAAATAATAATCTGCCATGTAATCACAATTTGTGTGAAAAGTAATAAGAGCTCTTGGTGTTTTATCACCATTTTTGTTCATTTTTCCAATGAATCTATAGGTTAAAATGAATGGTTAGGCAGAAACTGATTTTGAAAAAAAGTAATTTTGCATATCATTAACACAATCCTAACTATTTCCAACTCTAGTATAATAAAGTTTAGTATAATTTCCTACACTGGAAAACATTAATAGTATGTGCACTGAAAGACGATGAAGGCCTCAGTGGTAATGACATCTTGCCCCAGACTCAGAAATCATATGTATCGTCTAACACATATACTGGATGCATAAAGACTAGCATGTGGCAAATGGGGATTGTTTCCATCAGTTTTCCCATCTGCCCCGGCTGTAACCTGTGGGGGGATGGCTGGTTGTAGCACACCGAGTCGCCTGTCAACCCCCATTTACCGCTGACCCAAGAGCACTATACTCACAGTCCCCCCACAGGTCCTCAGGCGGTGAGTTTTCTGAACTGCAGCAACTCTGGATCTCTTGTTCCCTAAAGTGAAATTAAATGAAAACACAATTATTTCTAATTAGTGTGCTAAGAAAAGACTAAGTTAGAGTAAGTAAAGAGTAAGATTAAGCTATTATAGTTTCTTCTATGAATTAAATTACATAAGTTTTTGAAGTATTTTGTTGACTCATGATCTGTTTTAGGGAAGTGCCATACATTTTAACATGATGAAAAATTTGTGAATTTTTGTGAAACTTTGTGACAAAAAGTCACATTATGAATTGCACATTATATCATATCCTAAAATACTGAGAATTAACTAAAAATATTTTAAAGTATATTGTATATTTATTGCTTATATTTATTTATATATTTTTTAAAAGATAATACAAAATTCAATTTCAGTTTTCAACTTCAAAATTTCATTGTCTTAATATTACTGTATTAATTCAATGTCTTACTATTATTGTATTATTATATGTATTATGTGTATTATTATTATTATTATTATTATTATTATTATTATTAATTTACTGTAACTTATAATCATTATTATAATATCTAACTTATTAGTAGTAGTAGTAACGTTAACATATAATAATATTTAATAATAATAATGCCCTTATGTATCCCTAAAACAGATCAGGAGTCATTAAAATGCTTCAGTAACATAAGTAAAGAAAAACATTTTTCATCATATGCACTAAAAAGTATAGAACGTTTTAAAAGATTCTGCAGATGTTGTGGAAAAGCCTGGGAAGAGTGACATCCATCTGACAACGAAATCCGCTATTAGCACATGAATGACAGACCACCAAACCACTGCCTTCATTAGATGTTTTATCAGCGCCCCAAAGGCTTATTTCTTGATGAGTGTCCCAGGCCAGGACATGCAGGAGATAAAGTCAGGATGTGTCTTTAATGCCAGATCATAAATACCAGCACAGTGGTGCTTCTGGTCTGTATCCATTCCCTAGGTAAACCCAAAATGCCACAAGAATCCACATGGCTGGAAGAGTTTAACTAGAAACTGACAGAGTAAAAAGGGAAGTCAACATTGAGCTGAGCTGAACTGTGAACTGGCTGGGGAGGTGTGGAACTCAGCCATAATGTCCCGGGTCAGGTTAAGTGTGTTTCCAGAGGAGGGTTTGTTAATAGGACGTGTTTCAACTCCCACTTATAAATGAAAGTGTCATTTATAAGCGAGAATAAGCCAAGTAAGCCTATGTTTATTCTTGTGACCTTGAATTAAAACTGAATTTTATTTATATTATGCAAACATAAAACTATGTTCACAAGATTCAGTTAAAATTTGGATGTCTATTGCAAAATAAGAATCTGGCAACTGATAAACTAAAGTGAGTCTGATCGGGAATCAGACTCACTTTAGTTTATCAGTTGCCAGATTCTTATGTTGTAATAGACATCCAAATTGCTCCCATACTAAGAAAGATTCTAAAATTCTCCCCTACAAACATCCGAGGGGTCAAGTATGCTGGATTAAACCATCTTTTCAGGTGCTGGCTCTGGTTCTCACATTAGCAGCCTTACATGTCTACAATATTTCCAATTGGATGCCTTTTATGCATACCTTTTTGACATCTTTGTGAGACTGAAATTCAAGTCAGCGAGGGGGGGGGATGTTAAATTGGCTATGTGAAAACTATGTGAAAAGAAAAACTGCAGTCTAACCGCAGAGAAACAAAAACACCCCTTTTAAAGGTAAGTGGATTATGTGCACATGGCATGAGCTTTGTGACAGAACAGAGGTCACCGTTCCTCAGTTGTTCTTTCACTCGCTCTCGCCCCTTTCCCTGGAGAGGAGCGTTTCTCAAGGCAAACCTGTTTGTAGTTACAGGGTTTGTTGTGCTCCTCTGTTTTGTAGGTCAACATGTCTTCCCCCCATTAATTGGTGGCTCGGTGTATCACGCAAGGAGAGTTGCAGCTGCTTCGCATTATACAGGGAGAAATGCTGGTGGAAGCTGGTCATCTCTGCTCGGAGCAGGTTCCCTACAATGTAGACTGACTTACTGTGCCCCCTCATGGGCTCCTCTAACTGAAAACCACTATACTTCACCAACTGTGACCAAAGTACAGGTTTTACTTCTATACAAGCAAACAAACACCCTCTATTTTGTATACACAATGAGGTTGGGTACAGTTTTATGCGCTACCTCTGTCTCGTGAGTGCGTGGGTCTCCAGCGCAGACACAGTTGGGATATGGGACAAGTTAATGCTGCAGTATAGCTGGCCTCACATGATGAGTGATTTACATGCATTTTTTCCTAATGCATTTTACGCATAACAAAGACTTGTGCATAAACAACATTATTACTGCTCTGACAGATATGCATTAGTACAAAACACGTGCATTTTGATTATTAATAAAATCAGCAACCCCTAATGAGAAACTGGTACTTAAGCAATATCACACGAGGAAAAGCAGCATGACTGTGAATGTGATATTGCTTTAATGTTTAAACAACAGTTCAATAAACAAGGAATTATTGAGTAACTTGCTTTTGCAAGTTATTTTGTCTGCTTTGCTTTACCAACATACTGTAATACTGTAATAGTTCCAAACCAAAGTCACAGCTGCACTGTGCATCTTAATTAATTATTCAGTTACTCACTCATAAAAGCAGTCATATGTATCATAAATCAGCATTTTTGAATCAGTTAAATTAATGATTCAATGACTCATTGATTGTTTTGTTCCTGAAAGCATCAGCATTTTTAAAACGATTTGGCTGGGTGAATAATTCAATGACTCAGTTGTGAATCAGCATTTCTGAATTGGTTAAATGATTCAGTCACTCACTTAATGATTGTTTTGTTTCTGAATGCATTATCATTTTTTAAAGCAGCTTGGCTGGGTGAATAATTCAATGACTCAATTGTGAATTAGCATTTCTGAATTGGTTAAACGATTCAGTGACTCAATCATTGTTTTGTTCCAGAATAAATCAGCATTTTTTAATGATTTGAACAAGCAATTACTTTGCAACCATTAAAAAAGTATGTTCTATATCGTATGAATCTGTGTAGTATGAATGTAATCCGGATGGATGTACTTACGGCTGGGCAATAAAACGCTAACAATAATTATCGCAATATAATTTTCCTCGATAAAACAAGTTCAATAAATGTTCGATATAATGTTTATGCACCAAAAGCAGAACTAAACAGCGCTACTCATTTGAACCGCGCAGCTCAACATTCAAACAGCAGCGCAGCACGAGCTTAGCAGATGTGTTTACTCACTGATAAGACTCTATATGATAAGTCATCTGGTGTGAAGCGCTTGAATCCAGTGAAGAACATAAATGACTCTGTGATTTAAACTAGTTTAAAGCCAGATGAAACAGTGCTAACAAACAGGAGAAACACTGTACGCAACATTACAGTCAGAAGGCTTTTCAATCTACAAATCACCATCATTTACCATGGATTTACTGTAGAAACATTAACTGCACCATGGTATTGTGGCAGAATAATCATCAATAAAAATTTTATGATATTATTAATGCAGACATGAATTAAATGTATTAAAGGAGTGTTTTTAATTGTGGTTATCATGATCTAAACATGTATGCAACTATGGAAGACCATATAAAAATGAGGTAATAAAGATTTGAAATTTATCATGATAATTATCAATATTGACTGATATGCAAAATTTTATCGTGATAATTTTTTGGCCATATCGCCCAGCTCTAGATGTACTACATTTGTGACTTAGCAGCATCAGGTGCGTCGCTTCACTGCCATTCACAAATCCTCTCCCGAGGCATCATTGAATAGTAAAATGTCTGTTGAATCCACACTTTTTGCTCACTGTTTAATAAATACTGTAAATCCGGACATACAAGTCTTTTCACATTCTGTTTTTCATAACGTGACATTTATTAAGACGGTCGCCACCTACAATGTAACCCGCAGAAAAAGTCTTCAAAAAAATCCCTATACACTGTCTAGAAAACAAAAACACAGACATGCAGAATGCTGCTTCATCAATTAGATTAAAGACCGTAACCGTACAATTTACGGCATGTAAATTTAATCACAGAATAAAAGGGGAAAAATAACAGGTCTGGTTTAATGTTTTCTTATGTTTTCTCTTAGCAAGAGATCGCTGAAATAACACACACCTTGTTAATTTGGCAGGTGAGAATTTACTACTCGCCTTAAGGGACAGGCTGTTTGCGGTATCCAAATAGTGTGATTCAGTGTGATCACAGGCACATTAAAACCATCAAACAATATTATGCAATAATAGCCACACAATACGTCTTCAATAAAATGCATGCCTATCATAGGCCACCTAACACGTACACGTGTGAAGCAGTTTGTGGATCTGGTACTGCAGCCCTAACAAGTAACAGAACTGCATGAGGAAAAAGATCCTCCATCATGCAAGCATCTCCTTTTTGTTGTTTTGTTTTTTGAAATAGTTTTGATAGAATAGATTGACCTCAGCCTTGTCCTGGGCCTCATATTGAGATTTAGCAAACAGAGAAACTTAGTAAAACCACCTCCTTACTAGTTCTGTGCTTAACCCCGGCCACCTACACTGCCACGGGGCAACTCTGCGAGGACCTCAAAAAGGAAATGGGGCAAAACTATCAATTCAAGACACATGTTAGGGAGCGTAGCCTTTTCCCTCAAAATAGAATAACCAATTATCAGTGCAGGAGTGGAAAATGTGAGGTGAAAAGGGCCAAGGAGAATGACGTTTTTTGTTTTCATTGAAATGCATTGCCAGTGACAGACATTTTCTGCTAACTAACCTTCTCAGCTGCTATCTTAGTTGGCAACCAAAACAAGTCAAAATATTGTAGCAAAAGCTATTGCAATGAAACAGCAATATACTACACAGCAAAAATTTGTGGAACAAAAAAACCACGGTCTGCAAAAAATGTTTCACTAAGGAGATTACATGTGTGTATTCTTGATTTTATGCACCTGCTAGTGATGGGTGTAGTCCCAAACATTTTACTAGCAACTATAGTGAGCTGTGACATCAAAGGCAGCAGACAGGGAAAATAAAAGTCTACTCTATCATGCAGACCTCTCAAAAATAAAAAAGGTCATCAATGAAACACATACAATAATATAATTAAATATTAGTGATTTATGTGATGCTTGATCCCACTGTGTAGGTATATTATCTACATATATCATATATATATATATATATATATATATATATATATATATATATATATATATACAACATTTTTAACAGTATCACAATGAAACTAAGTAATATCAAACTAAATTTATTTACACTAGTGGTTGGGGTCATTATTTTTATTTTTATTATTTTTTAAGAATTTAATACTTTTATTTGGAAAGGATACATTAAAGTGATCAAAAGTGACAGTGAAGACATTCATAATAAAACACAAGACGAATATTTCAAATGAATGCTGTTCTTTTAAACTTTCTAATTATCAGAAAGTCCTGAAAGAAAGAAATGTCACATTTCCCACAAAATATTAAGCAGCACAACTGTTTTCAACACTGATTATAATGTTTCTTGAGAACCAAATTAGCATATTAGCACTGTTTCCAAAGGATCATGTGACACTGAAGACTGGAGTGATGGCTATACATTATAAGAAAAAAATATATTTTTAAAATATATTGAAATAGAAGTTATTTTAAATTGTAATAATATTTCACAATAGTATGGTTTTTACTGTGATTTTGATCAAATAAATGCAACAATAGGAGACTTCTTTCAAAAATATTCAGTTTTAATAAAATACATTTGAGATTATTCCTTTAAAACCTTTATTTGCGCATTTCTTGCATGGGTTACTTTCAATGACACAAAAGTAAAGCACAAACATACAAAAAAAAAAAAAATGAGTCAATAAAATTATGACTCTGTACGAAATTATGACTCTTGATAACCTTGAAGAATAACATCTGTAACATGAACATAATGTGCATAAGTCATTTTTGTTGGAGTTCCTGAGCAGGAATGAGAAAAATGGCCTCCCACAAGGCTGAATTTACCCATTTCACCACAAATTGGTAGCATAACCAACAGAAAAGAATATCCAAGCGAGTGATATGTTGAAGAGAAAGTACTTTTCACACAATGGGCTGTTATAGTGGTCAAAGCATTCCTAGAAATAGAAAGCATTTGGGATCCTTTCGGGAAGACAACCACAGTAAATATACAAACATGCCAGAACTACTTTTCAAAACATGAACTGATCTACTTTTTTAATTTATCAAGCTACGGAAAAAAAAAATCTTAGCAATCAAGAATAGTTTTAGTGCACCTTTTCCATTCCTTTCTCCCACATAATCGTGTAATTTCATACAGGTATTCAAATGTGGGGTGGGCTATCAAAGTAAAGCTCAATGAGGCAATGTCAACCACACACAATGGAATTCTCACAATGCTGCTCCCATTCCAGTAACCTCAGGGGCACAAATGACAGAAATCAGCCGAGACAGAAGACGAGACGTGACTCTATGAGCACTTACAAACAAATTGAGAGGTTCAGAAGAGCAGATACTGTGGGCAGTGAGTTGTGGCCCTTTCCCGCCAAGCGAAGGGGGGTATGGCGTGGTGGTCCAGCTTTCCTCTCATTAGGATTCCTAATTATGGTGACTTGTAGGAGTAGGGCACTCTCCAAAAGGCCAGTAACTGGTTATTAGAATATTATTACAAACATAAGAGGTTGGCCCTGGGCGGCTGATTGCCTGCTTACGTGGGAGGTGCAATTTGGCTGGAATGTTCAAGGCAGGGGGGACTTGGAATTGGTTGCCTAGTAATGAAAGCACCATGGCACATTCAGTAATTACCTGGACCAAAGGAAAATGAAGCAGGGGCTCAGATTATATGCCAAATTTGTTTTGATTTCTGTCTCCAATAAGGCAGGGAGAAATTAGCCAAATCCTTAGCTTTAATTTATCCCTCGGTTTGCTTTGGTCTTCTAAAATTGGCCACTGCCTCCCACCTGGAACCAGGTCATAACCTGCTCACTTAAAAAAAGAACTAAATTCAAGTTAAAATGAACTGGAACAAGATAAATGTGGATTTAAAAGCTATTTGTTCTCTCATTTTATTCTGCTAAACATTATGTAACAAGGGTGTGTGGTGGACATCTGAAATGAGGAAGACGAAGTTCCCTCTCTGGGTTTGGGCTTTTTAGTTATAATCAATATAAATTCATGTTTTAGTTTCATTTGATGTTTAACACAGTGTCTGGGTTTAAAGCTTACCTCACACTGGCAACCAGACTATAATTTTATATTATTTATTTGTATGAATATACTAACATTTATTAAAAACATTAAGATTATCTATTTACTGTAAACCAAGTGTATATTTTAATTTATGTAAAAAAAATTACATTCAAAATAATCACTACGATAATACAGTAAAAAAGCATATTAACTGTGGTCCTTCTGTTAAATTTCATATGTTACGTAATGTTAATAATACTTAATTTTCAAAGGGGTGAGCTATTTCACTAGCGATTCACAATCAAAAGACTCTTATGAACTGATATTTTTAAAGAATCAGATTTAGTCAGTCATTACTGAGTTCAAAACTACTTTGATGAAACCTAACTCGTCTGTCAGTTTCCACTTCATAATGAATCAGAAATCGTAGCTGTCATACATACTGTACTTGAGGTTCTGTGAGACTTACATCTATTTACTTGTAAGATTTATATTCACAATACACGTTTTGTTCAGTCAATTAATAATGGTATTCTAAACTACACTTAAATATTTTACTAAATTATTGGTTACTGTTTATCGCATTAGGTCCAGATGTTGCCTATATGTATATAATGCAAATAGAGATAATTTGGCTTCTTAATGTTGGATTGTGGGAGCAAATGGTGCAAATAGTCTTTTTTTTTTTTTTTTTTTCTGGAAGACTTACTGATATGCAGGCATTACTGCATTTAGGCTGCACGGTAGTGATGTGTAGGCACTAGCTTGTCTTCTTCGGAGAGAACGCCCCTTATATGTAAAATTTTGCAACGGCCATATTTTACAACCTTCATTGATGTAGTGCATGTAAACATATCGCTGTTATGTCACAAGTCCCTCATTGAAGCATCCAGCACAAACTGTACAACCACACAGTGTGCGGCAGCACATAAAGACACAAACACACTGCATTGATTCACAGTGCCAAGATGTTAAAGTCTGAGCAGAAAACAGACAGACAGATTCAAGGCTTCTAGACTCCTTTAATTTGCTGTTGTTTGTACATTTGTGGAACGTGTAAATGATGAAGAAAGCAGGTGGCTCCAATCATCTGGTCGGCAGCTGTGTCTTTCTGACTCACTTATTATACTTTGACCAGGCACCAGAATATGAATACACGCTTAGACGCACATATGGCATGGAGCACAGGCTAAAATTGACAGCTGCTTTCTCAGTCTCACTGTTAAAGTTCAGCAAATGAGTACAGACTGCGAGAGTCCTGTCCTCTGAGATTTAGTTAAAAACAAAAGGGCCAAAAAGGGGTTCTCCTTTTTTTCTGCATTACTGGAATCCTACTCGCTGCCATTTCTGACAATGCATTGAGCAATTGTTTGACTCACTTACATGCGCTGCAGTTAAATTAATCACAGCTGCAACAAACACTGCTAATTTCACCCAGAAAGCGCTAGATCTTAATCTTTTGTGCTGAATAATGAAAACAAACAGTGCCGCAAATCTTTTGAATTCATCCTGAGATAAGTGTAAAATAAGACCAGTAATTGCAAATGAAAGCGCTTGAATTCTTGAATTTTTATGGATGGGCCCACACCCATACAGTCAATAACGTAAAATTTAGTGGGCCAGGACAATGCCAAAGGATCCTGCTCAAAAAGTTCTGGAACTGACATGTACTGTAGCAGCATACATCATTTGTGCACTAAATTCAAAAAGAAAAAAACATCAGTAAGATACCTGATATTCCACCCCAAAATTAAAATTCTCTCATTAATTACTCACCCTCATATCATTCAAAACCCATAAGACCTTTGTTAATCTTTGGAACACAAGTTAAAATATTTTTGATGAAATCTGAGAGCTTTCTGACCCTGCATAGACAGCAACACAACTGAAAAGTTTTATGGGTCAGAAAGGTATAAGGACATCATTAAAATAGTCCATGTGACATCAGTGGTTCAAACTTAAATTTACGAAGGTATGAGAATACTTTTTGTTTGTGATACTCTCATGAATGCTCATCAAAGACTGACACAGAAGAGAAGAAATTGTTTAATAAAGTCTTTTTTTTTTTTTCGCACACAAAAAGTATTCTCGTAGCTTCATAAAATTACGGTTGAACCACTGATGTCACATGTGGGTAATATGATGCAATTTCAAGTTTTCCTTTGTCTTTGAAGTGTTACAAACTGTTCATGCATACAAGATCCGTAAAGTTGCAAAGACTAAAGTTTCAAACCGAAAGAGATATTCATGATAAAAGTTAAAACTCATCCACGCCTTTCTAAAACGCCTCATTTAAACACGCCCCCACATATTTACGTTACTTTGTTGGAAGATTTGCATAACACCACCCAAATGTTTACACAAAGAAAGAAGGCGTAACTTTTATTCTCGCTGTAGTATTGTTGCCGCTGCTGCCATGTCTTGGAGACACTGTGTGTTTCCAAATATGGTAAGGGGCGTAACATTTCCATCACACACTTGAGGTATTTGGCCAATCACAATTCACTGGATAGCTGGCCAATCAAAGCACAGCGCGCTTTTCAGAATGATGAGCTTTGTAAAAATCAATGCATTTCAGAAAGGTGGGGCAGAGAGGAGCAACAATAATGTACTGTATGTGGAAAATAATATTTTTGAACCTTAAACCTGCTAAACACAATATATTACACCAAATACACAAAATACTGTTATTTTTAGCATCGTCATATGAACCCTTTAACGATGTCCTTACTACCTTTCTGGGCCTTGAACATGGTAGTTGGGCTGCTGTCTATGCAGGGTCAGAAAGCTCTCGGATTTCATCAAAAATATTTTAATTTGTGTTCCGATGATGAACGAAGGCCTTACAGGTTTGGAACAACATGAGGGTAATTAAAGTAATAAATGACAATTTTCATTTTTGGGTATATTATCCCTTTAAGAGATCTCAACGAAAGTTTCAATAAATAGTCAAATCTCAAACTTTCTCCCAAAACAAAATTAACAGCACTCTGGACAGTTAACTGTATGCCAAGCAATTAATCTCATTGCTTCTATTTCTACGTATTTCTTCTAAGGATCTTCTTCTTCTAAGATTCCTGAACTATGAAAGGACAACCACTAAGCAATAAAATTTTCCTAATGCGCAGGAAGGGAAGGAAAAAAAAAACTATGTTTTTGTTTGTGAAACTAAGTTAACAGCTAAGATAACGGCTGTTTCATGAGAATCTCGTTGTCATCATCTGAAAGTTTCAAATACAGTGTTTCCCGTTCGTTACGTCTTTAGAGTTTTACGGGAAAAGGGGGGAGTCAATAAAATCCAGTATTAATCTTCTTGTGGTGTCACTTCTCAGCCTTGTGCCTCTTGTGCACATTTTCCTGTGTTTTCATTGCTCTGGGGTCTCAGTCTGTTCCCTTTTTTGTTTCGGCCCTTTAAATTTAATTGCACATAAATTCATTCACAGTTCAAATTGCCACTTGTTTGGGTGAGGCAGAACTGGCAGTGCCCTCTTACCACACTAACTCACACACCACTGAATAAACCAACATTTAGACTACAAAGTGCCACCAAAACAAACATTCACTTTTAAAAATGGGCCTAGTCTCAGCCGCACCATTTGATGAGTTGTTACTGAACATTTTCGTTTTAAGCAATTTGTTATATTGGTTCACATCTGCTACTTCAGACCTATATTTTTATCCTCAGCAAAGCTTTTGAAATAGATCTGGGGTAAAATTCATGAATTGAAATTTTATGCACCCTTAAAATCTTTTTTATTTAACTGCAGACATTATACAGTGGGAACATTGCTGGTCACATCCAATGATGACAAGTAATGTCTTAACTATATCAAAACCAGGTAGGATGGACAAACTTTACAGTCTTGAAGTATTTCATATTTTTTGTTCGAGTTCAAGTTTTCATTTTAGTTTAGTTTATTTTTATTTATATCTGTTTATTATATTTTTAGAAGTTAACAAAATAGCTACTGTTATCAAGCCAAAAGCTTGTCATTAAAACATATTGTTGTCTTACCCCGAATCACTATGGTCAGCCTGCAATAGTGATTTAAATTCAGAGCTGTTGGATTCAGCATGCCGGAAAATTTTTGGCATCAATCTTTCATCCTTACACGTTTATGTCATTAGGACTTTCTTCTTGCTATCAACTCTTTAATTTTATGTTTAAACCACAGATGTTGATAAAGAGCCCAGAATTCTGTAGTATGTCTAAAGAAGGATTTCTATAAAATATTTTACCAGACTCTGGTTAAGTTCAGGCACTTAAACTTTATTAAAAACTATTTATTTTAAGACAATTAAGAAAATTAACAGCATGCCTAGCAGGATGGGCCGAAACAGCTAGACTGAGAGTTTGCTTATCGTCAACCTAAAGTTGATATTTTTCAACTATCTTTTGAAATTTGGATATTGTCATACTAATTTCAACAAATTTATCAAACAAATAAAATGTTACACAGTGAAACTAGCTTATACCAAAACCATCCCAAAAAAGAAGAAAAACCACTAATACTTACTGTTGTTTGTGTTGTTTTCCTGCTGAAGTGATGTCACTTCCTGGATTAAGGAACTGGCTTTTGTTAAAGTGATATTGCAAAAGACAGGAAGAAGAAAAAAACCTCAAATCGATTTCATGTTTTGAAACACATTGATTAGATAAAGGAAAAAATGATTATGTCTGGAATATCTCTTAATAAATAGTTGTTTTTCATGTTAGAAGTTGTGATGTGGCAATAATGGCGACATCCACTCGAAACAAAGTCATAAAATTATTTACTCCTTTTTTCACTAAATGGTGGTATTGTGATAAAAGAAAACTAACCAATATGACTATAATCTTTAGAAATTGTGGGTTCAATGTTTTATTCCATATATTAAATACAAAATTACAGTGCAGAAATGTCTAGTATGCAGTTGTGATGGTTACTTCCGCAGGTGGCATGATCAAATTAATCACTATGGTGAGACAAAAATCATAACTTCAGCACCTCAGTGAGTTGATGTTCAACATCAGCAGTGCAGTTAAGCTGGTCTGCATTCACTCTCTGTATCCACATAATCACTCTCAAACTAAGAGAGCAATGATCTCACTGCAGCCTTTCCTGTGTAATACACCAGTGCCATCCATCACAAGGATAAACACCCATTAATGCGCCATATCACTGGGTCTGTGAAATGTTGTATGAGTGACACAGTTTGGAAGTTCATGGAGTTCATTAACAAAAAGGTGTGTTGTGCAATCTCTGGCAGTTTAAAATGTGTCTTTACTTTCTCATAGTTTTTGATGAGTTGAAAAGTGAAGAAAAGCTGGGTTTAAGCCAAAATTGGTAGACCATTTGCATTAACATTCAAACTGGGCCATTGTATTGAAAATCTGATTTACTTTTTAGAATGATCTAAACACCACATTTAAACATTGTTTTATTGTTCGGGTTAAGGTCTGGGGAAGGTTGTGGGTTAGTTCTGTTCTACCCATGGTGGCCGCACATCCTGATACTGTAGGTATTACCTTGTTCTGCCTGACAAGAAATGCAACCCATGTTGTAAATTTAAAGATTATAGTTAACATTATTATAATAGTTATAATTAATAGGTCATCTTGAGCTTGTAGGTCAGATTTTCAGAGAACTCCCTCAGATTTCTAAGCCAAGTGAATTTTGAATACAACCTTCAAACAAAATTATAAATGATAATTTAACCTTCAATTATGAAGGTTAAATTGTCATATTGTCATATTGTACAGTAGGTCAAAAAAGTGTTGTCAGAAATAAATATCTAAATTTGGTCAGGCAATCTAGTCACACCCTACAGTTTTTTTTATATAATGTTACTAGATTATATTTCTTATACGATATCTTCAAATAAATGTCCGCTAAAAATGTTCATTATAATGTATAAAACAATCGCTCTAACAACAATGCGAACATTGCGACAATATTTCAGTAATATTAAAGGCATAGTTCACCCAAAAATTAAAATTCTGTCATGAATTACTCACCCTCATGTCGTTACAAACCCATAAGACCTTCGTCATCTATGGAACACAAATTATTATATTTTTGATGAAATCAGAGAGCTTTCTGACCCTGCATAGACAGCAATGTAACTGAAATGTTCCCAGGCCCAGAAACTCAGTAAGGACATCGGTAAAATAGTCCATGTGACATTAGTGGTTCAACCGTAATTTAACTAAGCAACGATAATACTTTCTGTGTGCAAAGAATACAGAAATAACGACTTTATTCAACAATTCTTCTCCCCCGAGTGACCGTCTGCCACCATTATCGAGAGTACCACGACATGTAAATGAGAGAGCAAGTGAAATGAGAGAAATGAAAATATCACTGATTTTGTTATGGCAATGGTGAATATTAGAAATTATCAAACAACATGTTGCAACTGACCAATCAGAGTTTAATATTACAGTCTATATCAGTGTGGGAATTGCTCCTACATAACACTTTGGACGAGCCAAGTTCAAAGTCGTGCTCATGGTCCTTTCCCCATTGTTTTCTGTCTGTCTTCAACTGTCCTATCAAAATAATGGCACAAAGGTCACAAGTATAACTTAAAAAGAAATTATATATATACTGCACCTATAAACTGAACGATTAAGAAAAATCATCAAAGGCTGGAATACAATACATGACTTCTGGCCAGATTTTTGCCCCAGTTTGATTCTGGAGGAATCGATGGCAGTTGCCAAAAAATCATTTCCAGCATGCAGATTTTAGACAGTCAATGTTGACAGATTCAGACTATGATTCCATCCAGTTGGAGGATATCAAACGTTTGATTTTTTGAGTTGATTTTAGAGCACATATTGTTCTATTGTGACATGTTTCTGTGTGAGTTTGTTGTGTTCATAATGACTTGAAAGTCTGGTCTATGAGTCTTAACCATTTAGTCTACAATGCCTCGTTTTTTCTCTCTTCTCCATTTACAAATTCGGCCAGTGAATGAAGCCTAGTGTTGAAAATCTGTTCTGCCTTTAGTGAACAAGGACCACCAATGGTGCGCCTCAGAAAAAATAATATAGGTATAGGTGCAGGACACCAGCAAGCCAACTGCTTACCTGATTTGGTCTATACATCAATGCTTGGCTTATTAGAGAATCTCCCTCCATTCTCTCATACTAGAGCGCAGTAAACATCACTGCTGGGAAGATCCAGTGTGACTGTACCATAAGCTCTTAATGCTGTCTCAATAACTCTGATGTCCTCAAAACCTTTTAACAGCCTCATTGCTTCTCATTTTATATCTTCCAAAACCTTTGATTTCATATCATATGATTAATCTACCCTTATCACAAACAGCATAGATAAAAACATAAACGAAGCATGATCTAGCGGCTAACGTGGACTTGTTATGGGTTTTATACTCGTTCTTCCCCCACACGAGTAGTAATCTATTGCTGAAATGTTAACTCAATTTGTCAGTGTTATCTTCATGTCAACAGTTTCCCTTAAATATTTATAATAGGCTCAGAGCTCTGAGAACCAGCAAGCACAGGATGAATCTGAGAATGTTAACATGCAGGACATTTTTTCCACAGACTCTCAAACTTGGGAAATGTGAAATATCTCAAGCAACCTGGTGAAGAGAAAACGTAATCCCAAAGGTGAATCCATCAAGTCCTCTCTCATTCGTGCTTTTCCCTATGACTCATTCTAGCTTTTCCTCCCTTCATTACTCAAGTGAGAATTCGCTTTTCCAGACATTAGGATATTTAGGATAAGCCAAAAAACTGCAAGCACTTTACAAACCTCGAATGCCAGGGTGAGCTAGAAAACTTGGCATATGACACCCAAAAAATATGCGTTTGAAATCTGCCATCTTTACTTCATAAGCAATCAGTTCTGGTCACAAATATTTGTGAGCCAATCAGCTGAAGTGTAAATGCCATGTGACTATTCAAAAATGTATTTAGTCAGATGCTCACTCTGAAGGGCTGTCAGTGGAGAAAGATGCTTTTTGAACCAATTCTAATCTACCAATAAGGACTAACCGGATCATCCTAACCAGCTCAATTGAACTGTCTAGTACTGTCTAGTTGAACAGGAGTGGCAATATGGTAATTTTCTGTTTTATTTAGAGATACGTTTTAATGTAGCACTGAGTGTTTGTTCATATACAAAGCATAAGTAGCTGTATATTTCGTATATTCAATGTGCATTTATGTGCTGAGATGCAATACAGATATTTGCCATTAATTTTATGTATGTTTATTTCACAAACCTTGCACTGGTTCACTACTAACACTTTTATGAGTTTCAGAAACCAACCAATTTAAGCGGTCAATGCTTTATTTACATACAAAAAGTCTTTTCACCACTGATTAAAAAAGGTGATGTCACGACCCAAATCTACACCCATGATGTATTATATATCTGATCGAATGACCCAAAGTCTAAACATGAAGTATTTTACTAATACTGTTAGCAGTGACCAGCACTCACCCGTCACATAAGTAGTCTAGCAGTCAGTGTCAAAAATGACACTAAGCTGGTAATCCCTTTAACACTGGTGTGGCATCTTAATGTACCTCTAATGCATCTCAAACGTATCTTTTATCTGCCGAAGACCTTGAGCAGTAGCAGACAGCCACAAGTTTGGGCCCAGAGAAGCCAGATGTGTAAACACAGTAGTGTTGTACACCCGATGTACATTCACCATCATCCTGTGACTCATCCCCGAGACCTCTGACATATAAACAATTACCAGAATGTTAAATTTATTTGACGGTACTCTCGTCACTCTGTGGGCTGCTTGTTGGGGTTTGAACTCGAATTTTGTTTGTTTTTGAATTTGGCTTTGCTGTGTCACAGGAATAAGTATTGCTTAACCATTTTTGGAACTAGCAGCTTTCACTTTTTCCTGTTGTGACCTTTAAAATGGCAAAGAAGAATTTACGCATTTCCTGGAAAAATAAGAGAAAAGTTTTATGACTCATATTTAATTTTTGTTCGGGTCACATTATGAAAAGAAATTTTGTAGCCCAGCATGTACTGTAAATAAAAAGGTCATCTGGTTCTATTTCCTTATTCTATTCAAATATCCATTTATCCTAGTAAAAAAAAAAAAAAACATTTCTAACAAAACAAAAATAAACGGCAATATACTTGGAAATATAATACAATTATATTGGTAACACTTTACAATAAGGTGTCATTTGTTAACATTAGTTAATGTATTAACTAACATGAACAAACAATGAACAATGTATTTATTGCAGTATTTATTCATCTTTGTTAACGTTAGTTAATAAAAAATACAATCATTCATTGTTAGTTCATGTTAGCTCACAGTACATTAACTAATGTTAACAAACACAACTTGTGATTTTAATAATGCATTAGTAAATGTTGACAATAGCAATAACTAGATTAATAAATGCTGTAGTAGTATTGTTCATTCTTAGTTCATTAACTAATGTTGTTAACTACTGTTAATGAACCTTATTGTAAAGTGTTACCATTATATTTTAATAAAATTATATTAATATAAATGATACATTTCCATATATGGGAAACTAGTGGTTATATTTTTCAGTATTGTTCATATTTTGCAGTATAGGCTATGCATGGACTGTGTGGCTATACATATAAAAATATATAAAAATGAAGACAATAACTGCAATACATTTTTACATGCAGTAGATTTAAACTTCTCTTTAATTAACTTCTCTTTCATGAGTTAATGCATGAGTTTACATAAAGATGAAGACATTCATAAACTGTTATCTAATTTTACTGTTTACATAGTAACACATTTCATAAATATGTGATAATATATAAGAAAAAAAATGTTTACTGAAAACAAATCTTAACATTTAAGTTTATACATACATACATATGCCCCTGTGAAAATGTAAAAGTACATATATAAGAATTTTAAGATTCTGAAGCAACAATACATGGACATATCATACCAGTCTGATTACAGCAACCTGGAGTTCAGTTTTAGTCGTTATTCAATCTTAGCCCTTAGATCCATTCACATTACCTGCACTGCTAATCATCGCCTCATAGAACTGGATTGCATTTCAAAACAGAATCAGGCCGGGGTCAGTTCAAGGTATGAGCTGCCCTTATATGGTCAACACATTGAACTGAGACATAAAATGACTAAGATCTAGTTAAACTGAAGGAGGAATGAGAAAATATGTGTGAGAAGGGTGGTAATTTGGAATGAAGCGAAGTCATCTGTCTTGTCTATTAACTAAGGTCATGATCCTCTTAATAATGGAGCTTTATAATAAAAATCAGATTTTAAAATACGCATAGAGTGCCAGCACATGACTGATGTGGCATATCCATTTTCATCCTCACTTTCTACCTTTTATCATTGTATTATTTTCCCTAAAAGCAAATGCCTCGTTCGCATTTCATTTTAGCTACACTCTTGATAAATTACCCATTTGCCCGGGTAAAAACCATAATGTTGCACCACTTGATGAGAGATGGGATCAATTTCAAAGGCAGACCTGGTCATTAGCTTCACCTAGGGCAATAAATACAGCTCATGATCTCCAAAGAGAGGAGACCTTAAGACCACCACATGTTGAAATACTAACTTGCAGCACAGTTTGTTTTTCCTTTGATATGTCTATTGCATTGCATGACAGAAATCGTATGCAAAATTACATTTCTGAGTGATATCCGTCTGTATTAGTATGGAAATTCTGTACAAAAAAAACAAATAAAAGAAAAAAAAAGTGGTTTGGTTGGTCTCTGGAGCATCTGCATATTTTACACTGCAATGATGCCTCAGATGTTGCGGTGCATGTGGGGAAAACAGCTTGAACGATTAGCTTTGATTGGAAACGTGAAACTAATTATGCAACATTTGTGTTTGATTGCTTCAAACTATGTTTGTGTGATTGATTGTGATCGGTGCTGGTATTTCTGCTCATGTTACACACATTTGATTTAGCGATTAATCAGAGAAATTTTAGATCAGCACAGGCTTCCAAGACACTGACACAATCATTGAGCGAATCAAGTCTTTAAGTAATAACCTCATTTGGGGTTACAATGAGGCTCTTAAAAACTAAAGAAATCACATTAATCAGTCATTCGGTGTGTTTAGCTACTTACAATTGACAACATTAGGTTACAAACCCTTAAACCGCCGTATTTCCTATGTGAAATGAGAGTTTATACAGTAATTTGCTATTCTGCAAAAAAATAAGTGAGAAAGCGAAAAAAGCAGGCGGATTAGAAATGAAAACATCTGCACTTTGAGAGAACTGACGTTGAAATAAATTTTTGGGACAAAGTGGCAAACATAAATCTTCAGTGTTTTTGGCCACTGATGTTTGATTTGACTCAGCGCCTATAAATACGAATACCAAACTGTATAATCTGTCAGTCAGTCTGATTTAGGTAAGATCATAGATCGTTTTTTGTATGAAATGCATGCTGTTTTTAGCTTTTTGTGATGTTGGATATGATCCGTGCTCCCCACCGTCCTCTCCCACAGCACAGCTGAGGAATATCTAACACCGTCTCAAGCCGTCAGGAATGCCGACCCTCTCAGGTTATGACCCGTAATTAATTGTTTTGAGGGTCTGGCTCCATGTTTGGCAGAGTTGCAGTATGAGAAGGGTATAGCATTCTCTCGAATCTCCAAATTAGATTTTCACTGTTGTTCCAGCGGTCACCGGCCAAATTGAGAGAATCCCCCTCCAGCCTTGAAAGCGGTCGCTAACTTAACGAGACGGCTAGCTATGACACACAAACATCTGAGACGCTGTTCAAGCGAATGTAAAACACACCGTCTGATGGACAGCCGGGGCTCATGAGTGATAAAGCACAGGCCGGGGGTTTTAGAGTTGTTTTTCTATTTATTTTTGGAAGGTGGGCAGCCAAGACAAATGTTCTAAATGCAATTCAATCTTAAAAATTCAAGGGAGCTTTTGCTTGGACCATCCGAAGCAAACCGTACAAGCCTCGGGCCAAAATGTAAATCTCTCTCTGACAAATAGTCAGTGAGTCATCGTTTCTCAGCACATAGTTAGCGTGGGTTTTGATTGGCAAACGCATAATTGTAGTCATTTAAATGTTTCCTACTAACAGACGCTTGAGAAGTTGGCTCTCCGATTTAGTTTCTCTAAACGAAGATGGATATGTTACATCCATGTACATGCATTTCCCTCTTAGATTAGCACTCAGAAATGCATAATTCTATTTTCGAATCATATTTTAGCCCTACGTCTGACTTATATGCTGGTATTGCATGACTTGCATCAGAAAGTGTCTGATTAGCTCTTGTGTTGTGGTTACAATCAGCCATTGGCAACAGAACATCGTAAACAAACAAATTAGACCTATTATGCGTGCATATGTGTTGCGTATATGTGCGTCTATGTTAATCCAGTCTTGGATGAGGTGGAGATCTCATTCCTTTGTGCTGTGTTCATGAACCAAGCCTTGCATGCTGAGGGAGGGACGCTCTCTTTGCATGGCACGAAAGCATATTGTCTGTCCCCCACCTCTGAAAGAGGCCGACAGATAACCTCCCCGCACACAAAAAGTCATGTGCGATGGGGGCAACACAAGCCTGGTGTGATTCCAAGCTTGCCTCTGGGCCGCTTCAGCTGCCCGCGAACACAAAGGCGGATCAGCTGCGATAAAAGCGATGACAAGTGTTGTTTTTGTTTTGGTTTTGAGCGGCCACCCTCACTGATTCATCCTTGACCCTTGACTCATCAAAAAACAGCTCTTTCAATTAAAAGCGACACAAATGGATCCAATCACTCAGTATAGTGGTCGTTTCAGAGGATACCATCAGTGCAAATTCCTCTAGTGGTGTCACACTACGACCCGCATTAGGGGCTGAGTTCTTTCACTGCCTGTGAACAAAACAGACGTAGAATGATGTTTTCCTTTTCATGCCCAGGCTCTGAAACCTCATCCCTCTTTTCTGGTGTCAGTCATTCTTTTGTGTCGGCTAGTGGTGGCTCCCTTTGACACGGCGGTGGTTATCCTCTTGATACCTGACTCCAAAGAGAGTTGGCTCGTTTGGCTCTTTGTTCTCCAATCACCTTTACTCCAGCCTGTATGACTGCCAGGCTCCGAGACCCCCATCCAGTTGCCTGCTGGAAAAATCCATGTTAAGCTGGTAGCTGGTGATTAGCTGGTCCAAGATGATTACTATCTGGCCAGATTTGGTCATGAACTGGCTCAAGCTGCTCATTAGCTGGTCTAAAAAGATTTTAGTGATGTTGTGAGTAAAAAGTCAAGTCAAGCTGGATATTAGCTTGTACAAACCAGTTAATAACTGGTCCAGTTTGGTCTTTAGCTGGTCCAAGAAGATTACTACCTGGCTGGCTCAAGCTGCTCACTAGCTGGTCTAAAAAGGTTAGTAACTTGGTGAGTAGCTAGTCAAGCTGGACATTAGCTCGTACAAACCAATCAATAACTGGCTCAAGCTGGTTATTAACTGGTCCAGTTTGGTCATTAGCTGGTCCAAGATTAGCTGGTCCAAGATTTTTAGACTAGCTGGTCTAAAAAGGTTATTAACTTGGTGAGTAGCAAGTCAAGCTGGATATTAGAAAGTGAAAGTGAAAGTCGTGACGTATTGTCAAGTATGGTGACCCATACTCGAAATTGGTGCTCTGCATTTAACCCATCCAAGTGCACACAGCAGTGAATAGTGAACAAACGCACACACACACCGTGAACACACACCCGGAGCAGTGGGCAGCCATTGCTCCAGCGCCCGGGGAGCAATTGGGGGTTCGGTGCCTTGCTCAAGGGCACCTCAGTCATGGTATCGAAGGCAGAGAGAGTGCTGTTCATTCACAATCCCCACCTTCAATTCCTGCCGGTGTGAGAATCGAACCGGCAACCTTCAGGTTACTAGCCCAACTCTCTAACCATTAGGCCAAGATGATTACTACCTAGCCAGATTTGGGGCAGTCTAAAAAGATTTGGGCCAGCTGGTCTAAAAAGGTTATTAACTTGGTAAGTAGCTCAAGATGGACATTAGCTTGTGCAAACCAATCAATAATTGGCCCAAACTGGTTATTAACTGGTCAGGTTTGGCCATTAGTTAGTCCAAACTGGTCATTAACTTTAGTTTTGCCATTAGCTTGTTCAAAATGGCCATTAATGGGCCTACGCTGGTTATTAACTGGTCCAGTTTAGACATTAGCTGGTCCGAGATGATTACTACCTGGCCAGATCTGGTTATTAAGTGGCTCAAGCTTCTCATTAGCTGGTCTAAAATGGTTCTTAACTTGGTGAGCAGCTAGTCAACCTGAACATTACATCATACAAACCATCCAATAACTGGCCCAAGTTGGTTATTACCTGGTCCAGTTTGGTCATTAGTGGTTTCAAAATGGTTATTAACTTGTTCAGTTTGGCCATTAGTTGGGCCAAACTGGTCATTAGCTTTAGTTTTGTCTTTAGCTTGTTCAAAATGGTCATTAATTGGCCTAAGATAGTTATTAACTGGTCCAGTTTGGTCTTTAGCTGGATCAAACTGTTTGTTAGCTTACACAATTTGTCCATTAGCTGGTTAGGGCTGGTTATTAGCTGGTCCGAAATGGTTATTGACTAGTTAATTGTGGTCAATAGCTGGTTAAGCTTAAGGTGGTCAAGCTGTTTTCTGCAACATGATGGCTGTTTTACCAGGTAATAACTCATTTACAACACTTAAAAACAGCTTAAACCAGCTAAAAGTTAGCTAATGGTGAGGTTGAACTAATTAATAACTAGAGTAAACCACTTAAAAATCACTTAATGCCTACTTTGGACCAACTAATAAGCAGCTTTGATAAGCTAGAAACCAGGAAGGATCACTTAAAAGCCAGCTAATGACTAGCTTGAACCAACTAATAAATAGTGTAAACCACTTAAAAATTAGTTTAGACCATCTTACAACATCTAAACCAGACTGGTTTAGATGTTGTAAGATGGTCTAAACTAATTTTTAGACCATCTTAAAAAACACTGTTCACCATCTGTTCAGCTACCAGTTTAAGCTAAATTTTCCAGATGTAACAGAAGAAGGAAAAACAAGTAAGGTTATGTATTTGTTGTTTGTGTTCAAAGCTCTCACCTACAACAACATGGAATGGGGGTCACGTCATCTGTTCCACTATACTCTTCAAATCCACCGTCTCAAACACACGCACACACACATACCTGAAGAACAGACACATAGGGTGCTCTCCAGGCCTCCCAGATACAGCATACCTCTTGCAGATAATTCCTGTGGGATTTCGACTCATTCCAAGGCTTCTTTTCAGGCATTTCTTGAGGGATTCTCACAGAAATCTTCAGAACTCGCCAGATAAGAGGCACCTCTCCTGACAATCCAAAGTGGCTGCCATGTCACAGAATGAGATAAGGATTGTGGAGATGTTGCTGAGGGACAGTGTTGAATGATGGCATTGACTAGAGAGAGCTAAACACTTCACAGCTCTTTTAACCACAAGACTCCAGCATTTCAACTGATTTTCACAATGAGCACATTGTCAAGGAATGTCTATCATTATTCATCTCTTACAATGCGCGACTAGCAACCATTCAAGAATGTCAAATATTATGTAATAATAAAAGATATGGATGTTACCTACTGAGTTTGTCAGGATAGTGGATGGAGACTCAAAGGGAACTTGATTTAAAAAAAAAAAATCTTATTATATTATTGTAAATATTATTTATTACACAAACCACACTTGAAAATGACCAAATCATAATGGGATCTTCACAACACTGTTTAGACACTAAAACACCCACTTCTAAATAAAACCATTTTCTACTTAGCAGTGAAGACACTTTCAGTTTATCTTGACCACATCTGGAACAAGATACTATCACAAAATATTAATATCATGACATTCCTCAGATTCACCATTGTTATTTCTGTTCATCTAGTCTTTGAGGCAATAAAACAAGCTTGCCAATTCCCGAAAAGACCCATTAATCCTTAATACACTTTTCGTATGAGCTGTTTTATGAAGTCTGGAGCTGATTCAAACAGCTGTGTGGTTAGCTGTGGCCTGTTTAAAACACCTCGACCCTGGCCAGAGTCGATCGACTCTTCACTACTGTACAAATCCAAAAATACAGGCCTGTTTATGTGAGGAAACGAACACAATGTACTGAGAAAAAGACACCTCGGCCGCACTTCGAAAAAAGCCTTTGCATGCTGGGATAAAAAGTTGTCCTTGTGAATTATCCTGTGTTTCTATCATAATGTACATGAGCTCCTTGACATTAAAACACAAAACAGTGGAGTTTAATGTTGTCAAAAGACATGGATGGGCGGGTTTGTTCTGTCAACACAGATGCGGTTGGATTGTATCATTGACAGTGTATCTGTTGTATCACATAGAAGATTCAAAGCCCTTTGCCTGAGTCCAATTACATTTTGAAGTCAAAAATAGATCTATGGTAACAAGGCTTTCCATACACAGTTTAAGTGAATAATCTTTGATTTTGGACAGAGTAGGAAGTCTCCACAAATGTGTCTTATTTCAGGATCACTCTTTATGATCTACAATGACCATCAAATCTGCAATACCATTATTTACAGCGTTACATTTTTGCCATCCAGAAAGATCTATCTTTAAGACGCATTACTGCAGTCTTACACAAAAAATTAAAATGTAATTTGTTACAAACATATAATGCTAAAAAAAATCCAACTTCTCTAAACCAAGTGAACTGACTTGAGCTGATTAAATTACACTGTCTTTTTATAACTAATTTAAATCAGAATTTTAATTGTTATTATTTGATGAACTTCACATTATTGATTTTTATTTTAATGTTTATTACAGTGAAGCTGATTTGAAACAATCTGTATTGTATAAAGTGCTATTTAAAGCTGGTTTAGCCTGGCCAGTAGAACATTTTTCAAGATCCCTCTAAAAACACTTACTAGACTGGCCTTTGAGACCCAGTTTAGGCTGGTTTAAAACCTATTTTTGACAGGTATATCAAACATCTATAGTTACAGTGCCCTCCATAAGTATTGGAACAGTAAAGACAAAATTGCTTCCTCTGCTGTGGACTCAAGACATTTGCAAATATGATTAAAAGATGAATATGAGACAAAACTACAGAATGTCACATTTTATTATTAGGTCTTTCGACACATACATGTTTTACCAAATAAAAAGGACAGCACTTTTAAAGTTCATCCCACTATTTGATGTGAGCATAAGTATTGGAACAGTTGAATTTAAGGCAGATGTAAAAGATTAAAAGCTAATATTTTGTTGCAGATCCCTTGCATACAATCAGAGCAGTGAGTCTGTGACCCATAGACATCACCAGACTCTTGGTCTTATGCTTTGAAATGATTTTTCCCATCATTTAATGCAGCCAATTCCAACTGTTGCTTGTTTTGGGGAGTTTCTGCCTTTACTCTCCTCTTCAGCTGGTGAAATTAATGTTCAATTGGATTTAAATCTGGAGATTGATTCAAGCAATCTAAGACTTTACATTTCTTTGCCCTGATAAATTCCTTGACTGAACTGGCAGGGTGTTTTGGGTCATTGTCCTGATCCAATATAAAGTGCTTTCTAATGAGTTTGGTGTCATTTTCATGAATATTGGTAGCCAAGATGGTTTTGTACCCTTCCAAATTCATTCTGCTACTGTCATCATACATTAAGTCATCATTAAAATTGAGAGGTCCTGATCTAGAGACAGCCATACATGCCCATGCCATGACACCACCTCCGCCATGCTTTACAGATGCATTTGCAGTTCCCTTTTTTCTCCACACTTTTGCTTTCCAATCACTTAGATAAAGGTTAATCTTTGTCTCATTGGTCCATAAACTCAGTTCCAAGACTCTACAGGCTCACCTGTGTGTGCTTTTTTGCAAACTCTAATCTTGCCTTTCTATTTTTGGTGCTGATCAGTGGTTTGTATCTTCCTGTGTAGCATCTGTAATTCTGTGTCAAAGTCTCCTGAGGACAGTAGATTGTCAGGTCAACACCCCAGCTTTCTGGAGGTTGTTGGTGATTTTACAGACACGTATTTTAGGGTTCATTTTCACAGCTTTTATGATTTGTCTGTCATCAACTACTGTTGTTTTCTCAGCCGATCAGGCAGTTGTTGGTTGCTGGTGTCGCTGGTGGTTTCCAAACTCTTGATTTCTCCATGCTCTTTTTTTTTTCTATAGTTCTAATTAACTTCCTCTTTTCTTTTAGCATCCAAATTGCTTGCTTTTCTTTCAGAGTCAGCTTCCTCGTCTTCATCCTGGTTTGTGTGTGTCATCATCGAATGCAAGAGTTAGAATGCAGAAGCAATGGATATAACTGATAAGACACATTCCCTGCTTTTACTATCTGAAGAATGAATGCAACAGGACACAGTTGATCACTTAGAAAGACCTGTGAGGCAACTGTTCCAATACTTATGCTCACATCAAATAGTGGTATGAACTCTAAAAGTGCTGTCCTTTTTATTTGGCAAAACATGTGTGTCGAAAGACCTAATAACAAAATGTGACATTCTGTAGTTTTGTCTCATATTCATCTTTTAATCATATTTGCAAATGTCTTGACTCCACAGCAGAGAAAGCAATTTTGTCTTTACTGTTCCAATATTTATGGAGGGCACTGTATATCTCTGTATGCCGCTCGGGTGTCAAAACTCAAAATTCAGTTACTGTTTTGATCTGATATTATTGATAATAAAGCAAAAGTGTGTATAAGCACTGTCAATGTAACAGTCATCTGAGGAGTGATTCAACAAATACAGCACTGCCTGCTGGTGAAGACCCATTATAACCACTTGTCTGTACACACACAAATATGGGATCGTAAATTCAGTGACATTATCAAGCTGTTCTTAATGTCAATAAATTTATGGTAACATAGCATAGTCGTGACTGAGGTTTGTGTGAAGGTCAGTCAGGGATGCTCTCTGAACTAACATCACAGTGTGGCTCCAAGTTTAAAACAACCCTAACCCTACTGGTGTAAATATTTTGTCCCTGGCTAATACTGCACAAACACACTTTAAAGACCTGACGATTTACAGCCTGGACATTATAGTCCTGATCCAAACTTTACAATTGACAAAACACTGCAGCTGCGAACATCTCTATATAGCCATCTACATAAACACAGCTATATATACACATACTGTATACACACTACCATTCAAAAGTCAGGTGTCAGTATTTTATAATTTTTTTTAAATAACTTCATGCGTTTATTTAGTTTTATGCAATTTTTTGCATGTAAAGGTACATTAATTACAGTAAAGACTTTCTGTATATTGTTACAAAAAAACAAAACAACAACAACAACAAAAAAACATCTATTTCAAATAAATTCTGTTCTTTTGGCCTTTCTATTTCCTGGTGAATCCTGAAAAAAAAAAAGCATCAGTTTCCACAAAATATTAAGCAGCTCAACTGTTTTCTACATTAAAAAAAAAAAAAAAAAGTTTCTTGAGCAGCAATTAATGATTTCTGAAGGATTATGTGACACTGACGACTGGAGTAATGGCTGCTGAAATTCAGCTTTGACATCATAGCAATAAATTACATTACAAAAAATAAGTTTTAAATTTCATATTTCATTATTTGCGATCAAATGACTGCCGCCTTCGTGAGCATAAGAGACTTATTAAAATAATAAATAAAAAAAATCTTACTGACTCCAAACTTTTGAACAGTAATGGATAGACAAATACAACTGAAAATGTTTATATTTTGCATTTTTCTAAATGAATTCACAAAACAAATAATATTATGACCATGACAAATTGAATGAAAAATTGTTTGTCATAAAGTACCTATTCTCAGAAAATATTTGGTTTGTCCTTTTGCTTTAATAACTGCATAACCTCCTCAAGTCTGTGTAAAACCTGATGATCATGTGATCCAGCATAATTTGATCCTTGAGCCTCAATGGAAGAACATCTGACCTTTTGTTCAAAGGAATTCAAATGACCAGTGTCAAAAATTTGCTTGCTCAATTAGTGGCCTAGAAATAGTGCAGAATCTTAAACATTTCACTAACTTTACATCATAACTGATAAATGTCCAAAATTCTAAAACATTCAGTCATTTTCAGGTTTGAATTACATTTAGACTCCTAGATTTTCAACATAGCCTTAAGCATGAAATTGAACCGTACTACTGAAGTGGGTAACTAAAATAGACTGTCCTCATATATACGTACAGTACTACAAAGTGTTTACATTAATAAAACAGTTTGCTATTAGGCAGCGACCAGCTATCAGACAGCACATTGCAGAACACACATAGTAACATATAATACCCTCTACACTTCTAGTATACAATCTCACATACACCCTATTGCTGATAACAGCGCTGCCAAATCCTGTGTGCTGTTTACTAAAAGCTCCCTCTGTACAGCAGGCCAGAAATCCTCTGCAAAACCTCAAAAGCATAAAAAAAATTCTACATCTTTGACATTAACCGCTCCATTTTAACCAAAGCTTCACATTCAGGGAATTTAGACAATAAAAGTATCTTAAAAGGGCTTTTGTGTTTCTTAAATGTCAGACCTAATAGCAAGGATACGGTACAATGAGGGTTGTACCTTGTCAACATTTATCTTTATTTTAAGAGTGAAATGGCTTGGACGAATGCTTTTAAGAACGTCTGCACTGCAGCTTAGAGTACAGCATCTGGAGTTACTGTTTGTGCATGGCCATCTCCTGTGTTTTAAATCAGAGCCGGCCAGATGATGAAAGGGATTTGTGTGCGCTGCATCTGGTGCTCTGTGTACTTAAACTGTTAAAAGAGGCAAACAGGTGGAACAGGTGGGGCATGATTCAAGACATATAGAGAGATGATCAACTGTTAGACATCCCTTTTATCTACAGTCACAGTTTCCTTTAGGGATTAAGATAAGATGTCACCATACAAACAAAGCGATTCTGTGCAGGCATGAAACTTTTTACTGCTTGCTAAGCCAAGTGTTACCATTTACTACTGCTCATATCAACAAGAATCGCCCTGCACAGGTTGCTACAGACATGAATATGCCAAATCATGTAGCTTTAACTTTTTAAATAAATACCCCCAAATACCCATAGATTTATATTGATGGAGTTTAGATCAGTAAATAACCACCTAGAAAACATATGGAACACCCTACCTGTCCATTAATAAAATTATAATATAATATAATAATATTATATTATACAGTGACCTATATAGTGTAGAATCTAAAATAATTCATATTAATTTCACATAACATTTTTTAAAGGTCTAAAATCCTACAACATTCCATTCGTTTTCAGATTTAAGTTTTATTTTATTTTAAAATATACCAACAGAAAATGAAATTCAACTATAGCTTTGGAAATTAAGGTCCATAAAATGGTCCAACAATTATTATTTAATTACTGTAGATTTATATTACAATATTTATTTTTTTGTAGATTTGCATCGAAACCTACAATATAGCTTTAGAACCACTAGTGTGCTGGAAAATGTGACCATAATGCCGTGATCACACTTTGAGCATGCAAAAAATTTTTGGACACTGCAATGCATTATATGCCAACACAAATAATAAATCCAAAATGTTAAAACATACAATCTACTCCATTTTCCTACAATGCTGCAGTTTTAATTTTATGTTCTTTTTAATATAGCTACAAGGTCATGCCATGATGTATCGATTTTCTTTTGGTCACATGGCTTCATGTTCAAGTTCGGTGAACTCTAACTTCTAAACTTCTTCACATGAGCTTGTGTTTCTGCTCTCCCATATCCACATGCATATGAATGAAAAGTGTAATGTTGGATTTTGGCATGCAAATGTTCACAGTTCCAGAACCCCTTGATTCCATTCAAAAAGCTGATGCACCAAATATTTGTAGAGTATTCCAAATTACTCAAACGCTGCAAACTGCAAAGCTTTGGTGTTTTTTGAATTCAGCTGTTTTCTGTTAAATGTCTTTTGGCTCTACAAATATGCAGGTCACCAAACTTTGTATGTATGTGAATGCAGAAACACATATGAAAAGAAGTTTCCAGTGAGGATCTGGTCTAGTGTGAGTGTACTTTTAAGCTGATGGAAATGGATCTGGCTTTATCTGCAATAAAGAAGTAGGTTATCAATGCAAAGGAGCATCAGTGATTATCTCCAAGAATGTAGATTTAGTAACAGTCCAGCAGGGAAAAAAGCCACATCCTTTGACATCACAGAGACAAACCACACAGTAATTGTCACAATTGTGGTGAAGGAGCACTGTGCACAGCTAGCTCCAATCATATTTCATCTGGTGTTTTTCAGCACTTTTAGCACTGGAGATAACTTGTACAAGTAATGAAACAGTCATGGAGGCCCATTTAATCTGCTTTCTGCACACAGAATGAACAAGCAGAAACATCAGGCACATTCATTAGTGTGACCGCAAACATCTACAAGACCCTCCAGAACACTGGAATTAAGAGAGATAAAGCGCTAACTGATAGACGGACCAGACACGGAGAACCAAAATGAATGAACTAGTAATGGCTGGAATGTGTTTTTCCCACTATGTCAAATGGCCCATTCCTTGCCTCAAAATAAATGAATAAAAGCTTGTTTGGACACTTTGAAGCACTTTCCCAACAATCCCTCACCTCTTAAGAGAGATCGGGAGAAGGTGCGTGAAGATACCATCATGTCTGAGTGCCACTTGTTGCAAAGGTGAAAGAACCCACATGGACTTGAGATCAGAGCAAACATCTCCACCCTCAACTCCAGACATAAATGAGAGGAAAGACTGACAATGGGTAATCACTGTCACTTGTGCGCAGATATTCCCTCATCAGAAGATGCAAGTGGCTTCTACAACAGCCCAATCTAGGCATTGTGGTGCCCGCAACACTGAAGGCATGCAATATTGAGAAATGAATGAGCGTTCGTGCCATCGGTTCTCTTATCAGGATGTTTATTAAGAGGGATGCTCTGTGATACAATGGAGAGAGAAAAAACATTTCACAGTATGACATTAATTCCTCACCATGGCACAATGAAACATTTGAAGACTCGCCCTCTTCCCTCCCATGTATTGCGGCAAAGCTGAATTATTTCTATGCAAGAACCTGTCTATACAAAAACATCCTGAAGGAGCGGGAGGGAACACAAAACTCCGTATTAACCCAAACCGGTGTTCGATTAATACTTCCTTTCCCTTGCAGCAATTGATTCCCTTACAATTTACTTCGTTTTCACATATTAAAACATTCCTGAATCAGATGAAATTCAGCATCTAAATTGAAGCTTAACTGCGAAGAATGGTGTACCACCTTCCTGCATCCACAAAATCTACATCGAGGAACAAACTATACGCACCCCACGCAGCCCAGCTCGAGGCAAACATTAGCAGAGGAGTGTGTGTGACTGGGGAAGTGAAGGATTGTTTTGGTCGAGTTGAAACTGTGGAGAGGTAGGGTTGTTGTAATGGTCTGTCTTGGTTCCTGTATCGTGTAGGATCTACTCCATTAGGTCCCAGTGGGTAAAGTACAGTACATCTGTTCAAATCCCTGTCAAATACTGCGGAGGATTACTGCTGGGAACAAATTTGGGAGGACAACAGGGCAGATATACAGTAACTACTCATACTAACCTCACCGCTACAGTGACATTCACTTGAATTACGAGTGGTTGGGGAATACAAATCATTTTATGGAGGAGCCACAGGTGTTTGGGATTCTGTGTCCGTAAATCTAGTGATATTTGCTAGGACTTTGTCTCAGCAGCGATCCTTCAAAGCTTCATGGTATTAAGAGAAAATTTGCATTGTTTGGAAATGGTCCTCTGAAGCTGCATCTGAAAGTTGATTCCTCATCTTGGAACAACACCATATACCACCAGCTGGTCACTTAATGCACATGGCAAGTTCACAAGAAATAAACAATTAAGCAAGAAAAAGGGAAAAAAAGCATACAGTTTATGGCTTTGAAACAAATTAGTCATATGTATGATAACTACCAAAAAACAGATTTAAAAACAGACTGCTGTGCTATATAAAACCTGATCTATAATACATACAAAACCAGATGATAACTGGTTAGCTTGATTTATTAATGCTAATTAATGTGATGCTGTAATGCTTTTTTCCTTTTAACTTCATTCAAATGGGGGACCAAAAAAAAAAGAACATTTAATGAACAGAAAAACAAAAGTTCTGGAAATACTGAATAAACTACTTTTATCTACAGCAAAATCGAAATGGGCATAGAGTGTGTCATTAAGAGCTTGATCCTATTAGTGCTAATTTAAATCTAAGGGTTTATTGGGTTTGTTCGATCTCCTCGTCTTTGTGACTCATCTGGTGCAAAGCAAGGTCAGATCTTCTCTTTCCTCTCTAGCCCTCGCGGACCTTGGCAGACAGAGCATCACAAGTCTTCTTGGCATCTCCCAAAAGCATGGATGTGTTTGGTTTGTAGAAGATAGGGTTGTCTACAGCAGCGTAGCCAACTCCCAGAGATCTTTTCATCACGATGACCTGGAGGGATGAAAGCAGAGGTTGAAGCATTTTGTCTTATCCAGGAACAAAGGTAGCTGGAAAATTCACATTAAATAAAATCCTGTACGTTGCCCTTAAATTACCAATGGCTTTTTCCATTGAGTCGAGCCAGCTAATATAAACTCTTCAACATTACTCCTGTAAAAACACTGCATGCACCTGCATGTGAAGTGGCGGAGAATGGTTTTAGGATTTGTACAAGAGGATGCAAAAAGAGCCCGTGCTTCCAACATGTAATGGTTATTTAAGTATCTGCCATTTACAAAATTAAGAGTCATTAGTGTCTTGAACACCAGTTTTTAGGCTGAGCAGTTTCTGGGAAAATCGTCGAGAGCAGCGCTTTGATTGGGAGCATCTGTTTGGGAAGGAGGAACACTTGGTAATTGAATAAGTAAAACCAGAGAGGAGAGCCCTTGCCGCTGGTCTAGCTTTAGTGTTATTCAATACACTGAAAGATATTTGGAACGAAATGACCCTCATCTTGCGACTTCAAAATCAGCAGGCGGATCCTTTTAATATCATCATCTGTCCCTCAAAAGCCCAGCAGATGTTCAATGCCAGCCAGGTGATCGGGACGGCGTTCAGACACACCCATCCCCTCTCCTCAAAGAGTCACGTGACCACTTTACCCAGGCTCAGCATCCCCCAGGACAGGACAACATCCTTTTGTTAAATTATTCATAGGGCAGCTGGTTTCATTTGGGAATGAGGTTACACATGAAGGTCTTTAACAAGGCTGGGAGCAATCAGTAGGGTGGATGTTGCACGAGATTGAGGATATCAAAACCAACGGAGACAATCGACAGGGAACTTCAGATTGGACCGCACTATTGTGTCATCAAGAGTGTCACTATGTTCGAAGTTGGTCGAGATCCCTCGTTGAGACTTGGCTACACTTACAAGTTGCAACAAATAAGGAAGGCTTTGGTTCAAAGCTCTAGTGTTTGCATAATTACATATGGAATTATGGAACAGGTTAACAAAGCTACACACAATTACTCGTGGGAGAAGGTCGACGTATTTACACATTCGCAAACGTCAAGCCCCAGTACTCCCGAGTGATTTCCCTAGAGAAGGTCTGGCCACAATGGGCCTGTCATGTGGTGAGGCACACCAGCCCCACATTTTAGGGAAAGTATCGGTCGGATGCTCCGAAATGTCATCATTCCAGAACGAGCGAGTCAGTGCTAATGAAAGCAGCGTGAGGCTTGTCTTGCTGGAGATACACCTGGACCGAAGCGTGGTTACAGTGGGAACCAGCTGTGGGGATGGGATGGAGATTTTCATATCGCTCTGGGTGGGAGAACGAGGGATGGTCTGTATTACAATGCTTGAGGGCAATTCTTGCTCTCTTGGCTTTTATTCCAGCTAGGCCATAAAAGTAAAGCCTGATACATATGGAGTATGAAGTATGTCATGTACACTACAGTTCTGTAAGATTTTTTTGGTCATTCATCTCACCAAAGCTGCATTTATTTGACTCAAAATACAGTAAAAACAGTAGTATTGTGAAAGATTATTACCAATTTAAAGTAACTGTGTTCTAATTTGATATTTTAAAATGTGATTTATTTTTGTGATAGCTAAGATGAATTTTAACAACCATTACTCCAGTGTTCAGTGTCACGTGATCTTTTAGAAATTATTTTAATATGTTGATTTGGTGCTCAAGTAACATTACTAATTATTATTTATGCAGAAAACTACTCAATATACTCAATATTTTTTGTGGAATCTGAGATATATATTTTTTTCAGGATTCATTGATGAAAAGACAGTTACTGGAAATAGAAATCTTGTCAAATTATAAATTTCTTTGAACAATTTAATGTGCCCTTGCCAAATAAAATAAAATTTTTTAAACCCCAAACTTTTGAACGGTAGCGTACGTATATTGTGTGAAATCAACTACAAAAAATAAAAAAAGGTGATTTTATAAGACTATAATTGATATTTAAAAGTTGCCAGGCATTAACAAATAATAAGATGCTCACCTGCTTGGACTTCCAGACCTCCAAAACAGGCATACCAGCAATGATGGAGTTGGGGTCCTCCTGGGCTGCTGAGTTGACTGTGTCATTAGCTCCAATTACCAAAACCAGGTCAGTTTCTGAAAAACAATAATGAAAAGCACGATTATAGATTTTACATCCCACAAAATGACACCAAAAAACACCAAAAATGCATATCATACCAGGGAAATCCTCATTGATCTCCTCCATCTCCAGCACAATATCATATGGCACACCAGCTTCAGCCAGCAGAACGTTCAGTTGGCCTGGCATACGACCGGCCACAGGGTGGATTCCAAACCTGAACACACACATGCAGACAATACAGGTCACATGACCTCTTAGATCACTTGATACACATATGGCATCCAAATAAAGCACTTTCCGGTTGGGCAGGATGACTCTCCATACAGGACAAGAAGAGTCTTTGAACACGGTTAAGCAGGAGTGCTTTTGGGTAGGGGTCAGGGTGTTTGCAAGAGGTTCAGAGAGAAGGAAATAAGCAGCGGCCGAAGGTATCTTTTTATCTTTTTAATGGCAGAGGTAGTAAAGTGCATGAGCTCAGGGGAAATGGCTTGAGGAAGACGAGTGGACCCCCAGGGCACGTGGGCAGCTTTACGACTTCACTGTAAAAACAGAAGATCACAGCCAACAGGCATAGAAGAGACACAGGAAGTGATATGCCTACTTTTTTTAACCAATATAAATTTGTGTTGTGTTTTTAATTGAGGTTTACACTGTTTTCAGGTTCAAAAGGCATAGGGGACTCTAACTCACTACCAAAAAGTAACCAATATTAAAATTTTTGTATGTTTACCTTAGAGCATTTATTAAAGCCAACAGTTTTATAATTTGTGATTTTAAATAACCCTTTCATGGCTTCTAAAACAAATGGAAGGAACTTTATCCAAACAGCTTTGCACAAGACATGTATGGTAACTATAAGCAATAAACTAATCAACCACCAAAGCCAGTTGATCAGTTAAAATGAAATAAAAAGCATTCAATCAAACAAGTATATTAATTAAAATTGAAATAAAATAAAACCTTTTAAAACCCCAAGAGAAGGCTTGGAAGCATTTGTACAATAATTAACATAAAAAATAATTTAAAAGTACAAGTACATTACTTATAAAATAAAAAAAAGGTGACTAATGACTCTTAAAAAAAAAAGGAACTGACCATTTAAAACCCTAAAAGGGGGCTCAGAAAATATTTTTTTTTTATAATAATTAATTTAATTATAATTAAAAACAGCAACACAGCTTCCATAAAGAACTCTGGCAAATTCTCAGAAAACTTTCACAAGTATAAGGATCGCAAGCATGGTTGTGCACCTTTAACCAATTTACCTGACCTAAGTAGTCACTACAACCAGCCCACTTCCGACCTTGTTCGAATTAACATGTCAGAGTTGTTTACTTCATAATTAGTCAGTTTCCAGAGCATTCAGGCCAATTTGTGCAACATATTTATACACTACTTGATCTCCCATTTGTTTTATTTTACACTTCTATTATCAATTATTTACCCATCCATTTTTTTTTAAAGAAAATCTTGAGAAGTAGACTTTCGAATGATGGTTGCTATTTGTCTAACAAGTGTCTACTCTGGGGGAAAAAAAACAGGATCATGTCAGGCTTGCAGTTGCTTTCCATCAAATCTGACATCTGTTCATCAGCTTCCTTTACGTAAACTCATTTGTCAAAGAGGAAATGAGGAAAAAACATGTTCAATAATAAACTAAGAAGAAATATACTTTAGCGGACAGGCCTCGAAACTTTCAAGACATGGGGTTTGTCAATCAACTCTGACGCTGGCTTACATAAGCTGCAGCTGTGTGTGAAAAACAGTCTGGGTGGACAACGAATCCAAGCTCGGTTCTACCATCCAAACCAGCTCGACCGTTCTGCTATTCCCATTACCATCTTACCTCGTTTCACCACACTGAACCAACACACGCTCTGAAAAAAAACATGATTCTTTTCAAGCACGACCTTCCAGCTCAGAGGAGATTCAGACTGCTTTCCTGCCCAAACCTGTGACTCCTTTCAGCGAACCGAATCTTGATCTTTATGGAGACAGACGGATAGAAACTTAATAAGAATGATAAGGAGAGTTTACAGTGTCAATTCTACCAACAGTCCTCTCGACAGGGCGACACCCCGAGCCAATTATCCCAAAGAGAGCGAGGGGGAGATCGGCGGGTGCGCTACCTAATCTGGCCACTCTTTGCCCACCCATCTCCCCTTCTAATCAACTGCAAATGCTCTAATTGGCAGCAGCTGTTGGGCTCTCAGATCAAACGAATGAATGAAAATTACACAAGCTTCCGGTCTGCATCTCTCCTCCACAATCACACAGTGCCCGCAGCTCTAGAGAGAGAGAGAGAAAACAGGAATCTAGCTTATATGTGACTGATCTGACAAGGTGGCAACTGAATGAAATAAGTTGACAAGTGACTATTTAAGAACCCCACAAATTGCATTATGGGAAACGGTACTGAAGCAGACAAGAAAGTGGCAGGGAATGATAATTTGATGCAGCACGCAACAATCTCCATCATCAACAATGTGCATTTGAGCAAAGCATGCATGGTTGACCACTTTGTGACCGAGTTGCTGACCAGTACTTCATCTCTTAAGTGTATTAGACAGGTTGGCAGCACACCATGGCATTCTGGGACTGATTAAAAAGAATTTGTGTGAGTGAGTGCCTTCATGAAAAATGCTGAGGGAATCTTTAAGTCACAGATGATGCCGTAATTGGCTCTTCTGACTGCCAAGAGTGTGGTGAAACCAGGCTAGTGCTGACAACCACTATCTAGTGGGAACAAGACAACAAAAGAATTGACACCATCCAGTGTGAGGATAAAAAAAGGGAAAGAGGGGCAAAGGAAAAGCAAATATGGAGCCAAAGTGGTCAGCTGTAGCCTTGTGAAAAGTACATTCAAATCAGATGCCTGTTTACAAAAGATTGCCAATGTCTCTCGTTTGGCCTTTTTGCTGCTTTAATAGAGAGATGAGAGGACAGGAAAAGATGGAGAGCGAGAAAAATAACAGTATTAGGAAACATGTGACGCCAGAACTTGAACTTGTGTTGTGCATATGAGGGCTACACTTCAATATGTCAAAGCATGTGTATGTGCATGTGCGTGTGCGTGTCCAAGATAAAAATGTATTTAAAATAATTGTATTTTAATTAATTTTTTTTTTTTTTTTTTAAATACAATAGTATGTTTAATGTTTTATTTAAAAAATAAACTAACCAAATAAAGAGCAATACTACTATTAACTATTTTATTGTTATATTTAATGGGTCACAGTGTGTGCAGTGTGAGCATTAAACCAATATATATTGGCCTGGTTTTACAGACGGGGCTTAGTTTAAGTCAGGACTAGGCCTTAGTTAAATTAAGATATTTAAGCAGCTTATATAAAAATAAGCGCACACAGAGTATAGGGTGATTCATGCGCCGCTCGTGCACAATTAAAAGAACTCCGCTTCAGTCATGTGCTGATAAGCGCTCCATTCGGTTCGTACGTGAGGTTAGCGCTTGTAAAAGCGCCAAAGGCGCGATTCAAATTAATAAATAGCCTGATTCTAGGTTTCTATTAACCGTGGTATAAATATTGGGGGGGTTGTACTTGCTAGTTTTGGTTATTGGGGAGGGTTACTTGCTCTGACATATAAAATATGTCAGAGCAAGATATTTTCAGTTGAGACAGCTCAAACATGCATTTTTGACTGGGACTAGCTTTAAGTCTTAAGCCTTGTATGTGAAACAGGGGATATACAGTGCCTTGCGAAAGTATTCATACCCCTTCATTTTTTTCTGTTGCTGCCTTATGTTAAACTGGTTTAAATTACTTTTTTCCCCACATCAATCTAGACTCCATACACCATATTGACAAAGCAAAAACAGAACTGTCACAACTTCGTAAATTTATTACAAATAAAAAACTGAAATAAGTGCATTGCATAAGCATCCATACCCTTAATTATATATTTAGCTGAAGCACCTTTATAGCCTCAAGTCTTTTTTGTTTGATGCGACAAGCTTTACTCATCAGCATTTGGCAATTATCTGCCATTCTTCTCCTCACCTCTTCACCTCTCAAGGTCTGTCAGGTTGGATGGGGCAGATGCACATTTTCAGGTTTCTCCAGAAATATTTGATTGGGTTCAATCCCAGGCTGTGGCTGGGCCACTCAAGGACATTCACAGAGTTGTCTATAAGCCACTCTTGCTGTGTGCTTAGAGTCATTGTCCTGTTGGAAGGTGAACCTTCTGCCCAGTCTGAGGTTCTGAATGCTCTGGACTGGGTTTTCATTAAGGCTATCTCAATATTTTGGTGCATTGAGCTTTTCTTCTACTCTGATGAGTCCCTCAGTCCCTGCCGCTGAAAAACAGCCCCACAGCATGAGGTTGCTACCAGCACACTTTACTTTTGGGACGGTGCTCTGCAGGTGATGAGCAGTGCCTGGTTTCCTTCAAACATGATGCTTGGAATTGAGGTTCATCAAACCAGAGAATATTGTTTCTCACAGTCTGAGGGTCCTTTAGGTGCCGTTTTGCAAATTCTAAGTGCGTTTTCATGTGTCTTCACTGAGGAGAGGATTGAGTTTGGCCACACCGTAATAAAGCCCAGATCAGTGGAGTGTTGCAGTGATGTTTGTCCTTCTGTAGATTTCTCCTATCTCCATATATGATCATGGAGCTCAACTAGAGTGACCATCAGGTTCTTGGTCACCACACTGACCAAAGCCCTTCTCCATCAATTGCTCAGTTTGGCCAGGAGGCCAGCTCTAGGAAGAGTCCTGGTTGTTTCAAACTTCTTCCATTAAGGGTAACAGAGACTACATGCTTCTGTGACCCTTCAATGAAGCAGAATTTTTTTCTGAACTCTTCCCCAGATGTGTGGCTTGACCAAACCTGTTTCTGAGCTCTACAGGCTGTTCTTTTGACCTCAGGGCTTGGTTTTTGTTCTAAAACGCATTATCAGCTGTTAAACCTTTTTTTAACATGTGTGTGCCTTTCCAAATCATACCCATTCAACTGAATTTGCCACAGGTCAACTTCATTCAAAATGTAGTAACATCTGCAAGCATTATGAATGCTCCTGAGCTAAATTTCAACTGTCCCAGATAAGGGTATGAATACTTATGCAATGGAATCATTTTAGTTTTTTTATTTCTAATAAATTTGCAAAGATGTTAAAAACCAGTTTTTTTGCTTTACAATTATGGTGTATTGTACGGTGCCCGGGAGGGGCTGTCTTCAGTTCACTTAGTTTTGTCGTGAGAATGTGATAATATGTCGTGGCCACGAGATATTAATTCGTGGGAACGTCATATTAACTCGTGGGAACGTAATATTATGTCGTGGCCACGAGATCGTTTTATCGAGGTAACTACATCCTTATGTCGTGGCCTCGAGATGTTATGTTGAGGGAACGACATATTTTTCTCGTGGCCACGAGTTTAATGCATAAACAAACCTACGTGACCATAGCAACCATAGCTACATGATTATCAGAGATGGATTCATTCATATTTTATTTTGAATAATGAAATTATGATATTATTATAGAAACTTTTACATAATTAAATTATTATATTGACCATAGGTTACCGGACTGTAGGCAATGGCACGCGATGTACAGAGCATTCGAATTAAGTTTATCATGAATAGGCCAAATATTACATAAAAGTACATAAAATAAAATAGACCTACAAGAAAACATTTTTATCCATCCCACAGTCTTGCTAGCTGTGTGTGTCCATTAACTGATCGTCTTTTTCCGTAATATTTGTATATTATTATTGGCTATTATCATCATCATCATCATCATCATCATTATTATTATTATTAGCCTATTATTATATTTTTATATAATAGGGTTATACCGTTTATATTCGTTTTTTCCCTTCATTTCGATCTCTTTATATAACGTTCTGACTAGTTTTGTAAATAACAAATAAAGCTTTGATTATGCTGACTGGAATTTATAGCCTATTGGAAATGCAGTTTAAAGGTTGAATTTAACATATATTTCTTTTTTTTCCTGCGAATTAATAATTATTAATATTATAGCCTACTGCCTAGTGTTTCGTTGAGGAATGAATCATTCACGTAGTTTCATTTGTAAATGAAAACACAACATGCTCATTTATCATCACGCACTGGCATAATAGCCTACAATCATAAAAGAATTTACAATTATCAGGCGTTTACAGTATTTGCAAAATATATGGTAGCAAATAGCATAATTATACAGAATGTTAATTAGGTAAAGCGAATTGAAAGGAGAAATAAAATATTATATTTATATTTCATTTAACCTTTATATTTAACCTTTATTTATTTACATGAAATAAATATAAAAAATACAGCCCTAACAAGCTAATATAACCTAATAATAATAATAATAATAATAATAATAATAATAATAATAATAATAATATACAAATATTAAATGAAATGTTTAATGTTAATAAAAATGTTTTATCCATCTCTGATAATCCCGGGTTGCTATGGTCACGTAGGTTTGTTTATGCATTAAACTCGTGGCCACGAGAAAAATATGTCGTTCCCTCAACATAAGAAGTCATGGCCACGAGAAATGGATGTCGTTCCCTCAACATAACATCTCGAGGCCACGACATAAGGATGTAGTTACTTCGATAAAACGATCTCATGGCCACGACATAATATCACGTTCCCACGAGTTAATATGACGTTCCCACGAATTAATATCTCGTGGCCACAACAAAACTAAGTGAACCGAAGACGGCCCCTCCCAGGCACCGTAGTATGAAGTGTAGACTGATGTGAAAAAAGTAATTGAAAGCAGTTTAACTTCAGGCAGCAACAACAAAATGTGAAGAAAATGAAGGGGTATGAATACTTTCGCAAGGCACTGTATTTCAATTATATATTATACATATTACAAATGTATAATTACTTATATAGATACAATATTAAAAAGAAAAATTGAATTAAATTTTAGAAACAAAAGTTACAAATATTTATACATGAGAATTATATATACAAAATATATATTTATACATTTAAAAAAATCGAATAAAAATGTAAAATAAAAAATAGAAATAAAAAACAAACATTTAAATATAGAATAAGATAAATATAATTTAAATATACATAGAAAACTTTAATTACATTATAGTTAGAGGTACTTCAACCATACTTCGTAAACGAATAAAAAAGAAATTATATTGTTTATATTGATCATTAAAGTTAGTTCATAGTTTAATAACTAATGTTAACAGAAGAAACCTATTTAAAAATGTATTAGTAATAGCAAATGCTGGAATAAAATAAAATTAATCGGCAAAACTAATCAATCTCTCAACCTCTAATTATAGCAGATTTTTTAACCAAACTCTTAAATTTGTAACTTGACAAACTACCATTGAAAACAAAAGGAAAGCTAAAACTAATGGCTTGCTCACACAAAGCATTATAGATCACTTTGCTACTACTTATGTGTGGTCAACCCAAGTTCAAATCTGTCTCGACAGTCTCAACATAAGAAACTTTTACATTGTGTTGCATGTTCTCATCAATATGACAAATACCGAAAGCACATGGTTGTTGAAGCATCTCTAGGGTCAGGCACACAGTCTTTCCACGCCCTGCAACCTGAGAGGTGTCGCCGGGACTGTGGAAAGTATTGCGTAGCCTGCACCTGTCGCTCTGCTCTTCACTGCCTCTTTCACAGCACTGGGGGGCCTGGCGTACACTGCGCTCTCAGATCACAGGGCATTACATGTACACTGGAGAGGCAACAAAAGCCCCAGACAATAGAGCAACTGAATGACGATATTCAAAGGCACTCTTTGAAATGGAGGAGTCTGACATGCAGAGAGAAACAGAGAGAGAAGCCTGCCATTCAGAGGTTCCCCAGACTGACCTGCAACTAGTGAGTTCAAACACTTACCCAAGCAGTACTGACAAGACTCAGACCCCTCAGAGAGACTAAAACTTACACAGACTAAACTATAAGGGATTTTTTTTTTGTTAGTGTTATTTATATATCAATTTATTTGTTAATTAAAAAAAAAAAAAACATTCACAGAAAACATTTTCATTTAAAAAGATTTTAAAATTATTTAAAAACAAAGGATAATTTTATAGATAAAATGCATTTTGACAAAATTATAATTTTTTTTAATTGGTTTTCTACTTAAACATTTCATGCAGTGAAGAAAAAAAAAAAAAAAAAAGCGATTTGGAATTAGAAGTGAAACAACGGAGAGAAAAAGAAAGGAAAAGAAAGGGGAGATTCCAAGTGTCATCCCGTTCAATAATTCATAGGACACTGTTTACTAATAAGGGGTGTCCTGCATCTGCCACTGAGATGAATGGGAAATGTTAATGGATAGCTTTCTCCTGGTATCCTGGATCATGTGGTGCACACGTGGCTTAATAAAGGTGTCGAGTAACAGTTCAACAGTTAGGGTTTGAAAATGACTGTAGATGTTTAAATGATTCTTACCTGACTTTCTTGCCCTGCTCAGTCAGTGACTTGACAAGATCAGCAATAGGATACTGAGCTTTCGCTGCACACAGACCATAACCTGAAGTAAAAGACACAGCAATTAAAAGGAAGAACACACCTAAACAGACATTCATAAACCAGTCGCTATTAATATATGAAGTCTAGGAAACTCAATTTTGGAAAACTCGAATGAACTCTGCATGAACCAGACACATTTTTATATTTTTAGTAATCATACTTCACCTTTTTTTTTTTTTTTTTTTTTTAAATGTGTCATGTGAATTGATTTTACCACAATAAATAATCCTGACTTCAAAACAATAGGAAAAATCTGTTTTGAAAATAAAGCAAACAAGAGACCTGCTCCTACTCATTTGTAATTCACAGATGAAATAATTAAAACTTGAATGACCTGCAGGATTATAAACAAACAGAAAAGAGGTGGAAATTGCTTCATGTTGAAATACATCTTTAATTAATCTAAAGGCAGCGCTAGAATTTGTTGTAATAACATTTCACAAAAGTGTTTATTTTTACACCCTTGGTGTAGTTTGATAGCAGCAAAGAATTAGCTGAACTAGGATCAGAAAAAAACACTGTGCAACAAAGACTTACTGATGTGTCACCAATAACCAATTTAGCACTTACAGTAAAGAAAAACGAATATAAACTCCTCACGTCAGTCATTTTAAAGCCTCCATTACTATTGACACCTTTTGATTAGCTTGTCACAACAGCCTTCAAATCCTCCTGCTTAAATAAGCATGTCATGGTGCGTGCCGGCTAACCCTCCTTGCTCCTAATGATTTCTTTAGAGCTCTTTTTTTAAACAAAAAGACATTTCTCCTTGGGAAAACAGCCATGGTTGGCAAACTCCAAGCTTAAACAGAAAAGTCTTAAATGTTTTCACAGATGTCAATCAACTAAACTAACTATGACTACTTAAATTATACAAAAATGGAAACAAGGCCATTGCTTACTCAGTGTAAAGACTGAGCAGTCAAGGGAACCCCATCAAAATGGACAGACAACGCAATGGAGGTTGATGGATGGATTAAGCGGCGAATGAGGGGAGAAAATTTAAGTGTGTTCAATTTTGTGTTATTTAGCAGTCCAGGACTCGACAAAAAGGCTGGACCGATCAAACAGGGCCAGTGTAAGGGTGTAGCTATCAAATCTAAATATTTGGCATCTTTTATGTTCACTGTTGCGAATTCTGCAGTTAATATCAAGTTAATATTATATAGCTATTCTTTTGAAACATCACTTAGAATAGTGTGAAAATTATCAACAAGACTGTATATATTTTGTGCCACAACGTTCCAGTAAAAACAATAATGACAATTAATTTATTTATTTGAATAAATAAATTTGTTAAAGATCTAAACTACTGGCCAAAATGAATAAAAAAAAGAATAAATAAATAAAAAAACAAACAAACAAACAAAAAGAAAACAAAAAATCTAAACAAATGAAAGGGAAAACCAAACAAAAAAAGGAAACAAAAAAATGGCAAACAAAAAAAAAAAAAACAGAAAACAAAAACAACTAAAATAAACAAGGGAAAAGAAAACAAAAGCAAACCAAAACAAAAACCAACAAAAAAATAACTAAAAACAAAGGGAAAAGGGAAGAAAAAGAGCAAATAAAAACAAAAAGAAAACCAAACAGAAAAGGGGGGGGGGGGGGGTAAACTATTAAAGTAAAACTATTATGTTACCATTTGGTGCAAAAATTTCTCACATCCCTTTGTGGCTCATACCAACAGACCATGGTGCTCACGATGGTCAGGCCTTTGTTGTCAGTGAACATAGCGCTTTCTCAGACATCTTGGCAGTGGCTAAACAGGCAACGGTCAAGAGGAAAAAATCTGGATGCCTCAGAGCCTGTTGGACGGCCATTTGTTTTAAATAAAAGGGGCCGTCTCTGTTGTGCTTGACCCTGAAATCTTGTTTACTCTGGACCGCGCTGTTTATTATCGTTTCTCCTTTTCTTTCTGTTCATAATCCCACATCTTATCGCTCATCTTTTCCACTGTCCTGTTGCCTCCAAGGTCTTGATCTTCTCGACCTGCTGTCAGACCATAAAACACAACTATAAAACAGTCCGTTGCAGAGAACAAAGCAGCGTGAGAGTCGCTGCCATTGCTGAAGGCCTTTACGGAGGCCCCTGCTAAGAACCAGCCAAAGAAAAATATTTAAGTCCGACTAAAAATTTATTTGCCAACTGAACTTGTATTGAAGGTAAACGCATTAAAATTCATCTGACACATCCTGCTCAATCAGGCAGCTGTATCTGGGCAAACGAAATGTGGCACGACCCTGCCAGAAGAGAAAACCTGACATCACCCTCCATAGCTCAGCTCACACGAACAATGCCACGTGAGGCAAACCGTAAAAAAAAACACACCGAAGAGGAGTTGAGCCCAGATAAAAATAGACATAAAAAGTGCACACAAATGTGTCTACAGCTTCAAAAAAACTAGTGAGAATTCAAGACCACCTTAGAACAAGCCCCAGCAGGCCTCAGGGTGCATTCTGGGGGGTTTATCCCGCACAGGAGGGGTCAGAAAATTACCAGTGATGTAATGGGGGTGAAGCGAGGTTGCTTTAACAGACATAACATAAAGGATCATTTGAAGTCGCTGATGGTTCACTCCAGATCTAGTTGAAACGAAGAGTTTCAGATGTGCAAGGCTACAAAGGGCCTCCATTACCTGGAACAATGATGATATTCTGAGCCTCCTTGATCATCTCCACCGACTGATCCACATTGACCTCAGTGTGGGTACCTGTGATCTCCATGGGCTTGCCTGTGCCAGTGGATGAGGTGCCGTAGCCACCCAGAATGACGTTTGCCAGTGAGCGGTTCATGGCCTAGCGAGGAAAAAACACCCAGAGTTCAGAAATCAGGATTGCAGATTATGAAGACCACCTCTCAGTGGAATAAAAAAAGATTGTGTCAAGAAAATGTGTGTCCATACGACATTTAGACATTATTATTTAATAATAAATGTTTCTTGAGCACCAAATCTGTATATTGGAATGATTTCTGAAGGATCATGAGAAGTCTGGAATAATGGCTGCCGAAAATTCAGCCTCACTTCACAGAAATAAATTAAAATTGCAAAGTTATTTTAAAAGTGCACTACCAATGTCACAATATTTGCTGTATTGTTGATCAAATAAACTCAAAAACTTGAGTACATTTATATATAAATTTAAAATAATATACATTTAAATTTAGTGTGTGTGTGTGTGTGTGTGTGTTTGTTTCATTAAAAGAATACATAGCTACTATTAGAGTTTGTGGGCTGGAGAAAACATTGCCACTGTTAGTTTTTAAGACCAATGACAACCACAATGTTTAGACCGCCATTCACCATTCCAAATACAATATTAAGCACAAAACTACTTCATAAAGAGGTGGAACTCCGAGACTGTGAACTTACCACACACATGATGTAGGAGAGGATGGCTCCAGAAGAGCCAATGAGAGCACCCACAATAGTCAGCAAGTTGTTATTGAGCAGGAAGCCTTCAGCGCACAGGGCCCAGCCGGAATAGCTGTTTAGCACTGTGATCACCACGGGCATGTCGGCCCCTCCGATGGCGGCTGTCAGGGTCAGGCCCTACAAAGAAAACGAAAAGCAGGGTCAGAAAGAGGGTCAGAGAGAGAAAAAAGGGTGGAGATCAAAGGTTATGGGGATGACAAGTGAGCAAAGCGCAACAGTAACTCGATTCCATCATTTAAACAAAAAGAAAGTCCACCAAAAGGAAAATCACAAGCCTGAGGTATGAGCATTGTACACATGGTTCGTTTTTATAAAACGAGTCTGTTCATTTGCACTCTGGGTGATGATGCAAATAGGAAATGTGATATAGTGCACGCCAGAGCAACATATTTCACACAGATTTGGTTGCAATGGGCTTCAATTAAGGCATGAGGTGTTTGTCAAAACACAGTATTCGTTTCACTCGTCCGTGATATCATCCCTGTATTATTAAACAATGTATTTTCCTCAGGGAACAGGCCTAAACAAAGCCAGCTACCATGCATCATGTAAAAAAATACCTACGAACAAGCAGAAAGACGGAGACTTGAAGAATAATCACTGTAAAAAGAGCCAGACACCATACTGCAGGTGATTGTTTATCTTTATGGAGGTAAAAGGAGCTGTATAAAAATGTCAGCTTCCTGATTATTGACAAATGATGAAAGTCCCATGACGCCAATGTTTACCAGGACTCCAAAAGCCGTCCCTTGAAATTTCATGATTGTGGTTTACTTCTACCTGTCATCATATGGTGGTGTGCTCTTATGGATTATATAAAATAAATAAATAAAACTAAAGCCAAAGGGATTTGGGTTTCATGAGCTACAGGGTTTACCTATGTCATGCTGTTCTGAAAGGCTGAACAAAGTTGTATAGGCTACAGTGAGGGAAAAAATTGTTTGATCCCCTGCTGATTTTGTACGTTTGCCCACTGACAAAGAAATGATCATTCTATAATTTTAATGGTAGGTTTATTTGAACAGTGGGAGACAGAATAACAAAAAAAATCCAGAAAAACGCATTTCAAAAAAGTTATAAATTGATTTGCATTTTAATGAGTGAAATAAGTATTTGACCCCTTCGCAAAACATGACTTAGTACTTGTTGGCAATCACAGAGGTCAGACGTTTCTTGTAGTTGGCCACCAGGTTTGCACACATCTCAGGAGGGATTTTGTCCCACTCCTCTTTGCAGATCCTCTCCAAGTCATTAAGGTTTTGAGGCTGACGTTTGGCAACTTGAACCTTCAGCTCCCTCCACAGATTTTCTGTGGGATTAAGGTCTGGAGACTGGCTAGGCCACTCCAGGACCTTAATGTGCTTCTTCTTGAGCCACTCCTTTGTTGCCTTGGCCGTGTGTTTTGGGTCATTAGGCTTGTTTGAGATGAGCAAAATCTGCGCAGAACTGATCACCGGTGAACACCGCGAGATGCATGGCGGTTTAGAAAAGTGTCCGAGTTACGTCCGACCTGCTCTGATGTCATGCTGACATGTGCCAAAAAAAACTCTCGCGAGACCAAGGCGACTGTGTCGGATTGTGCAGTCGAGTGCAGTTGCTCTTCACTGACTGCGCTGATCAAATGCATGATGGGAAACGACTGACTGACAACACAGCTTAATGCTCATTGGTTCAGACAACCGTGATGCTGCATTCTCTTCTAAAATGTTTTATTTTTTTATCTGATTTCATGTGATTATGTGTTTAAATTATGCATGAATATTCCCAAACACAATGACAGTGCGATCTCTGTGTGAGATATGTGATTGTTGTCATATTTCTATAAAAATCTAAAAAAAAACGTTTGTATTATAGTAAAAATGGATAAATATGCCTTTCATATGGAATTAAATAGCAAGCACTTTGGTTGTCTTGTTTATTTTAATATAAAAGCAACAGAGCTGAAATTATATTGTTTATCAGCAACACAGCTCATGAGTGAGAATAACGCAATATCTGCCTTTGATCTTGTTGGTATCTGTTCCACTTCGAGAGGTCAGAAATGTCCATCTTGACTGCGCTTATTTCACTCTTCCCCTCACTGCAGCCATCTATTCTCGCCTACATTTCAGGCGAGGCGAGCCGCATCTCAAACAAGCCTATTGTCATGCTGGAATACCCATCCACGACCCATTTTCAATGCCCTGGCTGGCTTCAATGCCCTGGTGGTACATGGCCCTGTCCATCGTCCCTTTGATGCGGTGCAGTTGTCCTGTCCCCTTAGCAGAAAATCAACCCCAAAGCATAATGTTTCCACCTCCATGTTTGATGGTGGGGATGGTGTTCTTGGGGTCATAGGCAGCATTCCTCCTCCTCCAAACACGGCGAGTTTAGTTGATGCCAAAGAGCTTGATTTTGGTCTCATCTGAAAACAACACTTTCACCCAGTTTTCCTCTGAATCATTGGCAAACTTCAGACGGGCCTGTACATGTGCTTTCTTGAGCAGGGGGACCTTGCAGGTGCTGCAGGATTTCAGTCCTTCACGGTGTAGTGTGTTACCAATTGTTTTCTTGGTGACTATGGACCCAGCTGCCTTGAGATCATTGACAAGATCCTCCTGTGTAGTTCTGGGCTGATTCCTCACCGTTCTCATGATCATTGAAACTCCACGAGGTGAGATCTTGCATGGAGCCCCAGTCCGAGGGAGACTGACAGTTATTTTGTGTTTCTTCCATTTGCGAATAATCGCACCAACTATAGTCACCTTTTCACCAAGCTGCTTGGCAATGGTGTTGTAGCCCATTCCAGCCTTGTGTAGGTCTACAATATTGTCCCTGATATTCTTGGACAGCTCTTTGGTCTTGGCCATGGTGGAGAGTTTGGAATCTGATTGATTGATTGCTTCTGTGGACAGGGGTCTTTTATACAGGTAACAAACTGAGATTAGGAGCACTCCCTTTAAGAGACTGCTCCTAATCTCAGCTCCTTACCTGTATTAAAGACACCTGGGAGCCAGAAATCTTGCTGATTGACAGGGGATCAAATACTTATTTCACTCATTAAAATGCAAATCAATTTATAACTTTTTTGAAATGCGTTTTTCTGGATTTTTTTTTTTTTTTTGTTATTCTGTCTCTCACTATTAAAATAAACCTACCCTTAAAATTATAGACTGATCATTTCTTTGTCAGTGGGCAAATGTACAAATAATTTTTCCGTCACTGTATAGTTGCGCACACAACCTTTTCAATCTCTGACCTCAGTCAAAATCTTATGCAAAATAAAAAGGACTTCAGTCCATACATTTTTAAAAACGGTTATTAATATTACTGATAATAATTTTTTTTTTTATTTAATTAAACATTTTGGCCAATGGCTCAAACACTGCTATTTTCAAATTATTATTTTATATAAATTAATAAATTAATTAATAAGAAACAAAACAAAGAAACAAAAAAAAAACAAACAAATTTGAACCACCCAGCAACACTCAAGAAATTAATAAAAGATAATCTGGCCAAAAATTAAACACATACAATTTTAGAAGACTGTGTGAATCCCTTACCATGACGGCAGAGAGTGCAGACACGGAGCCCAGGCAGGTCAGGCCAGTGGTATAGCTGGGATCCAGCATGTAGGGGATCATGCCGCCCACACTGGCTGCCATGAGGGTGGCGTTCAGCGCATGACGACCAGGAAGCATAAGGGGAGCTGAGTTCAGCAGACCTGCACGAGGAGGAAGTCAAGTGAGAAGAGCAACACAAAAAGTGGGTTAGCACGTAGGCAGGACACCATGTGCTCTTTGGGAACACGATGAGTGAAATAAAATTAGGGTGAGAACTTCTTGGAAACAAGAAGCTTGTTTGAGTTGTGCTTTAAACAAAAGTACACAACTGCATGTCACGTTGCTAAAGTGCACTTTATGCAGCTGCTAGCGCTCTGTAAACGATAATAATATGTACAAGGCATATCATCAGTGCGAGACAAGTATGTGTGCACAGGAAAAACTCAGTAGGAGCTGAATCAATAATTCTACAGCATCTGCTGCGTAACAAGTTAGCGATACAGTTGGATTGGGTGATTATGTACAGTCCTCTACACTGGCCCCCCTTTTAGGCTGAAAGAAAAACTCACAAGGATAAAAATGAGACTTCTAATCTGCTTTATCAGTGTAGGCCTGCAGGCTTCAGAGCGGTGGTAGTGGTGGAGGAATGGGAAAGCTCCTGAAGATAATGCGTTCCAGGTCTGAGGGACAAGTGGAAAATGACTGGGGGGCGGAGGGACTAATTAGTGCCAAATTCTGAGGTTCCGCCTGGCCAAGCTTTAAACATGAGGCATGTGTGGCACCGGTGGGCCGGTGAGTTAACAAACAAAGCCGCACCAGACAGTGAGGACCTAGACCCATGACATTGAGATTTCAAACAGGGCTGCACAATTACTAGAAATGAAACTAAACTACAATAACCCTAGTGCAAATATCAAACACAAAAGCCTTGATTTAAATAATTAAATACATGTGTTGCGTATTTGAGAGTGAAGCGTGGCACTGTGTTCTTTTACATGTGATCAGCTCATGATCCTGTGTTTTTTAGTATCTCAGACCAGTTCAGTTCGCAGTAAATACACTCCACATCAACTCGTATTATAATGAAAAGTGCTTATAAACCAGCTGTTGTCAAAAGAGAGGTTTTAAGGGCTCACTATGGTTTTACTCCAAAATAAAAGCTCAATGGTTTAACCTCTGAAAATGAACAAATTGTACAGAAAAACTATTGTTACTACTATTAAAAACACTTCACTTGGAAAGTTAGTATAACAGTAATGGTAATAGGAATATTTCATTTAATATTTGTATTTAATAATAAGTATTATTATTATTATTAGTTAGTAGTGATATAATTAATAAATAGTGATATAATAAATTAGGTTTTTCAGTCAAATTGTGCATCCTTGTAAACAAAACTGGAACTTTTTCAGAAAAACAACCAGTTTTTTTTCCCTTAAAAAACAGTGTTTCTGTTTGTCCAAAAATGATAAATCCGACATCTTTTACTCACTCATTTTGTTCCAAACCTGAATGGCTTGTGAACACAAAAGATGAAAAAATGTCTCTGGGCCTTATTGACTTTCATTGTATGGACAAAAACTGTTCTTCAAAATATCTTCTTTTGTATTCCACAAAAAAAGGTCAGTCATACTGGTTTGAAACATCAAGGTGACTGAATTTTGACAGAATTATCACTTTCGGGTGAACTATCTGGTTACACTTTAATTTAAGGTCCAATTCTCACTATTAATGAACCATTAACTATGACTTTTGCCTCAAACTCCTAATTTAATTAATAGTTAGTAAGGTAGTTGTTAAGGTTAGGTATTGGATATGATTAGGGATGTAGAATATGGACATGCAGAACATGTGCTTTATAAATGTTAATAAACAGCCAATTTGTTAATACTAGGCATACTAATAAGCATATTAATAAGCAACTAGTTAATAGTGAGAATTGGCCCCTATACTAAAGTGTTACTGAACTATCCCATTAATTGTTATTATATAACCAAACAAGCAGGACCTTGAAGTTTGCCATAAGCCACCAGAGATCCGCTGAAGGTGACTCCACCGATGTAGGTCCCCAGGTAGGCCACCATTTTAGTGAGGTTGGCCGCAGGATCGGTTGCGAAGTGTGGATACTCCACCATGTACTCTGCCACGCAGGTGAGCACGGCCGCCAAACCCACCAGACTGTGGAAAGCGGCGACGAGCTGCGGCAGGTCCGAGATCTGGATCTTCTTGGCGATGGTCAAACCTGCGAACAACAAAGGGGAACTCAGGCCTGCTAGTAAACGGGTCACATCCGATGAAGCGGTGTGTGTGTGTGTGTGTGTGTGTGTGTGTGTGTGTGTGTGTGAGAATCTGGAGCACAGGTTGGGGGAAGGGTGTGTAGGGGGCATGTTTGGGGCGGGCTGAGACCTCAGGGTGGAAGCATCTGGAATCAAGCAGACTTCTGGTTTGAGCTGGGGTTGGTCGGGACGGTTTAAACTACGTTCCAGCAGGATTCCAGGAATAATTAGCAATTTAGATTAGAAATGACTGGCTACAAAGCGTGATACCGTGCTGTGTGACTCACACGACCTGATGACCATTACCTGGTTTTGCGGGGAAATCACAAGGTTATTTACCATTTACATTCACACACTTGAAGGTTCAAAGGCCGCTGACTAAAGAAGAAATGCATGCAGACATAAGCACACAAGTGTACTCACCAGCAGTGCCACCCACCGCCATGGCCGCACTCATCTGTGCCATGAGCTCAGGAGAAGGTTTCAGAGCTCCGAAAGTGGCGGCAATGCCACCGACCACTCCGATCATGCCGAGGGCGTTACCGAGACGGGCCGTGGACTGGGTGGACAGACCAGCAAGAGCCCCCACGCAGCATAACCCGGAGCCCAAGTACATCATCTGCACACAAAGAGAAGGTTTACAGGAAGTGAGGAAACAAATCCTTCAGAATTCATTTCTCTATAGAACAACTACAGTATATAACTAGATTTTCACCGTGGCCAGGAAGTTACTATGGAGTTCTGAGCTGAATTTATCATGTTGCAACGCATCTTTGATATCTTTGTTTAGTTTAATTTTTGAGCTTCTGTCAGGATTATTATTGTTATTATTAATAGCCTTAATTTATTAATTTTAATAAATTGTATTTTATATAAATTATTTTAAATTAAAATTAACTCATTTTAATTGTATTAATTTTATTTTAGTAGTTTTAGTAGTTCAATGTAAATAAAAAATGAAAAAATGTTAATAACTAAATGAAATAAGCTTAAGTTTTTCCATCTTATATTAATTTTTTTTTTCAGCTTTATTTCAATTAATAAAAATTATTTGGAATAATTTTAAAACTGTCTTCACTTTAAGTTCGAACCAAAGCACTTGAACAAGTTGCATAATTTGAGGCAAAATCCATGTCCATAGTACAAATGGTGCAGAAGAATTGCAATAAACTAATAAAACTAATGCAGTCTTACCTGTTCAATGTTGTAGCCGCTTTGAAGAGCGACCCCATAACCCCCAACAAACAAACCAGCAGGAAGAAGATACAAGTAGTTGTATTCTGGAGGATCAGTGGGCCGCTTGAACATGTCCAACATCCTCTGCGTAACCAAGAAACCACCTGATCAAAAATAAATAAATAAAAATTAGTCAAAACACAGTATCGTCAACATTACATTTGTGTACTAAGCTTAATTTTTTCAGCATTCATTTTAAATTAATATCAATAAATAGATTTATTAACTTGATATAAACTATTTTTTTTAAACATCAAGTCACTTAAATGTGTAAAATGTCCTAATTGAGTTGCAGAAGGATGTCATGAAGAATGACGGGAGTCACTCATCTGCTGCTCATTAGCGAAGTATTTTTAAACCGCCATGTGATTGCATTTACATTCATTTTCCTGGCTTACGCCGTCCTAGCTAAGCAGCTTACTAGGACGATTACCAAACCAAAGCTTTTCATTCAAAACTCAGACGGATATCCAGTTTCACTCAAACCTTAGTGACCTGTTCCTCTGAGGATCCCGGCGAAATATTTAAACTCAGAAGTGAATGCACTTAGACGGTTGAACACAATGTATACAGCATTAGAAAGAACGTTCAGTTTTCCCACAATTAAATGTGAAGGATATCCAGACATTACAGTCAGGGCCAAAGAATAAAATATGTTTTCATTCCTGTCATTAATGGAGCAGGTTCACCATAAATTCCTTGTCTTTTATTGAAATTAAATTGGAAAGGGCAATTGTTATTTTTTCCCTGCATGCACTTGTAACAATAAAAACGGTCGAAAAGAGGATAGGAAAAAGCGACCAGAATGTCCATATTTCTAATTCTAAGGTTTATGGGTAATGGGACTGCGGGACGAAACGCCGTGTATGAGGAATGGAAATAACAAAAACCATCTTTCATCTGAAATTAAACACCTGCCTTCTGAGAAGATAAATATATAAATTCAGACACTTTATGTGCGCTGGAACACATATCAAAAAGCTGTTATTGTAGCATGATGAAAAATGGCTGTACAAGCCTAGTAGCAAGCCATTAAATCACTAACACACCCTCTGACCTGGACTGGCGTCTTGGCCAACCGTACCAAGACGCAGAATGAAGGGGTCATTGGATTCAGGATGGCATTTTGGCCAACTGCCCTCTTCAAGCCATTTTTTCCCCTTTTCCTCCTTAATGGCCCTGTTGGTTGGTTTTGAGCAAAGCCTGATTTATGACATGACCGAGGCTCTTTGAAGCAAAACTGCCGCGCTGACATTTCCTGCTTCAGGTGTGAGGTTTGACGGACTAAACTATTCCACCTGGAAGGAACGGAATACGCCGTTCTTCTCACGAACACAAGATGCAGGGCAGCCAGAGGGCAGCGAGTGGCACGAGTGCACAGCCCTCACCTGCTCGCATCTGTAATCTTACTCAAATTCAGCCTCCGATATTTTAGCAATGTTTTATCTTGCCTTTCGCTGTTGGCAGGTACAGGATGGTGTGTTCTGTGCACTCACCGGCGATGTTGACAGAGGAGATGAAAGCAGCCAGTACGGCCAGGGTCTCGGCTGTGCAGCTAGGGAGCAATCCACCACCCATGAGGGAGAGCCCACCAACAGCAGTCAAACCTGAAAACACACAGCATCCATGTTATTTTCACAAACAAACACAAAATTAATTGTATTTAAATTGTAATACATTTTGTAATATTTTAATTAAAAAAAAAAAAAAAAAAATCAAAAACTTAATTTAACTCAATTTAAATAATGTAGTTCTTGAAATAAAATCATCTTAATTTAAAATAATTACATAAAATGGATTTAAATAGTAATTTATTTTAATTATTTTTAATTTTAAAAAAACTGTTCTGCCTTAAATTTTGATTTTATAAAGTTATTTCTTAAAATAAAATTGAGAAAATAAAATTGGGTGCCGACAACAGCTACTAAACTATGATGATTTGCAATATATGTTGACTGCAATAAATAGCATTCCATGAGATACGTCACTAATTTTGAATGACTGAAAGAACGTATAACTTTAAAAAAAAAAAAAAAATTCAAATAATTTTAAATCATTTTTAAAATAAAGTTTGATTGCAAAAATTCACATTTTATCAGAATACACTACCAATTTTGAATGGTATGAATAAATAAATAAATAAATAAATAAATAAATAAATAAATATGTAGTTTAATTAATATAATATTTTTTTACATAAAATTGTAAGAAATATTAATTCATTATATATAGTAATAATATTACATTATATTATAGTAATTCATTTTAATTATATATTATAAAAAAAATAACTATGTCAGATTATTTTTATAGATTTTATAAAGGTTTTTTTTTTTTTTTAAATAAAATTGAAAAAAAAAATATTTGGTGCCGATAACAGTTACTACACTATAATGAGAGATAAGCAATACATGTTGACAACAAAAAAAAAAAGCAAAAAAAAAAAGCCATTTCATGAGATTGCAATGCATCACTAATTTTGAATGGCTGAAAAATTACATAATTTTTAAAAAAAAATAAAATTCAAATAATTGAATTTTTTTAAATAAAGTTTAATTACAAAATTCACATTTTATCAGAATACACCACTAATTTTGAATGAAAAATACTATTTTTTTTAAATAAAAATGTAGTTTAATTAAAATTAAAAAAAAAAATAATGCAGATGCTGATAACAGCTACTACACTTTATTTACTAGATAATGTCCTAATTGAGTTGCAGAAGGATGTCATGAAGAATGACGTGAGTCACTCATTTGCTGCTCATTAGCAAAGTATTTTTAAACCGCCATGTGATCGCCATGTGATTGAACTACTACATAAACTACACAAACACAAATTAGCATTTCATCAGAATTTGAGCCAGATGTAATCATTACATCCATGCTAACTAATAAAGCATATATGGATAAATATTTTTGACAATTTGCATTTGTTTCCAGATTTGCTCAAAGTATGACTACATCAAGCGAGAAAAACTAGGCTTATGACAACCGTTCCAGTCATTTCCCCCTCTAATAAAGCACAATTCCACTAGAAATCTTACATAATATGCTTGACGGTGGCACAGCACTCTCAGCGCTCAAAACAAGTCGTTTCTAACTCATTTTGATCGGGAATTAACGAGGACAACACTGGCATCCCCAAGGGAAATCTGATAACCATCACCTCTTTAATCGTTTTCAAATGCTTCCGCGGCATCGACTCGACTGACCAAACCTGAGGTGGCCCTGATAGTTAGCGGTATCTTAAGTCAATGGAGTGTGTAACTGTTGGTAAGCGTTTCCTCTCACTTTGTAATTCTGAAGTAACAATTGATCACAGACCAGCTCGCAGGCCAAGAGCAGGCTACCACAACACTGCAGGAAACGCAACAGACGATTTGTAAACCTACACAGGCACGAACCGCCACACACGCACACAGACATGCAAAGGTCTGGATAGCTGTAAAATAAAACCCTTGGATGAAAATGAAAGATGCCGGAGTCTGCTCGAAATCCACAAACGGATTGCTGTTGTTCTAATAGCTGGATAATATTTCAGACTTTCTGTGATCATGGAGAATAAAGCGATGAGATGGTTGGAAAGCAGGGCTGTTTTAAGCAATGACACATCCATTAGGTCACCGCCACATCGCCCAAATGGACCCAAAACCAATATCTAATAGCCTAAGTTCATCAGTAAAGATTCCTTGGATCAGGTGATGTTCAAACGATCATATCAAGCGATGTGGAGTCATTCTGATTCACCAGTTTCAGGTAGATTAAAGAGCAAGAGAGGAACTCTACTCCACCAGGAGCAAAAGAGTAACTTTATGCTTCTGGAAAAGTCCTCCCACACTTTCAATGAGAATGAGAAATTCCACATTAGTGGCTTAACGTCTCGGTCACTTTTGTGAGAGTTTCATTACTTCTGGCACCGAAAGAAGCGAATTCCAACTCGCTCACATTTCCAGGCCTGTGAAAGACACAGTTCAATAAGTGTCAAATATGTAACACCTTATACACAAATACGACAAAGAAAAGCAAGAGAATGTCTCTACAAGACTAATAAAGTAATACACAGGAAGTGTGCAGTAGGTCGAGGCAAACTAATTGCTTCAGTTGATTCCCCACACTCTTGATGTGAAGTTTATAGCTCTCTTGACATAAAGGACTCTTTAATGCAGACCACCAAAGACATGGTGGTGTTAAAAACAATGAAACCTTTCCTGGTTTCTCAGCCTGCTGAGAGAAATGAATAAAAGCTTAACGAAGTACAGAAGCATCCTTGATCTGCCTGGCTGATGATGGCGTGGCCTTCTAAAGACCGCTAATGAAGAGCTGAACTCGCCACTTAAAGGGTGGGCTACGTCGGCCCATCACAGACGCTAACTCAAGGGTGGGAAGAAAAAAAAAAAAAAATTAGGTGACAGTTTCTGCCTATTAAAGCAAGAGGGTAATTCACACCCACTTGAGAGCCCTCTGTAGCTAAAGGGCAAACTCAAATGAAGAAAACCAAGTGCTTTGATGACCTGTGCTTGAGATAAAATGAGATCCTGTGACATTTCAAAATTTAATATCAGAAATTTCAATAGTTTCTCCTTCTCCATCAACAATATACAGTTGTGGCCATAATTATTAGAACACTAGTATTTTCTCCAGCTAAAAAATTGTTTTAAGTCAGTTGTTTCTATCTTTTGCTGTAGTGTGCCAGTAGGAAATATTGGTTTACATTTCCAAACATTCATTTTGCCATTAATTGTAATAATCCAGTGAGATTTTTGTTTGCTCCACACAGAGATCTGATCTCATCATCATCATTCAGTTACAGCACTGTTAAAAGTTTTAGGGCACTTGTGCAAAAACGCAGTAAAATGAGGACGCTGTCAAAAATAATGTCATAAATAGATTTTCTTTATCAATTAACTTCTATTAACTAAATTAAATCAACATTTGGTGTGGCCATCATTTGCATTTAAAGCAGCTTTTGCCCTAGGTGCACTTGCGCATAGTTTTGCAGGTAGGTCTCTTGAAGCATCTTGGAGATGTTGCCACAGTTCTTCTGGATTTAGTCTGTCTCAGTTTGTTGTGTTTCTTCATGTCATTCCAGACAGAGTGGATCATGATCAGATCAGATCTCAGTGTGGAGCACTGGCTGTAGTTAGACTCCTTGTGCAAACAAAAATCTCACTGGATTATGGACAATGAATGGCTAAATGAATGTTTGGAAATCTAAACTGGTATTTCCTACTGACATACTACAGCAAAAGACAGAAATAATGGACTTAAAACAATTTTTAGCTGGTGAAAATACTAGTGTTCTAATAATATTGGCCATCACTGTGTGTGTGTGTGTGTGTGTGTGTGTGTGTGTATAATACATATACATACATATACATACATACACACATATATATAGCAATTAATTTGGTTGTGCACTTGATTTACTAACTTACCAGAAATGGCATTTGTAACAGACATAAGTGGGGAGTGAAGCGCAGGAGTGACACCCCATACGGTGTGGTATCCTACGATTCCCGCCAGGCCAAAAGTTGTAACCATCTGAGTGAAAGCAGCATTGGGAGCACACAACCCAAGCCCAATCGCTGAAGCCAGACCTGGGAAGAAATAACAAGATGTCAAACATTATGGGTTTGTTTTTCAGTAAAGGTAATTTTGACTGCTTGACTGCACAGACAAATCAGCCCGAGCGCCAGGGTCAATGTGTCCTGTTTATACATCCCATAATCCTCTAAAAACATCAACATTGCTGTGGGCCATGTACACGTGCCACCTCAACTCTAATATAGGGAACATTTGCTGTCCGACTCATTAAATTTTAAAACTTTAAAAGTTAAAAATAAATGTGTATTAAGCTGGGAAAAAAGTCCCATAACTACTTTTTGGTAAATATAAATAAGATTTCATAGTTGGTTTATTTATAAAAAAAAGAAAAAAAAAAGAAAAAAGAAAAATAATAATAATAATAATAATAATAATAATAATAATAAAATACTGGTATTATAGTTATAAATAAATAAAAAACATTTTTATATTTATTTTTATAATATTATATTATATTATTGTTTCCAGTGGTCTTAATAATAGGCCATTTGGTATTGCCAACTCACAGACCAGCCATTTGCCATTTGTGAGTAAGAAAACCTCAACACCATGCCATGACAGACATACACAGCAGGAGGGAAGGAGCAACACAACTACCATTTTATCATCCTAGGTTCCTGGCATTCAGATTCAGTGATGTGGAAAATAAAAGTTTGCGCCGCAATTAGGTGAATAATCGCGATTACAAAAGGCAGTGATTTCAGCCTTCCGAGCAAGTCAGGATTCCCTGTACCTAAGCTCATACAGATACAGGAAAACCATGAAAGGGCAGGAAGATCTCATTTGCATGTTTGTTTATCAGCCGGTGTTTATTTACGTGCGAGTTGTATTTGCGGCTTGTCTGAGTGAGGAAGTGAGCGCTTTGATGTGAAGCCAAAGTTGCCTCTCCTCACACAAGCGGTCCTCAGGCGTCTGCAACCAATAGAATTCATTTGTGTGGCGTTTAGTTTAGCAGGGCTTTGGAGTATAATCACATCTTGGGACAAAGCGGCCAAACAGGGGAGCTGCTATTTTTGGAATTTCTTAGCAACGCAGATTGTCAAGTGGATAAAAGGAAGAAAATAAAAATCGGATTAATCTCAAAGGCAATAAAGGGGGCTTTAAACGTACACGGCAACCTTATTAACATAGTTCAATGTCAGAGACCACCAATGCAGCGGTCTCTTCCTCTTAAAACACACTGCTTTCATATGAACCCCAGGGGGGACCCAGAGAGATCCGACGGGAAGAGGAAGGCAGGGAGGGCAGCCGGACTGTGATTTACCTCCGGTGTAAGCCCCAGCTGTGGTGAGGGTGGCTCTGAAGGGTGAGATGGCAGCTGCCCTTTCCTTCTCCAGCTCCTGGACAGACTTTTGTTTTGGAGGTGCTGCCACTGGGACGTTGTTAGGTTGTGGTGGAGGGAAAAGTACTTTTCCGTCCTGTAGACAGATAGAGAGAGTGAGAGCCAGAATTCAAATAACACCACAACTCAACTCCTTGAAAACTAAATGAGCGCCAGAGAGATATTGAGTCATAAATTTCAAACGGCTCACATCCTTTAGCTCAGGGGTGACAAACTCATTTTAGGTCAACAGCCAGACTGGATAAAACATCATCTTATGCAGGTCAAATTTTTGTATGTGTTAAACTTTAGTGTATCCATGGAGAACACTATACACGACAAGTCCACAAAACAACTTCGATACTTATTTCACCAATATTATGGTATAACCAAATGGATTAAATTTACTCATTTCAATTACACATATGCAACCAATGTAAAAAATAGTTGCTAATATTATGTAATTTATTTTAATATTTTTCCTTATACCAGTCAATGCCAAATCTCAAAGTGTGATATGTTGTCTTGTCCAACTTTGCACAGATGCAATTTCAACTTTAAAAAAAGGGTGATTTTGCTAGATGTTCGAGTGTCAAATTTTGAATATAATTGAGAGAAAGGTTTTACTGATTTAGGATGTGACCTATAACATGCAACACAATTAAGAATGTTTATATGTCCTCCTATAGAAAAAATAAATAACTAAATAAAATAGTTTACCTGCATAACTATTGAACCTCGGATGACGTGGTCCATTGTGCCGTAATCAAACTCGTTTTTGACGTTAAAGTGAAAAACTTCCTTGTCCGGGCTGATGGCACGGATGAGTTTGATAATGTTGTTAGAGTATAATGTGCTGGCCTGAGTCGGGAGGCGACTGGGAAGATCAGTATAGCCAACGTGGATCACACCCTATAGGAAAGTACAGAAATACATTTAATGAAATAAAACAGACAAACGTGAATATACACCCACATTCAAAAGATTTCGGTTGGTAAGATTTTTTAATGTTTTTGAAAGAAGTCTCTTATGTCTCCAAGGCTGCATTTCTTAATTTATTCATACTATATACTGCATTTATAAACAAAACGGTAATTTTGAAATATTACAATAAGAGTTTTCAAATTTAATACATCATAAGAAAGCTGAATTTTTCATCAGCCATTACTCTAGTCTTCAATGTCACATCGTCCTTCAGTAATCACTCTAATATGCTGATTTGCTGCTCAAGAAACGTTTTTTATTATTATCAATGTTGAAAATAGTTTTGCTGTTTAATAATTTTGTGGTAACAGTGATACATTTTTTTCTAAGATTCTTTGATGAATAGAAAGTTCACATTCCTGTAGCTCAAACAGTGAAGCATAGCTCTAACAACGCCAAGATTTGGATTAAAAAAGTCTGCCAAATGCATTGTAAATGATTAAAAGAACAGCATTTATTTGAAATAGAATGTCTATAAGTCTTTAAAATGTCTTTATGACACTTGATAAGTCTAAATACATTAATCCCTGAATAAAAAAAATAAATTAAAAAAAATACCTTATTGACCCCTGAATGTTCCTGAAAAACACATGAAGCTCATGCAAGATCCCCAAGTTGTTGTACTGTTGCAGTGTACTCACTTTGTGAACGGAGAGTTCTCCAGGAACCGTGGTCTCGATGTTGCCCCCAGCTTCTGCAGCCAGGTCCACCACCACTGAACCATCTTTCATGGTCTCCACCATTTCCTTAGTAATCAGCACAGGGGCCTTCCGACCTGCATAATAATTTCAGCACAGTGAGACTGGTAAACCAAAACCATGACTGATATGCATTTAATAAGACTCCTCTGATGTGCCTTTTATCCGTGCAACCTAATATACTGATAAGCTGCTTTGCGGCTTGTTGGTTTTAAAAGAAAAACGCTATTCTGATAAAAGTGGACCAGATTGCATGCGTTTTACCAATCTGAGCGTGCTAAAAACTGCCAGGTATGTAGTATACAAAAAGGCCAACTGGTGGCTTCATAGCTTCAGGGATGGAAATAAAATAACACTGGAGTGACACCAGGAGTGTGCACAAGCATGTGAGAGTCACAGGAACTGACTTCAAATACCAGCGGTACTGAACAAGCAACAAACTGGAAAAACTCTCTGCCAATCTAAAGCAAGAGCGACACAAAACAACCCTTATGTCACTCAGGAAACTTCATAAACATTCTCTGTTATAGACACCTGATTTTTATTAGCTTTTCAGTCTTGAAGATAAAGACAAAACATGCTTCAAATAACCATGAAGCACATCTGCAGCCACAGAGCTGTTAAATTGGTAATTACGCTGTACGTAATCAGTTATGTCGGGTAATCCGTTTCTCTTTTCAAACGTCAGCAAAAGTCATACAAGTATCAACTTAAGGATCCTGAGATAAACCAGGATCACGGTTAAAAGAATAGTTCAAATGTAAACTTAAAATTGACATTTACTCACCCTCATGTACTTTTAAACCAAAATGTCATTATTTTTCCATGAAAAGCAACAAAATAAACTTAAGAATCATCATTTTTTCCCCCAGCAGAGACTGACAAGCTCCAAAATGGACAAGGAAGCACTATAAAAGCACTATAAAAGTAGTCCACAAGTTTTGTTTGCCATATTCTAAGTCTCTTGAAATCAAATAATAGATTTATATGATGGAGAGACCAAAATTAAGTGAAGCAATGATAATCTTCACCACTGCTGCAGCTCTTAGATAGTAAATTCACAAATTTTCAATCAACTTTGTATTGTTACAATGTCAGTAGTGATGCATGTTTTTTTCCTTGCCATCTGCACAAAGATATTCCTGTTTGTTTGTCAGCAAAAGTCTTTGAACAGATCCAGGGCTTTTGTGAAAACTACAGATTGTACTTTCACATTTTTGTATCGTCGCTTAAGAATAGTCTGATCGATTTATTAATAAATAAATAAATACATAAATAGCCAACCTTTATTAAAATCCCATATTGCCAGTGCTGATTTACCCCGCGTCTATGATGCAGGCTAAACATCAATAACAGGTTGAACATCATATTTTATTGTAAAGCAACAGTAAAGGTGAAGGAAACTAGTCGATTTTGACTTAAAAGCTTTCAAACAAGAATATAGCCAGTATAGAGACATATGGACTATTTTGTGCTGCTTTTTGGGCCTTCTGATCTTGACAGCCTATGGTCACTAAAGAAAAAAAAGATTCTTGTATGCATTTCACAGAAAAAAAACACAGCAGAAAAGTTTGTAACAACATAAGGCTGAGTAAATAAAGAGTAAAATCTAAATTTCTGGCTGAACTCTTCCTTTAAAAAGTCAAATGGAAAAATATGAGCATGTGCAAACACCACAAGACTTATTATCTGCCAGAGTACATGCCAAAGAGGGCATGTGATGGAAAAAGAGGAAGATGAGATGGAAAGGGCTGCAGGTGTGCGTACCGGGGATAAGTGCAGTAGTGATAATGATGTCAACATCCAAACATTGCTTGGCAAACAGCTTCATCTCTGCCTCGATGAACTCCTTGGACATCTCCTTAGCGTAACCGCCCTGGCCTTCTCCTGACTCCTTCACGTCCACCTCCAGGGGCTCGGCACCCAGGGACTTGAACTGTTCCAGTGCGGCCGCTCTGGAAGAAGAGGACAAGACTAATGCAACACTGCCACCGAGAGGAAGCTTGCTGAAACTGACGCTGATGGAATCACTCAAGCAGATGAAGTTTCAACTTTTAAGTTCCATAGCACAGAAAGGATGTGAATTTCTACTAAATACACCAAACTTGGGTCACGCTGTAAGATCATAGTCATTAAATCATAGTAAAATGTATCTTTATTTTTTGTAAATCTCTACATTTCAAACCATTTTAGCAGGATTAGCTATGACATCACTGTTTTCTTGCACAAGACCTTTTTATGTCCTTGTTTCAGGAAAAAAACAAAAAGAGAGGGAAAAAAAAAAACCTTCTGATAAAACAAACATCATAAATCTAAACTAGAGCGGAACGGTGACTCAAAACTCAAATTTATAAATACTGACAAAAATTGGAAATAAAAGCATCTGTCAGATTAAAAAAAAAAAAGGGGGGGGAAATACACTGAACATTTAGCTGCAAGCGAGAATCATCAGGGTCAGTTACTGGAAAAAAGGAACAAATGTTATAGGCTAACTCACATTTGGCAATTGTGATAAAGTTGTTGTGGTAAACTATGAACACAATGCAACGTGGTTCTAAGGATGTTATGGCGCCCCCTAGCACCACAAATTGACTAGTAACATCTATAACCAGACTGTCCTTGTGTCCTTAAAGGGTTAGTTCACCCAAAAATGAAAATTATCCTATGTTTTACTCACCCTCAAAGCATCCTAGGTGTATATGACTTTCTTCTTTCAGACGAATTCAATCGGAGTTATATTAAAAATTGTCAATTTTACAATGGGGTAAGTGGGTGTTTTTTGTCAACAGTTTAGAAGACGTGAAATAAAGTGTGTGCATCCGTAATAAAACGTGCCTCACACGGCTTCAGGGGGGGGGTGAATAAAAGCCTCCTGTAGTGAAGTCATGCGTTTTTGTAAGATAAATATCCATATTTCAAACGAAATAAACACTTTTTTCTCACTTCCGCTGACTGTCGTACGCGGAAGCAGTCCAGGCGGATGACGTAGGTCACGCCGGTCATGAATTAGAAGCACAAAACGAGGATTTGTAAAGAAAAATGTCGGAGGATTTGGATATAAGCCAAGAGGAGACTGCATTTGCTCCTGCATATCTCAAGGTTGGACGGCTTCCACATACGACAGTTAGCGGAAGTGAGAAAAAGAGTGTTTATTTCGTTTGAAATATGGTTATTTATCTTACAAAAACGCATGGATTCGCTACAGGAGGCCCCCCCCCCGGAGTCATTGTGAGGGACGTTTTATTACAGATGCACGCACTATTTCACGTCTTCTGGACTGTTGACAAAAAGCATCCGCTTACCCCATTGTAAGGCTTGGAGGGGTCAGGAGGACATTTTTTAATATAACTCCGATTGCATTCGTCTGAAAGAAGAAAGTCATATACACCTAGGATGCTTTGAGGGTGAGTAAAACACAGGCTAATTTTTATTTTTGGGTGAACTAACCCTTTAAGTTTGATAACATGCCAAATATCATGTTAATTGGACAAATAACCTACAGTAGGTCAGAGACAGAAATGAAAAATAAAAATAAAAATTGGAAACTTGATTTGATTTGATGAAAAAAAAAACAACATTTAAAGTAGTGTGGAGATTTTTATAACATCACCTACATATTTACACTGCAATTCAAAAGTTTGGGATCAGTAAGATTATCTATGTTTTTTAAAGAAGATTCTTATGCTCATCAAGGCTGTATCTATTTGATCAAAATACAGAAAAAAAAAACAACTGTAATTTTGTGAAATATTATTGCAATTTAAAGTAAATTTTCTATTTTAATATACTTTAAAATCTAATTCCTGTGAAGCAAAGCTGAATTTTCAGCATCATTACTTCAGTCTTCATTGTCACATGATCCTTCAGAAATCATTCTTATATGCTGATCTGGTGCTCAAGAAACATTTCATATTATCAATATTGAAAACATTTGTGTCGCTTAATATTTTTGTGGAAACCATGATAAATAGTTTTTAGGATTTTTTGAAGAATAAAGTTCAAAACAGGCTTTATTGTCACTTTTATTCTAGTTAATAAATCCTTGCTGAATAAAAGTATTAGTTTCTTTCAAAAAAAAAAAAAAACCTACAAAAAACCTTGAATAACTAAGTTGTATGACTTGTTACCTGGTGTCAAATCCCCTGACAATGGCACCCATAGCACGGGCAGAGCCAGCAGCGGCCAACCCAGCCACTCCACCTCCAATGATCAACACCTGCCAGTAAGAACAGCCTTTTTAAAATAAACAGAAAAATCTAATTTGGGAAAGTATGAACATATCTTAACATAAGTATGCTAATATCTTCATCCAAGACCTAATGTGAGAAGTGTACGGCAATAAATCAAGCAAACTCAAATAAAAAAAAAAAAAAACCTCCGGACGTGTGTGTGGTTATGCCAAGCATACCTTAGCAGGAGGAACCTTCCCCGCGGCTGTGATCTGACCAGTAAAGAAGCGGCCAAAGTTGTTGGCTGCCAGGACCACGGCTTTATAACTGCCAAGAAAAACAGACGCACATCAGTCACAAGCTGCTGATGAATCAAGACACTTCACGCTGGCCACAAATCTCAGATTTAATGACACTAGTGACATTCAAGGTTTTGGTAAACAGGTCACAGCAGACTGGCCTGTGAAGTCTGACTATTTGTCTAATAGGGGTGTGCAATATGGCAAAAATATCATATCACGTTTTTTTGTTTTTTTTAGAAATATCACGATTTCACGATTTTATCACGATTATGTCGTCATGTTAGTTTTACTATTTTGTCTGAGCAGTGCAGCTAAAATAATTTCCCTGTTATAAAGACAAAGCCTTTCAAGGTAACAAAATATAAAAAAAAGAATGGTGGATATTTAGGCCAAAGTGGACAAAGATAAAAAATCTGTCATTATCTTATCTTTGTTATTAAAAATAAGAACAAAGATGCACATTACAAATACACATAATATACAAATAAAACAAACAGTGCTTTATTTTCAGGCATATTTAGCAGGAGCATTCAAGAAATTGAATGAACAAATACAAAAATAAAACACTATATAGATTGATTCCTATTAAAGCAGCTGTATTATTTTTTTTTTTTCTGTCAAGAGTAGCGAGTTATTTTTTTCTCTTTGCGTTTTTTTGTTTTAACATTAAAGAATAAAAATTCTGTCATCTGTCTGTCGATTCTGTCATAGTGTTTTATATTTATACCATCATTTACTCACTCAAAATTAGTTTTAAACCTGAATGAGTTTCTTTCTTCTGCTGAACATAAATGCTATTTTGAAGAATGTGAAAAACCAAACAGTTGCTGGTCCACAGTGACTTCCATAGTATTTTTTTTTTCAAATTCAATGTGGACCAGCAACTGTTTGGTTACCCACATTCTTCAAAATATCTTCTTTAGTGTTCAGCACAAGAACGAAATTAATGCAGGTTTGGGACAACATGTGAGTGAGTAAATAATGACAGAAATTAAATTTTAGGGTGAATTATCCCTTTAATGACAGTCGGCAGCATGTTTAGTTCTGTCCCTTGAAGACCTGCACTCATCTAATATACAGGCACACATCCGTTTGTCTGAACGGTTTACTTTCATTTTAGACATAACCAGCTGAGTCTATACATAAACCTTGTGTGTTTTGACATTATTAGCTCAAAAGATAACTTAGTTCAGTAATCAGGCGCTGTTAGACAGGCTTTATAGTGCACGTGCTTCAGGTGTACGGGCTCAGAAAAAGCGCACGTCAGACCAGCACGTGAATGAAACGTTTAACCGGCAAAGCTTTAAAACACACGCAAATAATGTACTTTTGTGATTGCAAATAAGTGCAGTGTCCCCTGAGAGTAACTGTACCACTGAGTTAACACTGATGTGAATGTATGTGGTGTTGTACAATATATTGATACAGAGCCGCCAGAACTGCAGCTGATAGAATGTGCGCTGTAGCACAATACTACGATATTTCTCCAAAAGCAGATCGTGGAGACATTTTTATCGTCAACGATCAAAAATCGTCATATCACACACCCCTATTGTCTAGTATTTCCCACTAAAAATAATAATAGTAAATTTAAAAAATACAAAATATATTTAGGCAAGACACCACAGATGAATAGGGCAATTTTTTAAAAAACTTACTTCAAATGATTACAGGGCATTACATTCTGTATTAAAAGTTTTAAAATATCTTTAAATACGCAAATGAGGAATTATCTCATTTTAATTAAAAAACAAAAACAATGTTTTTGTTTGTAGTGTCTTGCCTTGAAAAATAAAAATAAGCACTATTATTATTATTATTATTATTATTATAATAATAATAATAATAATAATAAGTAGTAGTAGTCTCATCACCATTATATAACACAATATATTTTTTCTTGCTTTAGATGGCCTTACCCAGCAATGTTGGCCATGGAGCTGAGGGCGTCATAACCCTGAGCAATAGTAACACGGGGCACCTGGTCCATGGCCAGGACGGTGGCTTTGCGCTGGGACAAGTGGTCCATCAGCTCAGGGTTCTGAGCGGGATAGACGAAACTGACGAGGGTGGCTCCTTCACTCATGAGGTCGGCCTCATGAACTCCGAGAGCGGAGTTCAACATGGGGGCACGCACCTGTGGTGAACGGCCATAGAGAATGAGCGTTGATGAAGATGCAGTTAAGTGAAGGTAACATAAATGAATCTAACAGTACCTTAAGCAGAACATCAGATGCAAAGACATCTTTGGTGTCCTTGATGGCGGCTCCTGCTTTTGTATACATGTCATCGGAGAACTTGGCAGATTCCCCTGCGCCAGACTCCACCACCACATTAAAGCCCTGCTTGATAAGAGCTTCCACTCCGGCTGGAGAGATGGCCACTCGACGCTCATTCTGAAAGACTTCCTTGGGAACGCCGACAGTCAGCTGTTTGTATGGAATGCCTGAAGGAAGTAACAGAGAATTACAGAATCAAGCAGAGTCTGGAGAGGAACATATTACTAAGTGTTCATGTCAAATGTCAAAGTTCAAAAGGCAACTGTCATTGAAATTAATGGGAATGATAACAAATAACTTTCAAGGTATTATGAAAAATGCTGGTTTCTGAGTTCATGTTTTAGACTTAAACTTAGCTTATTAATTAAACTGTTAGAAACAATTAATAAAAAAGCATAAATATTCACGTTTTATTTTAATTATAATATAAAATCATTATAAATAAATGTTATTTCATTTAAATGGATATAATTAAATGTTATATTTCATTATGACAATTATTATACAATGCAAAGATTTTAATTTTTAATCTTTTTGATGTACTTAAAAAAAAAAAGAGATTAGATTTTAGTAATTTAGTAGTTTTAAATCTAAAGTATTTAATACTATTTTTACATGTGGTATTTCTTTTACACATTCACACATTATGTACGCTATATATTTTTTTTTAAACAAAAAATAAATGTATTTTATTTTATATTATATATTCATTTAAATTTTTTACACTATTACATTTGTGTTACATAAGAACACATTAGTTTTCATTTTAAATGTAATTTATGTCATAAAATGTACAAATTCTTTAGATTAAAAAAGCACTAAAAAAAAAAAAAAAGTCAATGGAAATTCTTATTTTAAAATTAAAACACTAGCTGCAACTCATGTTGTGATTCTTTATATCTTTAAAATGTTCACCTTTTTAATCATCAACATGAAATTTGACTTAATCCTCAGGCACATCTTCTGTTTAGAGAAACTAATACCACAGAAACAAAGTGAAGTGTGAAAAGCTGATCTCAGGCTGCTCTCATAGCCAGTATCTCTTTAGACCATTTGTAACAATGCAGACTCTCCATTTTGAACAAGTATAGGTCAAAGAGAAAAGCAGTACAATAAAGATAAGAGTCAGACTAGCAACCGGTGAAGCAGTTCATAAAGACCAACGGGTGGTTCAAAAGACGTGTAAAACCTTTGAGACCTTTGTAATGGACTGTAGGCTCATGAAGGTCTCTGTAAGACTTGTGGTTTTACAGTAAGACAAGACTTTGTGACTTTGCAACAGGTCCAATTCTGCAGTCATAATTTCAAAAATATAACTGAGAATTCAAGCTGTAAAACAGAGCATGGATGGTTTTAGGACGTGTAATAAAGTAAATCAAGTTGAATTTTTATGCACAGCTTCACTTTATGTGTTTTGGTCTGTAAAAGATGTGCAAACAACATGTGGTCTAGACAGGCTGAATATGCATCAAGAAGTCATCCAAGTCATGTTCTGCTATTGGAAGCAGGAGGTCGCTTGTGGAAAATTCCACCACAGGCCTGATCTATAGATAACAACAACATAAGCTCACATGAATCACAGCCCGGAGGAAGACACACTGAACTACAGAGAGCAAAGACAACTCGAAAAGTATTTGGACTCTTCAGCCATATGTAAATATGAAAAATTGAATGAATGTCACTGCATTAGATATCAACCGGTGACATTTAGTATTACAAAAATGACTAAGTTGTTGATTTTCTTTTGCTCTCTTGGAAACCTGCATTACTTTGATATTTTGTTATCAAATGCAATTAAATTTATAGCGGCATATATATGTTTAAATATGTTTGAGGCCACTTTAAGTCACCAGGTTCAAGTTTTACATTACGTATTTAAAACTATTTGATTAAAAACTTAACAGGACAACTTAAAACAGTTTTGCTTTCTGGCATATGCCCTTGCATATGTTGTTGTTGTTGAAAACAAGAGACTTTTCAAGAGCATAATGTCAATGTCAAATCTGGCCAATCATGATACAGCTTTATAATAATAACACTTACTTCATAAAGAAATTTAGACAATTATACACCACTGTTCAAAAGTCTGGGCTTAGTAAGATTTTATTTAATTGATAAAACATATACTTTTATTTAGGACACATTCAATTGATCAAAACTGATGGTAATGACATTTTTGTAAGATATTAGAATGATTTCTGAAGGATCATGGTGACAGTGAAGAAAATTCAGCTTTGCCATCACAAGAATAAATTACATTTTAAAATATATTGCAATATATTTACTGTATTTTTGATCAAATGTAGCCTTGGTGAGCACAAGTGACTTCTTTCAAATGAATTTTAAAGGGTTAGTTCACCCAAAAATGAAAATTCTGTCATTAATTACTTTAATTACCCTCATGTCGTTCCAAACCTGCAAGACCTCCGTTCATCTTCAGAACACAAATTAAGATATTTTTGATGGAATCTGAGAGCTTTCTGACCCTCCATATACAGCATGGATACTAGCACGATCAATGCACAGAAACGTAGCAAGTACATTTGTAAAATAGTCCATGTGACATCAGGCATTCAACCGTAACTTTACGAAGCTACAAGAATACTTTTTGTGTGCAAAGAAAACAATAATAACATTATTTCAGCAATGCTTCTCCCCGAGTTACTGTCTTCCACCATTTTGGAGAGTACCCCAGAATGTAATCAGCGTTGTTTATGTGTACTGTCTACTGAACGTGCTGTCTATGGAGGGTCAGAGATCTCTCCGATTTCATCAAAAATATCTTCATTTGTGTTCCGAAGATGAACAAAGGTCTTATGGGTTTGGAACGACATGAGGCTGAGTAATTAATGACAGAATTTTCATTTTTGGGTGAACTATCCCTTTAAAAAATATCATATTGACCATAAACTTTTGAACAGTACTGTGTCAATAAATAAAAACATAAATGAACATAAAATAATTACTTGATGACTAAGTATTTATGGTGTTTTTCTCCCATTTCCAGACTTAAATGGAAACAAAGTGAGTATCTGAGGCCCACAAACCCCTTATAACCACACTAAATTCTGGCAGTGACCACAGACATGTGTTTCTTTTCCCAGCAGGCTTTCTCCCGCACGAGCTGTGCCACAGTCCTGGTTCCTCAGCTGACACACTGCCAGAAATAACCTGCCTCAGCTGTCATTACCATTCTTCTCCCTCTCAAAAAAAACATCTGCCATGGCAGGTCTCCAGCAAATGCTGTATCCAAGCAGCCAGTACACTACACAGGTCACTTACAGTACACTCATTCATATCCTTCATAACCTTCAATGCAGGTAATAGTAGGGAGGGACACACTGACCTTGAGGGTCCACTGCACATAAACTGCTACAGAAGAGTAGAAAGACATTTGGGAATGTTTCATTCGCTTTTTTTTATACTTTATAACAAAATCTGCTGAGGTAAAACAAATTATGTTTATGGATAAGCACAAGCGAACCATACTCAAGGGGAAAAAAACATGATTTAATGTCCTCAACCACCTCATGTCACCCCAATTACTAAAACAGAACATGTTATATCTCGACTCAATATTCCAGCACCGTTACCTGGACTAGCGAGGCGAGAGAGGGCTTGATGGGTCCTAAAGAACCGCACACATGGTGTCTTCACCGTCCGGACAGTCTTAGCACAGACCAGCCCGGAGAACAGGGGGCTGGAACAGCTGGTGGCAACCACGCGCAGAAGACTCGCCATCGGAGACACAAGGAGGAGCTGTGCAGTCGGAACGACCCTCCTCCTAAATGTGAGGGAGAGAGATAGAGAGAGGGAAAAAAAATTGAGCCGGCTGACCTATCCCATAATGCTCCACTCTGCCCCAGTCACTGCAGCTCAGATGTTTACCCAACTCCAAGGTGACACACACATGCTCAGTTCACACAAGTGTGTGACTGTTAACTGGGCATTGAGTCATGAGGTCCTCACACTTTTATAGAGTAAATATCAATTCAATTTTTAAAAATAAAGAAATTAATACTTTTATTCAACAAAGATGCATTAAATTTAACAAAAAATTACAGTAAAGAAAAATGCATCACAGTTTCTAAAAAAAAAAATATCAAGAAGCATATTATGATCCAACACTGATAATAAGAAATGTTTCTAGATTTTATTGAAAATTATCAATTTTATCATTACACACACACAAATTAAATTGTAATTTTATGGCAACTAGTCTACTAAACAACAATTGGTCTCAAACTAGCATTTTTTTAACAGAATTTCTGGCTTTATTTTGTACACTTTTTTTTTTTTTTTAACAAGAGGGTACTAAAAAGAATATTTCGTTTTTAAAGCTTTTCTTGATTATCTGTATTATTCTGCAATATATCTACAACCTCTAAAGAACTTCATGGCTCTTTGCAAGTCTATTTATACCGACACAAAACAGATCAATTAATCCACAGGATGAATCAGTCAAGGTCACACTAAGGCAAACACTGAAGTGCGTAGAAATGTATTTGTTTAGGTAAGGACTATCGCAAATGAAGGTGATAAGGGTTTTTCTGAGTGGGACAGTGCGGGTCACACAGTAGCAGGAGGTCTTACAGGTCCTTTATTGTCTATAAACACCATAAACACTGTCTGTGAGAGTTATCTCCAGAATATACAAAACACACAAAAAGAATAATTAAGGAAAGTCAAAAAAACAAATACTGCTTTGTAGATTTGATCAATTTTTTTTTTTTTTTTTTTTTTTTTGGTAATATTCAATAATACAATTCTACTAAAAAATTTTAAACAATGACATTGCAGGATTTAAATACTGGCTTTGAATAAAAGTGTCTGCTAAATGAATACAATACTGACATTGTGGTCAAGACTTCTCAGGTAGAAGTGATACAGACATTTGATAGGTGTATTTTATGTTAGACAAATACTTTATCAAACATATCTAATAGGTCTCAGAACAAAAAGGGTGTTACAAACAGGCAAAGAACACCAAAAATGTTGTGTATTCATGGAATGTGCCAGTAATACACAGTTTCCATTTATACACCAGTAGACGTCTGTGTAATTTTCCTTTTTTTATAGATGCATCCCACACATGAAAGCTCTGCAGTGGTTATGCATGTTTGAGGGCGTGGGAAACAATCAAATCACAGATTTAATTAAATGTGTGCAGACAGACTCTGTTGGATTATCGTGCCAACTACAATCTATTTCCAGCACCGCGGACCAGAGGAATCACATAGACGAAGTATATTAACTTTATAAACTACAAGCTTTAGAAAATTATATTTTATATCTATATATAGATATATAGATATATATTTAACATATACGATGAGGGGGGGTTAGCATCAAAAATAACGGTGTTTGTCCTTGTGCCTGAGTTTGTTATTGGGCAATGCAAAAGTCATTCATTCATTCAGCCAGCTCAATGTCACAAGTCACGCAGAACTTCCGCATATGTTTATGAACACATTAGCATATTTTAATTCATAGAATGCGGCTCAAGCCCACCAGTCCTGTTCATTAAAATCATGCGTTTGCATGGCTTATTTTCGGAAGAGCGATACGTCTTCGGGGTCGGCTCACCGACAGAAGGCGGGCACAAGCGCTCATTTCCCCTTCACTCCTTTTCGTAACACACTAACGTTAGCTCGTTAGCTAAGCAGAAACAATAACTGCAGGCTGTCGTTTGCATTTAGAGATCAAAGCAATACACGCACTAACGCATCTCTTGCGATCAAATGACGAGGTGGCGGAGATCGATAATGAAGAATGAAATTCTCACCAAGTCGAGACAGAGCATCAATGAGCGACCTTTGAAAGCGGGGACGCACAGCTTACAGCCGCCACCCGGAAGCACTCGCGCTCACCTCGATCCGCGCCAATCAGCGCTTGTAAATCAGTCACGTGCTGTGGGCGTTCGTTATCGAGGTTTAACGGACACTAGTTTATCTTTTGAATTGTTGTTATCGTATGCAGAGATATATATATATATATACACATGGACATTTATGTATGATGGAGATGTGACTGGAAAAGTGTATATTTTGTAACAGGCATTTTATTGTTTCCTAACTGAGTTTGTAAATTGATATTGTTCAATAAAAAAAAATAAATAAATAAAATAAAATCTTTTGAATAGACACAATCTAGGCATAAAAAACGATTTCGAACAGAATTTTATCGAAATACAAAGTTTGTCTGTCAGACATCAGATTGTGTTACTTTTGATTCAGGGGAGAGTCAAAACTGGGATAAACTTTGATGTAATGGGAGTTGTAAAATTGTATCATGGTAATCATATTTACCAACAAAATACCATAGTTACCACAGTTAATGTTTGTACCGTAAAAATAAACTGTTTTCTGTTTCAAACATTTTTTACTAGCTTTTTAATTTCTAAATTGAATGTACATTTACATTTAATTAATTAATTTATTTCAATGCTGACCGTTTTTTTTTTTTTTTTATTGTAGTAACAAATACTGCAGTATGGTATTTTGACCGAAACTATGAATATTTGCGATGAACCATTTAACATTTAAGAAATAAGAGTCGCAACTGTCAACCAGAATAAACCTAGATGGTATATTTTGGGGTAAGTAAATAAATAAATAAGCAAGCAACCGAGAAGTTAAATATAAACTACTTTATCAAAAATAAAATAATTACATAAATACATATTTATTTATTTATTTATTCATTTACTTTATTATTATTACTACTACAGTTTGTTTGTTTGTTTGTTTGTTTGTTTGTTTGTTTGAAAAGCAGTAATATTTAACCAAAAATCTCTGATAGACATTTAGGCTATGTCATGACAACTCTTTGGACTCACCGAGATTCACATGTCCAGCAGAGGGCGGTAATAGACAAGGACAATACTTCAACACTGAACGCAACAATAATAGGAAAATACAACAGAGAAATTTTGAGAAAGGATCTCCAGATGACTAGGCTCTTGATTTTTTGCTGCAGTGTACACCGTGCAATTACAATTCTACATCCAGTATGTCCACAGGCGACATTCGAGCTATAAAGACCCCAAACCACGTAATTTTTGAACTGGTTAAGTTTTTAGCCTGATAATTTCTTGGTTTCTTAACCCCTAGAAAATGGAAAATGGGCGGAACTCAATGTAGTTAACAGCAGAGCAATAAAAAACAATAAACACTTGGTCATAAAAAAAATGAAAACAATTAAACAAGTAGCAAACTCTGATATATGTTAAACAATCCTATAAAGTGCATGTAAAAAATCTAATTAAACAACCTTTTGCATTGAATAGACCGTTTCCATATGTTTTATCAGTACTGGCTGGTGCTGTTTGAAGTTTCCCGTGTTTCTCATATGTTTCTGTTCAACTAAATCCATTTGTGGAATGTCTGTGTACCATGACTGTTAACCATTAACTTCAACCCAGATTGCCAGTCACTTCTCACAATTCTTCTCACACCTGAAAAAAGTTTAAGCTTTGCACTACGACAAATAAAAATCCAATGCATTAATTAAAAGAAGGCTTTTGTATTATACTGTATACTATACTGTTCGAATGTAGATTTAGATGTTAATGTAAAAATGTTGTTTTAAAGGTACATGTTTAACATGTTTTATTTCATGTTTGGAACACACATAATACCTTATTTTTCAGTCACCCTGAGCAATAATAACTTTGCCATCTACAGTTTCTATCTAAAAATGTAAGCTTTACACTTTCAACCTTTTCTTTCACTTCCTAGCTGATAACATCATGTGTGTTGGACATGCATTTCTCTAAGCAAATGTGTTTCTAATGCAAGTTAGCCTCACAATAAGAAATACAGTAAGATTTTTGGAGTTCTGGTCCTAATCATCATAATTTTGATGTCTGTTTTACAGATGCATCTGCAGATGCGAGTGAACCGAGACAATGAAGACTTTGCCTTTGAATTGAAGAATTGCCTTTGTGAATTATTGTACAAAATATCGATTACTCTTTCCATATCGAAAACATACTAAAACTGTCAAGATATACTCTGCAATAATATTGTCTACTAAAGCAATAGCCAAAGTAAATGAAATGTTGACAACTAAGATCAAGTCACAGTGAAGTTGTAAAGGGGTTGGGTTTCATCCTGCCCTTTCATTCTTCTACAACAGTTCATCCTCCATGCAGACACAAAGTTATGAGGCGCAAGAAGCTCCTCCGCATGCCACACAGCTCAGCGTTGCTTTGAAGCTTAGAAATTCCAAGAGTTTCCTGTAAGAAGGTCGAACTCTAATGTGAACCAGAAGCTGCTATTTCTCTCTCTGCCTCCTCACTCTGTTGGTTAGTGGAGAGTGTGAAGACTCGATATGTCTCGTCTGTGGATCTTCCTGCTTCTGTTGGCACACTGGATCAACAGCCCGGTGCTTTCTGCAAAAGGAGGCAAGAGAAAACAAGTAAAGAATCAAAGTGGCCCTGCAACTCCCAAGGAGGACGTTGGGTCAGATGGAGCTCCCGAGAGTCCATCGGAGTCTGACTTCTTGGCTGATTTTGCCGGGAAACACCGCCTGTGGGTGATCACCGCACCATCGCACAGTGACAACTATCTGCGTATGATGGAGAAGCAGATCCAGGAGTCTGAAGGATTGAACTGCCGCTTGGCAGAGAGAGACACGCTCATCGTCACTATTATTCAGAATGCCATGATGGAAGGCAAAATCCAACGTACGACCTTGCAAGGAGAAGCCACTGTGGAGGTTATGGACTCTGAAATGGTAAGCAAACTTCTCCATTACCTTGAGCTGGAGGACCATACCTTCTCCATGCTGATTCTGAAGAAGAACATGAGGGTTAGTGAGAGATTTCCTTACCCGGTTCGCGTTGAGGCCATTCTTGAGGTCATCGACCAGCTGCCTGTGCGAAAGTTGGAGAAGGTTGCAAGAAAGGGGTTACCAGTGAAATGCAAGATCACAAAGAAGAGGTTAGTGGTGAAGAAACAGGGTTCTGGCAAGCGTAGGACCTTCAGCCCACAGAGGCAAGCGAATACCACGTCCATCTTTCTGACACAGAAGACACTTCTTGACAAAAAGGCAACTTTGAGAAACAAAGTACAAGATATTTTGAGCGGGCGTTCACGATTCGTCATCCGTAAAACGACAGGCAGCTCAGGCAATGGCAAACCATCAGCTAAAGCAGGTTCAAAATCTGGATCTAGTGGAAATGAGAGGCTGAAGCACGATGACCAGAAGAAAACTCCAGATAGTGACAGACACCCAGGGCCAGAAACAGAAGTGGAAAAAGCTTCGGAAGCAGATAAAACACATGTTGGTGCAAAATTACATTTTGACACCCTCAATGAGGAGTTCAAAGGAGAGCAAACCGTTGACCATTCAAGCTCCAAAAAGAAAGGCAAAGGAAAGGATGGCAAGAAGAAAAAGGGAAAAGGAGGGAGGAGGAAGTCACAACGAGAAGCAGATGATAAGGAAAAGACAGCTCTTAAAGAATTCATGCAAAACCTCAAAGGGAGAAGAAGACTTCTTGTAAGTTCTTGATTGCTAAGAAGATCCATACATATTTGTAGATCTCCTGGGAAGAGTCTATCTGATGATTATTATGTTTTTTGTTTTGTTTTGTGTGGCATAGGTGATTTCATCCCCAAGTGATGTCTCAAGTCAGTATATCAAACAGAGAGATGATAATGAACTACGTAGCTGTGAGTTTTCCCAAAGAAAGGTCTCAGTGCTGTCCATCATGGGTTCAGAACGCAATCCTACACTACACATTCAACACTATCAACAAGGTAATGTATAAACACCTTTTTGCACATTGTACATAAAATAAACCACTTGTGAACATATTTATGAAGCTTATTAGGGCTGTGTGGATACACAGTTCCTTCAAAAGAGCCATTTGTTCATGAATTGAACTTTTGTCACATTGTATGTTATGGATTCACTTAAAAGAACCAGTTCAAAAGAATCATTTGTTTGTTAATCAAACTACACTGGTTTTGCTATATGTTTTTCATTCACTAAAAAGAATCAGCTCGAAAGAATAATTTGTTCGTGATTTGAACCTGTCTTGTCGCTGTGTGTTTTTAATTCCCTTAAAAGATCCCATTTGTTCATGATTGAGTCATATTTGTTTTGCTGTGTAGTTAATAACATTTAAATGAAGTGCATCCAGATCGTTCTAGCTTATGCATTAGTGTTGGGCTTATTGTATCGCACAATTGAATGTAAAAATGCATGTTGCTTCTTTTGAAACAGATTCAAAGTCTCCACAAGCATCCCTGCCAGAAAAGTTCAGAAACCCTGAGTTAATCAGCGAGATCCGCAAAGAACATGGGCTGGACTCCAAAAACTTCTCAATGGTGTTAACTGACTATGACCTCAGGCCTAATGTAAGAACACTTATTTTCTCATAATTCACAGTGACTTTGAAAGACTACCAAATCAAAGGCATACTTCTTGTGGTTTTAGCTTAACAGGGTTTTCAACAAGCCAACAGCTCCTTCTGATTTACTGGATTACATTGATAGCTTTCCATCACGTCAGACTGAGAAGGAAGAGGAGAGAAAACTTCCATCACCCTGCTCTAAAGCAGAAATGAACCATCAAGAGGAGAACTCGCTTCTGAGGTAAACACCATGAGTTTCCCAATGCTTTAAACTATGATTACTAACCATTCCAATTGTTCTGATTATCATATGTGAATTTTAAGGTTCATGTCCAAACGTAGACTTCTAATCATCTCAGCACCTACTGTAGATGACTACTCATTCCATCAACAGCTTCAGGCGCTTAATGGACAGGAGTGTCCACTGGGTACTGCATGCTTCATGTTCTCTGAGCTTTTTGTGGATTTTTCTTCAAAAATGATCAAATTTACAGTGATACACTAAAGGGTCTTTATTGGAATCAATGGTTTCATGAAGAACCTTTAATTTTCATTGCAATTTTCATTATTTTATAGTGGAAAAAGTTTCTTTAGATTATTAAAATGTTCTTTTGGGAACTCAAAATGGTTCTTCTATGGAACCACCACTGAGAAAACCCCTTTTTGGAACCTTTATTTTTTTTAAAGAGTAAATTATATATTATACTGTACATATGGCAACCTAACTTAAAATTGAATCCACATGGACAGGTATTCGTCATTTTGCCTTGTTGAAGATTGTGGGTACTGGATCGACAGCTTCAGGAACAGTGGAGTTTTTTCCATTGAATGGTGAGATTTTAAATCTCATTTCTTCCTCTTTCCTCATTTTTGCAAGTAATACATAAAGCTGTAACATCAAATACTATAGAATGGCTATGGAATATTAATCATAACCTACAGGGAAAAGTCAACCTGAGAAGGAGACGCTTTCACAGGATGTGGTGGAGAGTCTCAGAAATCAGCTGAAGATAAACCGTGACTACTTCAGCATGCTGGTGGTGGGTAAGGACGGAGATGTAAAAGCCTGGTTCCCATCTCCAATGTGGTCCCTGGGAAGCATCTATGACCTTGTGGACTCTATGGAATTGCGACAACAGGAACAGAAACTGCAACAAACTCTTGGAATTCACTGTCCAGATGAGAACACTGGTACTTACCATGGTTACACAGAAGAGACAGAGGACAGCTACTTGTACCACAGATCTGAGGACTAAAAGTCATCAAAACAAAGACATTAGACATGCATATTGTGTACATGGCATGCATTTGTACATTTGTCATCCCCATATCATGTGATGCAAAACTTTACCTCTATAAATAGGTCTTGTATGAAATTCATACAGCTATCTTACCTGTTGTTTGCTGTGTCCTGTAAAATTTCAGTTCTCTGCACTCGGTTGCACATGCTACTATGCTTAAATATAGCTAAAATACATTGCGTGCAATTCTTGTTTTTAAAAGCCGTTGACATTAAAGGCTAGTTTTCTAAGCTGTAGAAAATGTCTGAGTGTCTTTAATGTCTTTATGAGTATTGAGTTACACTACTGTTGGTAATTGGTAAGATTTTTGTAGTGCTGGGCAACGATTAATCGTGCATCCAAAATAAAAATTTTTGTTTATATAATATATGTGAGTGTACTGTGTATATTTATTATGTATATATAAACACACACACACATACAGTATATATTTTGAACATAACATTTTCTTAATATAATACTGGTACATAACATATACATATACATACATAATAAATATAAACAGCACACACACATATATTATGTAAACAAATACTTTTATTTTGGATGTGATTAATCGCGATTAATCATTTGACAGCACTAATTTTTCCCCCGTGATGGAAAAGATTATTTTATAAGGAGCAATTATGTTTTTTACGATTCCCTCTAATTTTCATTCTAGTATGTTGATTTGGTGCTTAAGAAAGGCAAAAACAGTTGTGCTGCGTAATATTTAAAACCGTGACACATTGTTTTCAGGATTCTTTGATGAATGGAAAGAACAGCATTTGAAATAGAATTCTTTTGTAACATTATCAATGCATTTGTCACTTTTGATTCATTTAATGCATTCTTGCTAAATAAAAGTATTAATTTATTTGAAAAATGTTTTACTTACCTGAAATTTTTGAACATTCTATATATATTTTTAAAAATGTGATTATTACTCCTGTCAACAATGAGGGTTCAGATAATAAAGAAAAAAATAAAGCAAAAATGCTTTTTGACTTTTTATATGTGTTCTTGTAGTATTCATTCATCATGCTGAGCAGGGAAGCATATGTGAGTATAGAAAGAGCAATTGTGCAGTAGAGGATAGGCAAATAGATTTGATGAGGAGAGAGATATGGCTTCCTGTGATGACAGTGCAGCAGTCTGCCAGCAGATAGGGGAAGTAGCCAGGAGTGGGCAGGCATTTACAGTCATAAATAAACTGAAGCAAAGAGAAACACATTCATCAGTCCGGTTGTGAGCTAGCAGTCCATGTGAACATCTGGGAGAGGATCATTTTTGGCTCTACCACCACCATGGTGAGTTCTCTTTCTGGTTTCATTCCTGAATTGTTACATAGTATTGACCAGTGTCTTTAACTTTGCAAACTTTAAGGCAGTTTTTAGAGATACTGGTTCAGAGAAATCTATGGTATGAAATCAGATGGTGAGGGTGCAGGAGTTTTTCTGTGCATAAATTCTTTCCTAGCACACTAAGTTTATCTGATAGTTTGTCTACTTATTAACTCGTTACTTTTCAACTAAAATATTTCTGTTGTTCATGTATGTTCATGCATTTTTCATTATCACAGACTTTGTTTGTTAGATAAATAAGTAATGATAATATGCAGAAAATAACCTGCTATGAAATTAAATGTTGCTTCTGTTACAAAATTTCACTGGAATTCACATTTTAAAAAGTTCATCTGGGGAACATTTAGGGGATTTTATCATGTGTTTTTGCAAAATTAGATTGTGTAAAAAAAAGATTGTGTAATGTTTGGTCAGTTTTTGCTTCACCGACACAACTCGGTTCCTCTTCATCTGAACACACACTTAAGTTTCTCTTGAATTCCTCTACCATCTGGTTTTATTGCCTAGACGCACCTTGCCTCGCTCTTTTAAACCACAGATAGACTGTGCCACAGACCAGTTTAATTTTATATCTGGTTTTGCTCTTTGTGGTCACAGCAAACCATTCAGCTTCAGCTCAATAATACATTAACAAAGTGAAACTACAGTAGGACACCTGTTTTAGATTGAATCACAGGCTAGAAGGCATCACCTTCTCATGGTCATCTAAGGTTCTCCATAACCATCTGAGAAATACACACTGAATATCCATTGGCTCTTTGTTAAGCACGTGTTAACACATGCAAGGTGTCATATTCAAAACACACATTACACAAATCATCTATCCAAAGAACGGAACTATGGATTTTTTGTGAGACTGCTTTGCATGTCGGGAGCCTAGAACAGTACAGCTGTTGTTGGTAGTAACGGCCATTAATAAATAAATAAAAATGGATTCTGTATTTACCTCAGTAGATGCTAGAACTCATTTTTGAATGCATTAAAAAAAACAAAAAACTGAATGCTGCAATAACACAAGACATATTCTCTCAGATTACTATATTACACTTTAAGTTATTTGTTTCAGACATACTATAGCAATTGTGAAAAGACTTCTATTTTGCTATCGGAATAAAGAAAAAAATAGTTTTATTTATCTAATACGCAATAAACTTTCTAAAAAAAAATTATGCTTCAAAAAATATCACAAGTCAAGATTTCTTGGAGCAATACGAATCAATACAGTTAGCTTTAAAAACACTTGCATACAAACATACACTTATTTTGACAATTAACTGAATTACAATTACCTCTGACCCTGAGTCTTCACTTCATTTGAGCACAGCTGATTTTTTCATGACAGCCATTTGATGTCAAGTTGCACAGAATTTGAGGCCATGTCTGAGATTACACAGACATGCTCTTTGTGTGATCTCACTGCAATAGATAACAAACTATCAATCCAAGTGGCATCTGCAAACAAATGATGTCTCAAGGTTTTTGGTGCAAGTTCACACTAGCAGAGTAAATACAGGTGTAGTTCATCACATCAAATATAGACATGTTAAACTATAACGTTTGCAACTAGAAAGTCTAGCAGTCACGGTCACATTAAATTGTTTAACCGTGCAAAATTACTTCAGATCCCACAACAGGGTCCGAATTAAACCAGAAATGATAGATTTTAGGCCTATCTGGTCCCCATCATGGGACACTGGTATACTGGGGTTAATTAATTAATCAGACAGACAATACTAATAATAATACAAAATAATAATAATAATAATAATAATAATAATAAATAATTCCTGACACAACTCTGCAGTGAATATGGGCAACAGGATAAACAGAATAGTGAAATTCTAAAATAAATAACATCATAATCAATAATAAAAAATAAAATAAAATAAATGACTAAAAAATAAATAATAACTCAATTTTCTCACAAAAATACAAACTCAAGTTTGAATTCTTTGTGTTGAGCTAAGTCAAATGGCCATATAAGTGATAAAAAAAAAAAAGAAAAGAAAAAAAAATTACTCATATTAGCGGTGAAATGTCACCCGGTTACGACAAACGTCATACGCTCACTGGATGTCATGACAACAAATGTCACGAAGGAAAAGTCTGAATATCTCGCCTTCGCTTTCATTTCAGACCATCTCCAAAAAGACATTAAAAAAAACTAAACAAATGATTTAAAAATTTAACATGCGTTTATCAAAGTAGGAAATATAATTATTGCTCTTGATATATGAAATGGAGGCTGGTCCGGATCCAGACCGGACTTGGGACTTTGAGAAGCACTGGTCTATAGTGTATGCACCCTGTGCATACATGACTGGCACGTTTCTGGCAACCACAGCTGCTGTTTTTTACTGTAAATGTAACAGGAAATTTTTTTTTTTTTTACAGCGGTGCAAAGATATATAGTCATACATTTGAAAAAAGTATTGCCTATACTGTATATCCATATACAGACGTGATGTATATGGTTTAAAACAAACTTAAATTAATTTGTGAGAAAAGTCTACAGTGCTGTTGTTTGTCAAGAGCGTAGTGATATTGTAATTGGTTGACCAATGTTAGTTCCTGTGTCTAACAGTTTCTCTTTTTTGGCTCAGCGAGTCAACAGCACAGTGTGTACCTCTGGGTCAGGCCAGTCACATTAGAAGCTAGTCCAGAGCTTATCAGCTCTTCCTGGTGAGAGGTCTGTCCTGAATCAAACACTCGTTACCAAGGGTGCGTCACACACGTCGCCCAGAGTGTCTCATGTATTTCTTGGTATCGCTAGACATGTTAACACTGGTCCAGAGGATTGTGTTTCTGTGAGAACAAAGACATGTAGCTTTGAGATATCTGGAAAAAAAAAAAATAGCTAGGTTACACATCAGAAACATATTGCAGACACATAAATGACGTTTTTTTTCCAGAAAGAGATTTGCATCCAATTGTGTAAAATTTGAATGACGACCAGTTGACAAATGGGCTTTAAAAGCTAAAGGGCTAACATTTCATTTGCTGTATCCTGCATTTCACTGTGGCCTACTCATCTATCACAAATTATATATATACTGTTAGAAAAAAGTATTTTCTTTTCATCTATTTATTCTTTTGTATACGAGTACTATATAGTGAGCATAGCGACTTCCTGCTAGTTTGGAATCATAAATGCTGTCAGTTCCTGTGTGATCACAAACAGTTCTCATGTTCAGTGCAGTTGACTATAAACAGCTCTGATGGAGAAATCAAATATGCTAAGTTGTACTGAAGACCCAGAATCAGAGGTAAAAGATATATTTAACTTGCAATGTGACTTACATGTCAAATATCTCTGTTTTTCACGTTTTACTCAATTTATTAGACAGACAGTTCAGGTGGCTTATTCAAAGTAATGAGCATAAATCTGATAAATATTTGTGGAGAATCAACTGACAGTTCAATACAACAAAAGAAATACACTTGACATGAACTTAACTCTAATTCAAAAATCTAAATGGAACAAACATTCAATAAGACAGACAGATTTAGTATTTTACACTGCTTTGATGTCAAGTTTGTAATATTTCCTAATATTATTCATAGTAATATTCATATTGTATATAAATATTTGTTTTCAATATTATATAAACTGGAAAGATTAAGTTCATAAATAATTCATTTGCTTTAAATTGCCAACCAATCCTATACATTCTTGTCAATGAACAATGTCAGTAAGATAAAGAGTTATGATACATGTTTTTTATTTACTTTTAAAGGCTTTTAAGAAATGTTGACACTCCATGCCAAACTAACTCTTACTGAAACCCTTCATCGTGGTCATGCAGTATATCTTGGTTATGATTTGTAGAAGTCTATAGGAAGGAAAACCCTGAAAGAGTTTTACAAGACATTGTTACCCAACAGAACTATGCAATTGCAACTGAGCGACAAGCTGGTAATGCAGTGTAGACTAGTTTTGGTCAAACCATGAAAACTGTTTGACCAAATATAATTTTTGTCAGAGCGTCGGCTCGTAGTGCTCATCGTAGTGCACTTTCATCTGCTTTCTTTTTGTTTTTTGCTCTCAAATTACTTTTCATGGTGCCAAGGTCATGTTTTTTGAATTCAAGGGAGTGAACTGAAAAAATGCTGAATTTAATGTAAATCGCTTTGGATAAAATGTCATAAAATACATACATTTAAATGTAACAAAATGATGTATAATAGTAATCACGAACAGATAAAAGCTAAACCAGAATGACGAGAACACAAATACGGATGTATACACTCTACCCAGGTTTGTCTTGGTTCCTCAAACTTTGACTTTAAATCTTTGCTTGCAGGACAACAAGTCCGACGTAAAAGCTATCATGGCTCGTTTCCAAGCAGGAAGTGTATCTACGGAAGGGACTCCAGGTGTTCGTCCAAAACCACCTGTCCAGCCCACCTTGTCTTCAGGCCCAGCGGTGCCTACTAAGAAGTCTGTTCTTGAAAGTAGCCTATCCGGTGGAGTAACTACTACCTCAATTGCCCCTAAACCTAAGAGCACAGTCAACACAGCTAGAAGCGCTCCAGACATGCACGAACCTCCGAAGTTAAAAGCTTTTGGGACTAGGTTTGAAAACACACACGAGAACAACAAAGTCAACTTTAAAGTTCCCGTTAAACCCAAACCACCAGACTCATCCCAGGACTCTGAGACTCCAAAGGTCTCATTCCCAAAGGTACCACTACAGAAGCCTCCTTCAAGCATCATGGCGAATGATTCAAAGGTAACGAATCCAAAGCCAATTGCTCCTATGGCAAAACCACCCTGGGTCAAAGACGCCCCAAAAGCTGAAGACAATAGCACTGGCCCTAATCCCACTCCTCCAAAAATGCCATCAGCACCAAAACCAAAAAGCACCATAGCTATGCTACGCCAGCTGCCGGAGGAAAGCAGCAATGTGGAGTCTGCTGCAAAACCTTCCATAGTATCTAATGTGAAACCGTCAAGTTTCCGTGTTAAAAATAGCTTCATCAAACCAGAGGAAGGTGTTAAAGAAGGCGCTAAAGTACCAAGTGCTAATGAGTCAGTCTCAAAGCCTGTAGCGCCTAATAAACCCAACATCCCAAGGAAATCATCTGGACCTCCTGTACAGACAGCCAAAGATGATCCTTCGGCCCCCAAGAAGAAACCATTACCCAATACCTATGCTTTGGGCAGCGCTCCTGCCAAACCCAACAGACCGCCCAAAGTCAACCTTGAGAAGTTCAAGAAGGGATCAGAGGCTACAACAGAGAGTGAGTACTGCCTGTCTAGCACAAAAAGCATCTGAGGTAACAAAACAATAAGCAGTAAGCACTTCATCGGTCACATCAATGCCACAAAGACTTTGTACGCAAAACAGCCACTGCTCATACACAAGCACAGTAGAGTAGACTTTGGGCCAAAGTGGTTTCCGTGGTTTTGCTTGTGACTGCTCTGCTTTCCTCTGAGCAAGCCTGCACAATATAATGAGCACCATAAAGCCATAAAGATGGGAAAATGTGAGCAGATGCATATCTTAGTCAGTAATTTAAGTCCAAATGAGGAACATCACATGACTGTATTATTTATGCACTTTGACACAGTGCAACATACTTGCCTTTGATCTTTAGAAAGTTAACACACCATACATTATTACAGCATGTGAATCGGCATCAGAGCGCACCATCATGAAACGATCATTCAGGTGCATGTTGTATCGAACAGCAATAACAAAATGTTGGAAATTCAAGATTTCCTGCATGTGCTGAGCTAACTTCCTCATTTGAGTTTCTCTTTTCACTTGAGAGCTGAAGTCAGTGAAAAAAAACAGGGAAGCTAATTTAAAATAGGAACATAGTTTTAGAGATAGCTTTCATTTTTAACTTGTGATAATGGTGAGATCCTGTATAGGACCAGGTTTTGCCCTTAGCACTGTGTGAAATTTCCGTTCACCCAAAAATAAAAATTCATACGCCATGTTGATTCAAACCTGCATGACTTTCTTTCTTCTGTGGAACGCCAAAGTATACATTTTAAAGAGTGGTTTTTGTAAGTCAGTGGGGTTCTTTTGAGTTCTGAAAGGCTAAGAAAGTCATACAGGTATGAAAAGGTATGACATGAGGGTGAGTAAATGATGACAGAATTGACATTTTGGGTGAACTGGTCATGAGGTTAACTATTTTCTTCCAGGTCCTGGACCAAAGAATATAACTCCCCCTCCCCCACCCGCCTCTCACCCCAGTATTCAGCCGCCTCCGCCCCTGCCCTCTCAACCCTTACGTCCCAACCTGCCCCCACGACATCCAGGACCTATGTGAGTACCACAGAAACGCCTCACTTAGCACTGTGACCGAATGATTCAGGTTATGATAATTCCTTTAACATCTGAATTTGGTGATAATTCATAACCTTATATCTGTCTGCAGAATTCAAGATGAGAATTATGATGATGTGGATAGCTTTAGAATGGGTAAGACCTATATATTCACTAACACAACCATACTCACAACACTGCATTTAAAATTACAGTGAAAATTTAAAGGGATGGTTGACTGTGTTTTTTCTAGGCTTGATTGTGTTTATGGTGTCCAGTCTAACATGTGTTAATGCTTCGTTTTTTAAAAAACGCATTATTTTTCACATAATTTACCTTTATTCTACACCATTCTGTCCCTTCTCCTATAAACGCGCTGATGATTTCCTGTTTTTATTAAGCCCCTCCCTAAGAAATACGCAATGGGCTCAGATTGGTTAGCTGGCCCAGTGTGTTGTGAGTCGCTAAACCGCCAGTACGCGTTCAGAAACGTCACGTCCCTCACCTCAGCTGCATGTGCTCCGGTGTTGTATTGTAAACAATGGCGTCTCAATATTGCTTATTAATTTGAGCCCGATTGAGATGCAGAGGATATTAGTGATGAGGATTGCGCAGAACCTCTGTAAGCACATGGCTCTTAATGGTATGGTTTTTGTTGCCTCATACTTATAGATACGCTGTTATTTGTAAATGCTACTGCTTATGTTAGCTTTTAATATACTGTTTTATCCTGATTAAAGCTTTAATACAGCACGGCAACTGCATGTGCGTCCATGTTTAATGCTTCTCATAGCTATGTGAAAAAATATCTGTCTATACGCACAAAGTGTATAATTTGAACAGTTCATTGTTGGAGCTGAGCTGATGAGCTGATGATCTGAATGACTGAGAGAGAGAGAGAGAGAGAGAGAGAGAGAGAGAGATGCAGAGCAGGGCGGCGCGGGGAACAGGATTGAGAACCGCTGCTTTAGAACATTGATTTTGAAACTTGTGAAGCCATTAGAATCGTTAGAAGACAGAATCGCAATTCATATTTTTCGTGCACCCCTAGTTGACGGCATGGCAACATCTCTTCCTCTTCTCTAAAGCAGCGCAGCATGGCCTCGCCCCCTTTGTTGCATGTTCCCGGGGGCGGGGTTTATGTAAATTTCTGGGTTTGTGAGGTCACAAATCCGGGAAGTAACTCATTGTAGTCCCTACGAGCCGTTTTTGTAGGCATTAAATTTTAAAAGACATATCGCCGTTTGCATTGAACTTTCAGCGTCGTAACTTTGCAGATATTGTTTATGCTCAAACAGCAACATTACACACTAACGTTAAAAAAGTGAAATCGCAATCAACCACCCCTTTAAATATTTAAAATAACAGTTTTCTATTTTAATATTCTAAAAATGTAATTTATTCCTGTGATGCAAAGCTGAATTTTCCGCAGCCATTACTCCAATCTTCAGTGTCACATGATCCTTCAAAACTCATTCTAACATTCTGATTTGCTTATTTATTTTTTATCAATGCTAAAAACAGTTGTACTGCTTAATATTTTTGTCAAAAAGTGCAACTTTTTTCCAAGATTTTTTCATAAACAGAAAGTTTAAAAGAACAGATTTTGAAATAGTGAACCTCTGTAATTTTATAAATGTCTTTACTCTGACTTATATATCTATATAAGAAGAGTTTATTTCCAAAAACCAATAAACGCCACTTTAAAAAAAATGTGTGTATATATATATATATATATATATATATATATATATATAATTTCCATATTTTAAATTGATAAAAGCTCAATAGTGTATGTAATCCAATTCTTACTCATTTAAATACTTTTTATCACATTTTATCATTACAGGCCAGAAAAACGAGGTAAGAAACATAGTGAAGGCATACAAATATGTTTTTAGAAAGTTTGTGGTGCACTGTCTCATGTCTCACCTCTTTTAGGGAAGTGGAAGTGATGGTGAGATATATGAGGATCTTGATGATAGTAGGTAAGACATTTTAAGTTCGTTCTATTATTGCTGACATGGTCGGTGAGGTATGGCGGTCACCTCACCCACCTGGAACAGAGTAATACAAACAATTTTAACTGCCAATAATCAAATGGTTAATTTCATGTTGTGCAGTGTTTACTTGTGTTGTGCTAATAAATGGTTAATGGTCCACTTTACCACAGGTGTGCTGCAGAGTCAAGTCAACCTCAGAAAAAGCAAGAAAAAGAACTTAAAAATCAGAAAGACTGGGAGAAAAAAGAGAAAGATGCAATTAAGAAGTTTAAAGTAAGTATATATATATATATATATATATATATATATAGCACTTATTACACAACAACTAGTTATTGAGGTTTACTCTACTGGTTCATGGTGATTATAAAGAATTGTTTATCTGGTTTGTTCTTTCTTCAGATAACAACACCCCTGCAGGTTATTCATCAGGTAAAAGCTAAAGCTGACTGTAAGGGTGGAAAACATGACCTCTCCATTAAGAAGGGCGAGTCAATTGATATAATTCGAATCACTGACAATCCAGAGGGTAAATGGTTGGGCCGGAGTCAAGATGGATCATGTAAGAGTTCACAATGTAAAAAATATATATTTGATATGAACTGGTCACTGATCCCCTGAGAAAAGATGAAGTTGTCATTTCTCTATATTGCAGTTGGCTATGTTAAAACGGAAATGGTTGAGATCGACTTCAGCGTTTTGAAGAATAAAGGCCTGTCTCTCCCTCATAGCTTGGAAAATGAAGAGGTGTACGATGACGTAGAATCTATGGACGAACAATCGTAAGAGCCTGTAACACTTCCAAGCAAAATTTGAACACATTTAAACTGATTCTGCAGAATTCCAAAGATTTTTACTAATAACTAATAATGTGAAAAGGGAGATTTGATCTGGATGCCACTTTAAGCGCGTTTCTAGTCTCTAGTCCAGTCTAAAAAGTCAAGAAAGTTTAATTAGAAGTTACACAGCAAATACTGCTTTTCGGATTTATATGAGAATTTGGTCACACTTTATTTTAAGCTCCAATTCTCGCTATTAACAAACCATTAACTATGACTTTTGCCTCAATAAACTACTAATTTGCTGCTTATTAATAATTAGTAAGGTAGTTGTTAAGTTTAGGTATTGAGATTAGGGATGTAGAATATGGTTATGCAGAATATGTGCTTTATAAGTACTAATAAACAGCCAATATGTTAATAATAGGCATGCTGATGCCGAAAAGGCATTTGATAGGACAGAGTGGGAATATCTTTTTAGAGTGTTAAGGGAGTTTGGCTTTGGGGATGGATTAATATCTTGGATTCGTTTATTATATGTTGAACCTCAACCTTCCATATACCAACAACGTTAAATCTGATTATTTTACCTTGTCACGTGGTACACGCCAGGGATGTCCTCTTTCTCCCTTACTTTTTGCCATAGCTATTGAGCCACTCTCAATAGCACTTAGAACAAAGTCATGTATTTCAACATCCCTCCCTGCTATGGTGTTTTCCTCCCTTCCTATATCAGTTTCACGCTATACTGATAATCCAATAGTGCGTACCTCTCTCAAAATATTTTACCAATTGTTTGCTTTATGGGAAAAGAAGGATCTGAAATGCTTTGAACATTTTTTCATTAAGAAGTTTTTGCGACCTTCTCCGACTTATCTTTGACATTCAACTTACCTCCTTCTCACCTATTTCGTTATTTTCAAATTAGACACTGTGCCTCATCCCTATTCTCTGGGTTTCCTTCTTTACCTTCAAAATCTGCATGGAAAGAGATGTTCGGATTGAATTCCCATGTGAATGGTGTTACCCCTTCAATATACACCTTGATTTGGTCAAAGCACAATTCTTATTATATCAAAATCATTAGTGCTTGGGAAGAGGAATTAGGCCAAAAGTTTGACGATGGTTACTGGGACAGGTTGTTAGATAATATACGCACTACCACGTCATGTGCTAGACTCAGTTTTATACAATTTAAAACGGTCCGTAAAGCTTATCTTTCTAAGACTAAACTATCGAAGATATATCCTAATGTTCCCGACATATGTGAAAAATGCAAACTTTCACCCTGTAACCTTAGCCATATGTTTGCACTCTGTCCCAAACTGCTAAATTTTTGGAACTCTTTCTTTACGATTGTCTCCGATGTTCTTAAAATCAAATTAGACATCTGCCTTTTAATTGCCATTGTTGGTGTTCCATCTCAGTGTCATCTTCTGAACCATAAACAAGGCAGTATTGTGGCATTTGCATCATTGCATGCTCGGCGCAGAATATTGTTATCTTGAATCTCACCACAACCTCCTTCTATATCAGTGTGGCTTAAAGATTTAATCTTCTTTTTAAAGCTTGAAAATGTCAAGTATAATATCAGAGGCAGGGGGGAATGCTTTTTTGAAAAATGGCAACAATTTATTACTTACTTTAATGATATACATATTCTGGAGGTAGATTGAGGGGGGATATAATTCTTTTTTCTCCTTTACTGCTTTGAGGAGTAGTTTTGTGTTATTATTGTTATTATTATTATATTTTAATTTATAATTTTTTCTTTTCTCTTTTTATTTATTTATTTATTTCCCCTATTAATTATGTAGTTGAACCTTTTTCATATGTCCTTCTGTTTTTTTTTTTTTGGGATTACTGGGTTGGGTAAGATGTGAATGTTATAAAAGGTAAAAGTGCAATTTTGCAATAAAAATTCTACGACAATAATAGGCATACTAATAAGCAACTAGTTCGTCCCTATACGAAATTGTTACAGAGAATTTATATTTCTCTTTCATATTTCAGGAATATGAATGGGCAGCGGGGTAAGTTTTAATACAACTAATCCTTTTTCCAAATAATTGACTGTAAGGTTTGTTTAATACTTTAAGTAGTAACTGTAAATGGAACAGTTTCATTTTGAGAGGTGATACTTGAACAAGTCTGCCCTCTGCTGTTTTTAGTTGTTTTACCTCCACCACCAGATGATGATTTGTATGATGATATACCCGATTCCAATCTTAATCCAATCAGGTAAAAACAAATAATATAATATAATATAAAGTTTGCAAACTCTGTGCATTATACTGTATGTGTGTGCCTGTATTACTGGGTTTGTTGTTTGGCCACTCGTATTATGGATCTATCTCACCCATACTACATTCCTCTGAAACCATAGCACTGGAGATCCCAGGTCTCTCTTAAAACCACGCAACTTCTTGGAAATGCTCAAAATCTCGGTTGACCGGAGAAAAAGCCAACTCCACAATAACGAGTAATTTTTACATTAGTAAGATGGAATCAGACAATGTTACTTTTTGATTTCCAATCACAATTGCATTTACAACTGCAACCATTTGTTCTAACAAAGCAAACTGATTAATGGCTCTTTCACAATCAATCCGATCTGTGCGAAAATGCCAAATACCTCCTTCAAGGAAATTCTTCTGAGCCTCTTGTTATTAATGCTTTTCTAATCGTTTCTAACTATAACATTACTAAATGTGGATGATTTAATATTGCTGTGTCCTTTTCCCAAGACTTCAATTGACTCCCTTGATTTTGCTTTTTTTCTTACAGAAAAAGATTTATTTTAAATTAAATCAGTTGAGTGGCTTTTCCCCATAAAATTATCAAATATTAATATACTTCTAACAATCTGTTTCAGCATTCCTCCCCCTCCACAATTTACACCTGAAGGTAATCAAAGTAAAAATTATTTTTATTCCTATACCACGCCTTCCAATTAACTATGAAACCCACTGTGAATTCTTTTCTCTTTAAATGTCTTTACAACACAGACGCTTCCCAAGACATATATGATGATGTTGATTCATTCCCTCCCGCTCCATCACCTAGCAGGTAAGCAGGTATTAAATGGTAAATGATTTACCATTAATGTTGTAAAACATGATGATGCAATATAAAGATTTCAACTCTATATTAGCACATTTAAATCATTCTGTCTTGATGATAATGATATTTCCTTATCACAGTCTTCCTCAAATGAAATCTAAGGCAACCAAAGTGCATGAGGACCCAAAAAAGCAAAAGAAGTTTGAGAAAGAAGAAAAGGAATTTAGAAAAAGGTTTAAGGTGCGTATGAAATAACAGTATGGCATTATGCTGAGTGATCTTTAAACACAGAGTGCTTTCTTGGTTGAATTTATAAGCAAACAATTTGGCATTTACTTTACCAGTACGATGGTGAGATTCAGGTACTTCATCAAGCAACAATTGCCACCAGTAAGAAGGGAAGTGGGAAAGACCTGACTGTACAAGCTGGGGAGACTGTGGATGTCATCTGCAAATCTGACCCTGACAAGTTCATCTGTAGGAACAAGGAGGGCAAATGTAAGTTACATTACATGCGACTCCATATGAGACTTGACCTACACCAGGACAAGCATTAGTAATGATGACATTGTAAAATTTACTTTTCAGTTGGATATGTATCAGCCAGCAACATCCACACAGAGTAAGCTACTCGGAAAGTTTTTTTTTTTTTTATGCAAATTGTTTTGTCAGTGTGTGAATGTGCAAAACTAATTTTTTTACTTTACTTTCAGTGATGAGGTCTATGATGACATTGGAGATGGTACGTGACAAATTCATTAATCTGAACATTATGTGAAAATTTAAAATGTTAATTCTCATACTAGATGGGATGTAATTTAAAACGGGCAGAATGCAGACAATATTACTAAAACAGATAAATAATCAATTCACACCTTTAAAAAACTGCTTTTACAGACTGCATCTATGACAACGACTGAAGACCTCACACCATCATCATCTCATCTTCTGGTGCAGCTTACTATTTCTGGCCCTGATTGCCTTCTTGACTGTCCATGTTGAGTGTATTTATTGTATAGACACAAGTAGTATTAGGTTGAAATAAACAGCCTAGTGCCATCATATCATTGTTACCTTGCCTCAGTAAAAAATAAATGGCTTCTTGCCCAAATTGGCCTCCAAATATAGGTTTCCAAAGACTTTCACTTTATTTTTCCTGTCATGCGTTTGATAAATCAAGCTGAAAATAATTCTAAGACGCATTTTTGTTCCTGAGTGAAAGGCAGTATTTTGTAACCAGTCCACTTATCTATAATAGAGAACATTATATATAGATCAGTGAACCAGTTTTAATTTTCTCATTTACTTGTGTTTTTGTAATTACACTGTAAAAGACTGAACTGTTTTCATCCCTTTCTAATAAATGTACACATTTGCACCAATTTTAAATTCAGCATGCTAATTACGTTGATTGAACAATGTTTACATCTGTGTTCACTTGATTTACAAACTGAAAATTTGATCAAATTTTGTGTCTGGAAAATAATGATCTGTGGCATTGTATTATGGTGACTATATCAAAGGTTTTGTGTTTATTTGGGATTTGTGGACGCATGAATGTTTTTAGATTTGTGGAGTAAAAAATACTGTTTTTATTTTGAAGTGAAGGGCCTGAGTAGTATTTTGTGTTATTTATTTTATTTATTTATTTTTTATTTAATACTAATACTTGCTATTACAAGGCCGTAACCTTGAACACTGGGGTTCATATAAAAGAACAGAACATTGAAAGAAATTCTACGTCTAATTCTAGTTCATTTTGAACTACATTTACATTTAGTCATTTAGCAGACGCTTTTATCCAAAGCGACTTACAAATGAGGACAACTATTTGCAAATAATTTTTTAAAATATGAACACATTCACTCTTAATTGTATGTTAATATTTCGCAAAACGCCTAAGGTTTCTTGTCTTGTGATTCAATCATGTAAAGATACCAAAACGACCATATTTGAGAAAAATGTCCAGCAGTTTGCATCGCTTGATATAACTGTCGGTTGTTTTAACTTTTCTATAGTAAAACAGTTGTCAAATATTAGTTATTTTGATGTTTACATAGTGTTACCTCATTCTTTTTCAACGCTAAAACTGGCTTCGCGCTCAATCTCCTTCTGTAAGCCATGATACCCTAGTAAAAAAGTAATATATATATATATATATATATATATATATATATATATATATATATAAAATACATTTCTTTCATACTAAGTATAGTTAAAATCTATTAACGTATTTTCTGACAGATAACTCGAAACTTACTGATATAAAAATGATAATTAAACTTTTATTTGGCGTACTACTTGAGCACAATGCACATTTCTTAATATTAAGTCTAAAATGTGTTTTAATGTCACTTTTGATGAGAATTGCATAATATCAGTCTTTAAATGCAAAATACTTAAAGTGTTCCTGAAGTATACTTGCAATAGTTCCACTTTAGCACAATCAAATATACTAAGCATATCTTTAATTGTACTTCAGCACTACTTCTGCACAATTAAAAGTGCATTAAGCACAAAATTAGTTGTTCCAATTTAGCAGACTTTAAGTATACCAGTTTAGTATACTGAAAGTACAATTGCATGGCATTTTATTAAGTACATAAATATGAAAATATATTTGTAGTATACTTAGCATGAAATAAATGTATTTCAAATACATTTAAGTATATTTAGCTATTTTTCACTAGGGTACTTTGATTTGATTGGCCATCTCAATCATGTTCATGTTGGAATTGTTGTTAGACCAGCCTAAAAATTTAACTTTTACATCTTTTTGTCATCCTAACAACAAACAGAGGGCTGCATATTGGAGTGCAGCAGCACAGTGCAAATACAAAATAAATATATTTGGCCATTTCTCATTATTGGCGGCAACTTGTCCCCCTCAGTGTCTATGGTGGTTACGGGCTTCTGAATTAATTTTTGTAGTTGATTCAAAATATCTCTAGCTATTGCTCTTCGAGAGTGTAATGTCATGACATCGTTGTTGTCAGATTTAGCTGTATAAGGACTAGTTAGTTTAGATAAGTTATATAACAAATAATGCCCCCACCCCCCGCCTTTTTTTTTATGTCAAAGCAACATTATAAAAAATTCTATTTTTATGGAATATTGTAGTGTTTATTAAATAAATAATATAAATGATTTATCTGTGCACTTGTAATTTTGTCAAATTTAAGTGTACTTGTAACCTTTAATAGTAACCCCTCCTTGACAATGACATCTCTTCTCTGATGACAAAAATCCAGTTGAGAAGCCATTTCACTCAGATATACTGTATGTCATACGCCATAAATTATTAATTCATTTCAAGATGTTTTAACAAAATACAGGGGAAACAAAAGAAAACAACAGTACAACAACATGGAAACCAGCCTTTATATTTGGTGTTTCTGTGGTTCTACAATGAGAAAGAATAACTTCTTTATAACTTAGAAAACAGTTTGTGGATTTTACATTGAGCACAGTAGCCATGCACAATGCACAGTAAATAACATGGGATACTGGTGACAGCTTGTTAGCTTACAAAAATAAAATATTATGTACAAAAGGTTTTTAACTGCTCACAAAACATTACATGTATTACAGATTATCTCCTCTCCAAAAAGAAACACTGAAACAATGCACAATAGTTTCTAAGTATGAATCAGTTCTTATAAAAAAGTCTTGCTTCTTTTGTCCTAATGTGCACTTTTTATGTACAATATGATTCAGACACTGCTTTTAAAGAGCATGTATTAAATATCTATCAAACAACCTTAGTTAAGCAGATATGCTTACACAATTTACCTCAAGAGTGAAAACATCCTTGGCTGAATTATTGTACTTGTACCATTTCTGTACATCCGTGACTGTACATCAATATTCCTGCTCATATGTATCCAAATCTGCATTTTATAGGAAAGTGTGAACATGTGCAAGAAACAATGTGACAATCTTCCAGATGGCTGATATTTGTATTTGCGTGCTTAATATAATATCCCTCATGCTATGGAGTATGATTATCTGTCTAAGCACAAGTGTATGTGGATATAAAATTATGCATAGACTGAAGAAAGAAAAAAAAATAGGTAGACAGAATGATAGAACAATAGATAGATAGATAGATGCTTGTGTCAGTGGTTCAGCAAAACATTTTTATATCTTTGGCTGCAATAAAATAATTTGAAATGTCTGCATATCTCTATCCAATACTAACATAACGTTTCTGTCTGTGAGCAGAAAATCAATAAACAGATTTATGCCCAACAAATCTGTCCTTTCATGTTTGATAAGACTAAACCTCTCAAGAGGCCAGGGCTAGTGCATTCATCCATGTATGTCATTTTGTAATCCTTTTTGCATTTTAGAGGCATGCATTTAAAATACAACATCATTTAAAGCATCAGTCTAACATCTAACCTCGCTAATCAAAGTCTGTCTTATGTCTGAGGGAAAACAGTGTCCTTCCGCTTCCATTCTCTGTCAGCTTAACCACTCGGCACCCAGCAGCACAAGATGTAGTTTCAGTCCAAGAGATGCAACAAATGGGAACTTCCAAGAACTTGCAAAGAAACGTCTGATCTCATGTTGAACTGAAAGGCTTAAAGCGTTGAGGAAGGCTCAGGGTGACTGAAAAAGCTTTAGGTATACATAGACAAAAACAGGATGTCAGTGCAACAGTTTCTAATACTTTCAGTTCATCGTGTGTTGGCAGTCAGAGCTGAAAACCTGAAAAAGAGGAGAACAAAACAGAAGCTGGAGATCCCACATCTCAGATTCATCAAATTTTATGTAGCTTCAAAATATTATACCTGTAAGTATGTGCTGATATGATGGCCTCCAATGGCAAGCTTCCATTATGAACCTTCTTTGCACTTATTGGGTATCCGGTGGTCCATCAACCCCCTCAGATGTGGGACAGAGGCAACAAGAAAGCAGGGGGCACACTTTTGCGCACACAAACACACACATATTTGTGTGTGTGTGTACATGTGTGATATAAGATATAGGGAAAAGAGGTGCAGTGGTTTGTGGAGGCCATTCACAGGCAGGTAAGTGCAGGTGAAGTCAATGTCATTTATGACTGGGGCTGACCACAGTCGGGGTTGGAGGGTAAACTAGTGCCACGTTGACCCGCTCCGAGCCATTCTTGGGGCAGATGATCTCAGTAAGTCCCTCAGGTCGGGGCTGGCTTAACAGCTCACCTATGATGCCAACAAAAAGATAAAATGGTTTTTTTAGTTTCAAAATTACAGAATCACTTGAAAAATAACACCGCCCTCCATCATATTTGCTGAATAAAATCCAACACTCGTTTCTTACTAATTTAGGGGTGCCTGGTTTTTTTTTGTGTTTTTTTTTTTTTTCTAGCATGTCACACTTTCTCTCAAAATATGATATGCATTTTGTGGAATTTTGCTTTCGACAACCAGGTGAAGTCGTCTTGTATTATTCCATAATCACCAGAAAAACTACCGCAAAGACATGATTCATATCTTCCTCTGAGCCAGATTACAACTTTTTGTTACATTTTCAGTCAGATTGCACATGTATGATTGATTCCGAAGACATTATTTTGTGCCTAATCTTGATTTCATGATTAGAATTATGGCCAGGGACAGAATAAAAAGCAAACATGACCCTAATGTTTTCTATATCCAAGGAGTGACAGAAAATTACAGATTTTGTAGGAAAAGCATATTTATTCATATTTATTAAAGTTCTTTGACATTAAATTGAGTATTTGAACATATTTTTCCACTCTTTTGCATATTGTAAGTTATACAATTTGTATACTTCATTTTGTCATTTCATGAATCTTTTTGACTGACTCATTAAAAATAAGATATGATAGCCATTTTTTCCACAAATTTGGACATCACAGCTTTTGTTGAAGCCACCAGCCCACATTATTTCACCTTTTTTTAAATTATGGCATTCCTAGTGAAAACCTACATTACTATTACCATTACAAATTTCCACCAATAAGAACTCTTTTTTGATTATGTCATTCACAATGCTCCATGGGATTGTGGTTCTTTCCCTCATTCAAGCCATTTGTCTTGTCCGATTTTCGCATATGGACTCACACAAAGCTATCCTTTTGCCAATGGTGACTAGATTCTGAATTACTGACACAAATGTTTGTTTATTATTATTTCCATCCTTATATGAAGTATTATTCCATTTATATCCAAATCCTCTCAAAGGATGCTCTATAGGAGCGCCTTCAAAATCTACCACAAGGTGGCGCTGTTTAACAAGCTTTTATCTGGATGTGTAAGAACTCTTGCTGTCCCCAATAAATCACCTTACACAATGACTTATAATAAGGGTTAAAGCTATTAAAGTTTATTCTATTTATCATTTAAAACTCACTGATCCTCTGAAGAACCAGTACCAGGTCCCAAAATACTGTAGAAGTGCATCTGTATGTCTGTATGAAGTAGATTATGACAGCTCGTCTTCAGGATGCAAAACCTAATGGTGATAAAGTCTCTTTAGGTCTATGGTACAAAAACAAGTGTGTTAAATCCAGCCTAAGCAGCCTGAATTGATAGGAGAGCCGTCCATGTCTATAAATAGAGACCTGTAATGAAGGATTCCAGTGTGCTACTCAGCAAGTCAGTAAGCAAATGGGCACTTTCTGAGTACTTAAGGGGGATCAGACAAACCGCAGGAAGACAAAGAATTACATCATGTGTCAAGCCGAGAGATTATAGACTGCAGTCATCTGCACATCTGTTTCCATGTGATTTTGAATTCGCTTTGAAACAAAAAGCCAAAGTGTTCTTTCATCAAACCTCAGTGCATCTCATTTTCATTTATAAAACGAGTATGAAACCAACTAAGATGAAAGGGAAAAAAACAATTCTGAACATATTATGTCACAGCAGAATAGTAATCTCTCATATTAAAAATATTTTCTATACAGGTGTATATAGGATATTACTTGTGACCAAATGTTTTAAAGGGAATTTAATACATTTGCCCCAAAAAGTATTCAGACACTCAAAGTAGGCATGAAACATAAATTGTAATAATCTTTTCTGCTCTATTTTGATGTATATCTGAGTGCAGCGGCTTCTCTAGAAAATAAAAACTAAAAAAAAAAACAATTGCACATCAGGACTTGATTTTGCCCATTGAGATATTACTGGATCTTTGAATCGTTGTTTCGATTAATGCTTTTGATTAAGGACTATAAGGGCACATGAATTAAAAAAACAATGATGTGCATGGATAAAAACTGCAATATTCCATAAAAAAAAATGAACTGTCAATTTTGATTACATGACAACTTAAAGCAACACTTAAATAAATGTATTATTTTAAGACATTAGAAGCAAATGATCAAATCTTGCGCATTTTTTTATTTTTAGTGGAAATATGAAGTCTGTTTTCTAATTCACCTCAAAATCTTTCTAAATGCTGCTTAATATGATATTTTATATTTTATATTTAATACAACGACATGCCTACATTTTTTAAATTTAAAAGTCCAAATACTTTTTGGAGAAACTGTAGATTCCTTTATTTGTTACCTTAGCTTGCATGAAGTATCACCCCCACAGACTATAAATAAACTATAAATAATCTGATCCGTATTAATGATGTAATAATGCATCAGCCACTAATATTGCCCAGAGCTATCCTAATAACATCAGGTTTGATCTGGTTTTAACAATAAACAACCACAGGCTGGCCTGCTTACACACAATTTTTTTTCCTTGAAGGCATCACAGCAAAATGCTTCTCTTGAAATGATTTTCTGCTCTCCTTCATTCTAAATAAAGGAGGAATTCCACTAGACTGAATTTAGTCACTGAGCTGAAAGGTGAAGGCCAAAGCAAGGCCAATAAGCTAGTAACCAGAGTTATGTGAGATTAGCAAACAGTTAACACAGTGATTATGAAAGGTCTTCTTTCTGATTCTCCATGTATTTACATGCATTTACATGTATTTACTGTAGACAGAGATTAGGAAATTAGTCAGAAGTTCCTTTATGGGAATCATACAGAATAAAGTTTCTTGCTGATTCATTCTTTGTTATTTACTCCTCCTCTAGTCTGGCTCATAGTTCTGCTAATGTGTATTGGAACGCAGTCATTTCTGGCATCAAAACTTAAGAATCTTCCATCTTTCTTGACTTTTGCCCTCAATAACATTTCCAGGTGCGTTGCTGCACTTGGGCCTGTTTGTTCCTCTGCCAGACTCTCCATTTCTGCATCACAATAGTTTTTTTGTTCTTGCTCTCTGAGGTGCATTATCAGGCCCTTAAAAGGTAAACTGCACTCCCAGCAAAAGCTTCAAGTCAATACCACTGTACAACAAGACCTAGTAATCAAGAATTGCTAGCAGGCTTATGGATAAAACACAAGAGCCATGAACCATGATGAGCTATAAAGGCCTGTGCAATGAACAATGACTTCTGCAGACTGTTTTTTTTTTCTTTGTGAGTGTATGAGACAGGATATTTCTTCATTCTTCCTTAAAGTCTACAGTTTTCTGTTATTTCTGTCATGACAACTCTCAGAGTTTAGCAAGGTAAGACTATGTTAATGTGTTTGGTCTTGGCGGAATAGATCTGCTAGTACCGAGACTTGCTACTGCCAAAACATCAACAGACCTACTGCTGTGAGCATGTAGGAAATACTGCTGCTGCACATATAACATGAAATAACCCCCATATATAATATACATGAAATTACCCCATAGCAGATCTATACAGGTGGAGCTGGGGAAGGAGGAGCTTTTCTGAAATGTGCTGCAACTGCAACAGCAAGCACTAGCTGAGTATTTGAATGTTGAGCAGCTCATTGGCTGCTGATGTGAAAAGAAACCAATCAGCTGCAACATGTGAATAATAAAATTATTATATCAGATTGAGAAAGAAGTTGCAACCTATCGGCCTGCACCATCTAGAGTTTCATGACAGAACTTTGTATTTATTGCCAAGGTGATAAAACCCAAAGTATAGTGTTATAAACCGACACTAGATGTTTAAAAAACGAAAATATTAAAAAACTTTGCTAGATTTACGACATTATGTGTGTAACTGCTTTATCATTCTTGTGCTGCTACAGAGAATATAGCAGCACAAGAGTGTACAATGTTTCCCATCATACACTCTCAGAAATAATGGTACAAATGCTGTCACTGGGGCAGTACCTTTTCAAAAGGTACACTTTAGTGCATATTAGGTTCTAATACGTACACTTTAAGTACTAATATGTACCTTTAAGGAACCAAAATGGACCCTTTAAGTATAAACATGTACCTTTTGAAAAGGTACCGCCCCAGTGACAGCTTTTTTATTTCTCCTTACAAACCAGCTAAATAATTTCCATTTTTGTATGTAACACGAAATTTTAACAATCTAATCAATTACTATTAAATAAACACCATCCATTTTGCTCATACAACAGCCTGTTTGACTACAAAATACATTCAATTGTGAAAGTAAAATGGGTTGTAAATGCCAATTGTCAGTCAGTTTTTAGTATGAGAGATAATATCTTATGCTTACATCTTTTATGGGGAATATTATCTTATTCTTCTCATCTCTATTATGCATGTTAACAACACACAATGTGTGTAAAATATTTTAAAACATCTCTAAATGATCAGCAGAAGTTCCTCTTCTTGATAGAAAGAGTTAATAAGTAATGAAAACGGGTCAGGTAGTCAGTGGTGAGACTGCTGGCCACATAATTGCACTGTAGGGGTTCCCTCCACCCCCATAACCCATTAGACTTCCCTCAGAGCCTTGACACTTTCTAAACATGGTTTACAAGTCATATATCTAGTTAGCTATTTGAGATCTGAGGATCAACTTTGCGGGCTTGAGGGAATTTTAAACTCCAAACATCCGGAGTGACAATGTTGCCGTCACGTCAAGGTCAGGTCAGCTGACTCGCTTCAGCCCACAATTATTACTTATTAATGAGAGCCAGGGTGCAGAATGACAGTGAATGGACTAATTCTACTTTCACTGCTTGAGAAAGAAGTGCAACAACAACTAATGAAATATATAGCAATTTGTTTAAATTTTTATGTATATTGGGAAGTAACCCTTTCCTTGAAAGGCATCTCTTTGTCCCTACCGAAATGTCCTCTACTGTAAGCTATCAATACAAACACTCACCTCTGCTCTTACATTAACAATAACAGGTGAAACACTGCCACCCAACACCATGAGAAAGGCAAAGGCTTTTCAATAATGAAATGGAGGCCTAATCCTGTTACACACAATTCACACACTCATTACTGGGAGGTAAACCTGTCCTATGCCTGGAGGCAGGGAGGACAAAAATGTTAACCTAGAGAGAATTAGTTACCTACACAATAAATCTAGAAACACTAAATCTATAGACACACTTCCACAAGGGCACACTGCAGTTTAAACATCCTGTACTCGCTGGGACAGGAAGCAGCAAAGAGAATAAAACAATGAGACACATCTCCATAACAAAGCCCACTGTTGCTACACGGCATGTCTGGCTTTGACTTCACTCCTACAGTCTATTGCTCATACTCAAGATCTTGCATTCCAATGGCACATTCTTCATCTTTTGTGTTCTGTGCTCTGAATTTTCTATTAACATTCAACCATACTCTATCACTAACTCTCAATAACTAAAACAATATGAAGTACACTGTCAAAGAGAAAAATGCTAATATTTGAGTCATACATACCAGTATCTGACGGCAATTTTGGTCGATACTGATAAACTGATAATTATTTTCACATTATGATAACCAATAAATGGCCAATATTCTATAATATTTTGTCTAAATAAATTACAAATAAAACAGTAAAGTAAAAATAAATATACAAGTGAGTGTATCACAACATCAATGAATAGTATGAAAAATGGATATTAATTTTGAGATTTGCTAGACTGCATTTATAAATCGTATTCAATTATAAGTGGTTTTAAATATTTACTTTAAATGACCATTAAATGCTGGCAAGGGTAATCTGTCTAAATGTAAAAATAGGGCAAAATGGGGGAAATTAGAATGTTATATTAAGGTATTATTACATAATTCTATCTATCTGTCTATGTGTGTGTTGTGATAATATTAATAGCAATAGATTGGTGCCAATATATCACGCATCCCTACTGAATTGAAAGGATGTAATAAAGGATGTAAGTTAAAATAAAGGATTTTTATTAAGACCAAAGCATGCAATGAGCTGTATGTCCGTTACATCTTGAATTAGACAAATTCCAACCAAAAAAACACACATACAAAAGACAAGCGCTTGTCTAGCCCTACTGTCGCATTCCAGATATTTTCCAAAGCTGTTTTATCTTTAACGCATTCACGCTGTGACTCGCTCTGCAGCCCTTTGTGAAGTCTGAAATCTGGGTCAAAGACATCCTGGAATGCTTCATCTTTTTCTCGAGTGTCCAGAGGATACAGATTCATAAAGGTACTGCCAAAACAAACTGCCTCCGGAATTAACAGCATGTAGCTGACATAGCGCTCGTCAAGAGGAAGTTCAGCTTGATTTATTGAATCATTCACAGCAAAGAACAAAACTGTGAATATTTGTGAATTTTCGAACCTATGTTTGATGCCCAAAAATGCTCACCGGGTTTCAAGACAAGGGAAATCTGACAGTTTTCCGTCTATCTGCACCACATATGGTGGTATGCATCACTCATTTCCCACCGTTTGACCACCAGCTCAGTGTGGCGGATGGTAAACAGTGATCAGGCAAGACTGTAGAGTGAACAACAGGATGAGATGTGAGCAGCCACTCAAGGCCGGCGACTCGGACGGAGGATTACCGCTCTGAGTGATAAAGCACAAAGCGCGTCAGTGAGTGAATCAGGGTCATCCCCATGCACACACGCATACTCACAGCTTATGCTGACACAGAAATAGACTTGAAACAGACTTTTCCCCCTAAGAATGTGGTCATAATCGAATTGCAAATTCTTCAGAGCACAAAAGGAAATTTCATCAAAACTTTATCTGAAACTCTTTTTCTGCTGATGTGATCAAGGCCATGTGGCCAGAGAAAAGAGTTAAATTTCCCAATAAAATAAAACAAAACACCATAATAAATTAAAATGTATAAACTGAAACAGAAATATTTATATTAAAAAAAACATTAAAAAAAACAAATAAAAATAATATAATATTTTATTTTATATATATATATATATATATATATATATATATATATATACACACACACACACACACACACACACACACATACATGGTATACATGGTGATAATGCTCCGTCATTTGATGAATACAGGTGCATCTCAATAACTTAGAATGTCGTGGAAAAGTTCATTTATTTCAGTAATTCAACTCAAATTGTGAAACTCGTGTATTAAATAAATTCAATGCACACAGACTGAAGTAGTTTAAGTCTTTGGTTCTTTTAATTGTGATGATTTTGGCTCACATTTAACAAAAACCCACCAATTCACTATCTCAACAAATTAGAATATGGTGACATGCCAATCAGTTAATCAACTCAAAACACCTGCAAAGGTTTCCTGAGCCTTCAAAATGGTCTCTCAGTTTGGTTCACTAGGCTACACAATCATGGGGAAGACTGCTGATCTGCCAGTTGTCCAGAAGACAATCACTGACACCCTTCACAAGGAGGGTAAGCCACAAACATTCATTGCCAAAGAAGCTGGCTGTTCACAGAGTGCTGTATCCAAGCATGTTGACAGAAAGTTGAGTGGAAGGAAAAAGTGTGGAAGAAAAAGACAACCAACTGAGAGAACCGCAGCCTTATGAGGATTGTCAAGCAAAATCTATTCAAGAATTTGCGTGAACTTCACAAGGAATGGACTGAGGCTGGGGTCAAGGCATCAAGAGCCACCACACACAGACATGTCAAGAAATTTGGCTACAGTTGTCGTATTCCTCTTTTCGTATTCCTCCTTCCTGAACCACAAACAACGTCAGAGGCGTCTTACCTGGGCTAAGGAGAAGAAGAACTGGACTGTTGCCCAGTGGTCCAAAGTCCTCTTTTCAGATCTGAAAAGTTTTTGTATTTCATTTGGAAACCAAGGTCCTAGAGTCTGGAGGAAGGGTGGAGAAGCTCATAGCCCAAGTTGCTTGAAGTCCAGTGTGAAGTTTCCACAGTCTGTGATGATTTGGGGTGCAATGTCATCTGCTGGTGTTGGTCCATTGTGTTTTTTGAAAACCAAAGTCACTGCACCCGTTTACCAAGAAATTTTGGAGCACTTCATGCTTCCTCCTGCTGACCAGCTTTTTAAAGATGCCGATTTCATTTTCCAGCAGGATTTGGCACCTGCCCACACTGCCAAAAGCACCAAAAGTTGGTTAAATGACCATGGTGTTGGTGTGCTTGACTGGCCAGCAAACTCACCAGACCTGAACCCCATAGAGAATCTATGGGGTATTGTCAAGAGGAAAATGAGAAACAAGAGACCAAAAAATGCAGATGAGCTGAAGGCCACTGTCAAAGAAACCTGGGCTTCCATACCACCTCAGCAGTGCCACAAACTGATCACCTCCATGCCACGCCAAATTGAGGCAGTAATTAAAGCAAAAGGAGCCCCTACCAAGTATTGAGTACACATACAGTAAATGAACATACTTTCCAGAAGGCCAACAATTCACTAAAAATGTTTTTTTTTTTATTGATCTTATGAAGTATTCTAATTTGTTGAGATAGTGAATTGGTGGGATTTTGTTAAATGTGAGCCAAAATCATCACAATTAAAAGAACCAAAGACTTAAACTACTTCAGTCTGCGTGCACTGAATTTATTTAATACACGAGTTTCACAATTTAAGTTGAATTACTGAAATAAATGAACTTTTCCACGACATTCTAATTTATTGAGATGCACCTGTAACTGCCGCCATTGTCATAAAAAATGTATCCATCACAGGTGGAGCTGGGGAAGGAGCATCCCAGCTCCACCTAAATACATAAAATATTCTGGATTTTGAACATTCATCAAACACTGTTTATCTCCTATTTTCCATAAGCATGAATAAAATTCGTAAATTATCTGTAAAAAAACTTCGCACTCAAAATTCAGTACTTTTTATTTTGCACATGGAAGAAAAACAATCGCTTTATCTCTCAGGCCTTATTCAGTTAATATAAATATTAGTAAATATAAAAGTAAAAAAAAAAAAAATTGCCTAATTAAGAAAAAAATGTCCAAAAATGTGAATCCTCCTTTCCCCTCTACATCCAACCTTACAAACAATAGTACTACAGTAATGTAACAATAAACAGACATGTAAACAAACTCATCACACGTCAGGGCTTGCAAAATCGCGAGCCCGACGTCTCGGGGCTATTGTGTTTTCCAGTCGGGCTAGCAAAATGTCTCACCGCTTTGCCCGACGGGCTATATCTCCCCGCGGGTTCTTAAAAACTCCTAAAGGAAGTTGTATCAAACTTAAGGCCATAAAAAGTTTTAAATACGTTAAATGGTATAAGAAATGTCTTAATTATATTTTCAAGAGGTCTTACAGTTGGGGACGGAAAAACAAGAGTCACGATACGGCTGGATTAAACTTCAAAAGGCAATGATGTCATTGAATAAATATGAGTGCTGCGCTTTTCAAGTCAAATGTCTTCATTTGAATGTTTCTGAAGGGAACCGACTATCCTCAGAAACATGTCATTGGCATTTTAATCTAATTTTACCCAGTGCTTGAAGTACCGGCACTTCTATATTTTAGCCTTTAGTGTACCTGCACTTTTTTATGTGTACCAGCACTTCTGACATGTTGCCGGTACTCAGAGTAAAATCATCAGGGTCTGGGTGATTATATGATCCCATATGATTAGAAAGGACACTATATAAATCACACTACCCAGGCGAGATCACCTCTCATTTTGACCAATCACGTGAATGAACGCAAGCGGAGTCGGTCTCCCTCATTGTGTGGCGTGCGAGAGCATGTCAGAGGAGGCGTGCGGAGTAGTAGAATAATAATTAATTATTGATTACTAATTTGAATCAGTACTTTATAATGAAAATCATATCTTAAAATGAAAAGAATCAGGCTTTTGCAATCACATTTTAAACCGCAAACTCCTGGAAAGTCCAAGGATCCAGTGAACGAATTCAAACAGTAAGCTCAAAACAGCGCTAATGCAGAGAAAACACGGCCGATTTCATCAGCGATTGCGGAGAGAATAGTGACTTGCATCCAGATGTCAGTAAAATTATTCTTTTCAGCGTGTATTTGGCTTAAAAGCAAAAGTGTTTTATAATGAACGCTGATTATGCGGTGGTCAGAGATTTAGCGATTCTGAATGGATCCGTATATTAAAGGCAGGCGATTTCTTGGTCTTTGGCGTCTCCTGTGGTCCTGTTTGGTATCACAGCTGGACTTGTGCTAATTTGTATTGAAAACTTTTATTTAATTATTGATTGATTGATTGTGGCACTACACATACATTGTGAATTATTAAAAAGTACTTATTTAATATAAATTAAAAAATAAATGGGGGGGGTGCCGGCACTTCTTTTTTTCCACTTCAAGCACTGATTTTACCTATAATTCCTGATTAAGCAGCGTTTATGAGCACAGAGCTGCTTTGTGTCCAGTTGTTACCGGGGAAACTGCAATATTTCAGCACTCCTAAAGCGCCACCTCGTGGCAGAGAATGAATTTGCATTTCCAATAAGCCTTTCTTGCCGTTTATGGTCAAATCAATGCAAATATCAACTCAGCAAACACAGAGTTCTAAATGAGAAAGGAGTTAATGTGCTTTCTAAAAATCTAAACAATTAAGACAGTAATATTTATACATTGGTATAAATATTATAAAGGTCTTATAAAGGTTTATAAAGGTCTTTTTTTATTTGGGCTAGTTAAATTAATTTTCGGACTACCAAAATCTGAAGAGTACCCGCCCGAAGGGCTACCAGGGATTTTGAAATTTTGCAAGCCCTGCACGTGCATGCATTCATCGGCACATGGCCAGAGCTTAGCAGCCGTCTGGATTCAGATATCTCAGTCAGTGCCGAGTGTCCTGATGAGATTTCCATGCAGCTGTTGTAGAAGATTTTTATAGTTGAAGATCTGAATTAATCAAGTAAAATCAAGGTGAATCTGGCCATTAATATATCTATTTAATCTTCCATTATGTTCTAAGGCCCCTGTGTAAAAAATGCATACGTGACTAAAATGAGCATACGTGGCTGAAAAATACAGACAGGAACAGCTGGAAGAACTTAAAGGGGCTTTCTTTTTATATACCATAACACGTGTTGAAGCCCCTTCTCTCTAGGGAGGTATCAGGTTGTATGTATAAATAGAACTATATGGAATGTATAGAACCCGCCTTAAAGGACAAACTGTATAAAAGAGACCGCACAAAAGCATTCGGGAGACTCTTCTGCAGGAGGGATCTCGGCTTTATTCTCGCTATGTAGATAATAAAGTCTTTTCTTCTGGCACCAAACTCCAAGTCTGGGTGTGATTCTTCGAACTCGCAGCGGAAGTCACTACAAATTGGCGCCCGAACAGGGACGGAACAGAGCAGCAGAGTGGACGACCGCTTTGAGCAGGATTTGACGAACAGCACAAAAAGGGTGGCCACCTCTTACACAGGTAAAGCATTTTTGCTTACATGATTTGTGTTGTTTGCCAGTCTGCTCTTGGCGGTAAGGTCACTTAACAATTTGCTCTTCCAAATTTCTAAATTTAAAGAAAAGAACAGAAAAGGACTTTTGTTCCAGAAGAAATACCTGCATGCATTTATCTAGTTTATTGATAAGCAGCCTGAATTGAAACTAGATGGTGTAGGCAGATATACATTGCTAGCAATGGTCTGTGTTTATTTAGACTGAGCCTGAAGGGACAGAAATAAACGTGAAGCAGATATAGGGAAGGAAACGCGCGAAAAAAGACCTACGGATACCGCCTGTTGATAAATACAGGGACTGCACGGGTAGGCAAAAAGAGGCCTGCGGATACCGCCTGTTGATAAATACAGGGACTGCACGGGTAGGCAAAAAGAGGCCTGCGGATACCGCCTGTTTATAGCTACAGGGTCTGCACGGGTAGGCAAAAAGACCTGCGGATACCGCCCTAAAAAGGTGTAAGGGAGATTATAGGGGACTGCACGGGCAGGCAAAAATCCTGGCCTTGCGCTGGTTTTTTACTGAGAGAGCGGGAAAGTGAATTAAAACAGTAGAAGAGCGAGAGCAACGCAGGTCACTCACAGAGAGGTGAAGTGTTTTGTGTTGATGTGTGTCGGCGCCTGTGTGAATGACTAAGGTTGTGTGAGAGAATAAATAAATTCCGTATCGGGTGGGCAAGGGCTGCGCACCCCTCCTGGACCGTCACTTAAATGTGGCCTGGTAGAGACGGACGCAGTTCGTGCCGCACCTGAGAGGAATGAATGATTGAATGAGCCCTATAAATAAAGGGACAAAGAATGAAAGGATAAGCCCTGTCTGAATAAAGGGACCTATATAAATGTTAATAGAAAACAAAAGTGTTCCAAGATATGGACTTTGAAGAATATTGAAATAATAATAGATTAATTAAAATAAGATATACATTTATGATTTAATGAATTATCTTAATAGATGAATAAAAATATTGCACGTGCTTAAAACTTTATATATTATAAGAAAGACGTCTTAAAATTTGTGTCTTGTTATCCCTGAGGAACAGTAAGAAAATTAATCCATTATACAGTTTCTGAGATTGGGATTTAAGTTAACTAAAGATAACTTGTGTAAGTGAAATGTTGAATGAGAGCAAGATTGGGTGACCAAATTCGTTGAAATTTGAAATCAAAAACCATAGACATTTTACAATAATAAAGGAACTTGTTGATTAAATAATTAAACTAAATAAAATGAATTATTTGATGTTGGTTGGGAAAATTCATTCACCATTACTGAATATTCTGAACCATGTATGCAAATATAGAAGACAAAGTATAATTGAAGTCTTTAGTTTAACATATGCATGTCATGCTGGTGTAAAAGAAAGAATTCTTTTGTTTATTGGAGTATATAATAAAGGTAGATTACTGCTGCTTTCTGCTTTTTGCAAAGAAGAAACTGCTTGCTGTTTTTCCGCAATGAAGAACTTGCTTTACTAAAATAGAATAAGGGAACTGCTGTATTTAACCAGATGACTTTTTTTGTTTATTTTTAGTGATATATTTTTATTTATTTACCCTTTTTATTAAGGAACCATTGAAAAAGATGGTTGAAAAGTGAAAATAAGAAAAAGAGCTGATTGCTCAAGCACAATTTAATCAGAGTTTACAAATGTTCAATTTGATTAATGCAGTCTCTGAGGGTTAAAATTGCAGATGCCTGTTGGAATAGAGCCTTGACAAAAGGAAGCAATGAACTGGAGTCTGTTGGGCAAAGAGACGAAGAAGCAAAGACAAAGAAGCTACAGAGAAGAAGAGGGAGGAGCTGATGGACTTGCAACTCCCCTCCTGAAAGAGGAGTACACACTTCTACATGGAGAGGGGCTGGCTTAAAGCAGGAAAAGGTGAATTTGTCACTTGAGACTTTTCCTAGAGGTGAAGAGAACAGCCTGAAATGCAAAACTCTGGCAGGATCAATCAAAAGCCAGACTGAGAAGAGGCGGAGAAACAACGAGACCATACACCACAACTTCAAGCTTTTGAGTGCCATCACAGACTGATGACCCAGTGCAACAACCAAACAACTTCAGCAGACTGATGATCTAACCCGAAGCACTTCCATCCCTTCCCTTGGCGCGCACAGGTGCTGCATATTTAATGATCACTATAGAGACTGCTTCAAATTGTGATAATTATTTTATAAATTTTTATTAATTTGATTACTTACTGGTCTCACAGCAGTTCTTTGAATTCTGTGCTTTAACTAACATTCTCTATCTGCTTTCCAATAGGAACTAGTCCAGCCTTGTGTTTAAAAGAACAAGGAATTGAGACAGACAGACGAGTTGCTTGACACACAAATTAGATAAAAATGGAGCTGGATTTGGGATAGCGAGGGCTATTTCATTAACCCACTAGGGGAAAATGCAACTGAATTATTGACAACAATGTTGAACTCTTTATAAAAAAAAAAAAATAAAAAATAAAAAAAAAAGGAAAAGAAAAGAAGGGGAGACAAGATGTCTAATAGAAAAAATAGAGCTGATAAAATAAAAATATTGGTCACTCCATTTTGTTTAATGATAATTTAAAAGGGCTAGATTGAATAAAGTAATAATAATAAATAAATTTAACTCCAATGGTCAAAAATCGTGGAAACATAAATGCTGTCATCACTGGGGATAACAGGATAGAAATGTTGATGGCCATGGATCCTAGATTGGGAAGAGATCTCCAATCCTTTTTTCGAAGTAGCTCATGAGCAATAACAAAAATCATATGACTAAAATTTAAATTAGACAAGTGACATTTGAGAAATTTCACTTAGTTCTCTCAACTGCACAATGCCTAAGAAAATTATTCTAAACCAATTAACCTGTTAGATTATGTTAGAAGAAAAAGAGGTTGATACCTGCAGTGTTAAATTAAACTTTAGGATGACTGATGTTATCCAGTTGAATATGACAATTGGACACTATGTGGAATGCTACTAGGTCTACGCTCAGTAAAGTCCTATGCAGAATCTATGGCATTCCACAGCTAAAACCAGTCAGTTCACAATCAGCTGAAATCAAAACAAAATACGTTTTTGGCCAAAAAGGGGGTGTGAAAGGGTGTGAAAGAGTGTGAAAAAGTATGAATGATGGTGGTGTGGAGTGAAAGAAGGTGTCTGACGAGACACTGAGGCAAATCAATTATTTTGCCAAAACAGCTGTATGCAAAATTTAATATGTGGGCCCACAGGGCAAATAATGCCCAGTAGAATAATGACCGTGGATGAAATTGGTTAAGTTTCCCGGTCAGTACCTAGGTTATTGTTGTGGCAGAAAGAAAAACAGTGCCACACTTGCGCAGCGCATTACATGGGAAGGCAAAGCAAGCAAGCTTGCTCTGTCCACCCCACATCTAACTTTCTTTTCAGCATATCATGATGGAGCTGATTCTGAGCCAAAAGGATAAAATATTGTCTTTCTGACTGTTAACATAAAGAACGTGGGTTGAAGGTTTTCCAGGACAAAATACCTATGCTACGGAGCAAGATAGACCTAGAAGAAATTATCTAGTGAAATAGTGAAACTCAGTTTATAAAACAAAGAGATGACTGAATTAGCAAGTTGTTGAGAATAAATTCGTAATGAATTGAAAAATAGTAAGATTAGAGATAACTAAAATCAAATTATTTATTACCTTAGAGAAAATGGGTATTCGACCTATGCTCCGTGTATTTATAACAGTGAATTAGTGAGAGCTCAAAAAAGGGGCCAGGACAGCCCTCAACCCACATGAAATTTCCACAGGTCACACCAAGAAGGATAACTGGACAGATGAGCAAATGAGCATGCTTGATGTCACTAACAAAAACTCTGAAAGATTCCACCTACAGGTGCAGCAGTTCTGTCAAGGCCAGGGAATGGGTTGCTCCACCATGAAGGACCAGTGAGTGTGCAGTGATGATTTCAAGGAAGAATCTAGCAGTGATCAGCAAAATAGTTGCAAAGTGACACCTGGGTCCACCTTTCTCTCCTTGAAATACGCCAACCAGCTTCAGCAACCCTACACAGCATGAAGTGAGGGATGAAGGGCGTGCTAGTAACGACCCTCCCTTACCTACGAGGGAAAGACCATTGCAACGACTCGCAAAGAGTCACCCTGGTGAAGATGAAATGCGAACAGGGCCTCTTAATAGTGAACCAACGCTCAGAGACTCTCACTATTATAACTAGTGCGTGCCTGCACTTCAAAACACGCAGCACGTTTTAAATAGCGGTCTTTGCGATTCGAAAATTGCACTAAGCAATACCGCAATTCATAATTAATGTTGATATATCGTGCAGCCCTAGACTAAACTGGGTATAAGTATGTGTATGTGTGTCATTGAGATGCAAATCCAAGCTCAACCAATAGAAAGCAACTAGACCTCCCTTCAATTAACTTTTCAACCATTGAATAACCGTGATAATGATAATCAATAAATCCTAGAGACACGGATTATAATATACTAGGGGACGAAGAAGTTAGCCACTATGATGAATTAAGGGAAACAGCTCAAAATAATGAATAAAATAGATGGGCAGTTTTTACGAGAGAAATAAAGAAAGAAAATTGCTTGCTATGCTCCAAATCTCCGTTAAACAAAGTAATAACCATACCAAATCCACGACTACCAAAAGTGTGCCGAATTTGGGAGAAACTTTTGTTATTTAACAGATTTTACTAGACCATATTATATTGCTGAATGTCTAGGATTTTTGGAAAATCCTAAATTAACAAATAATTTTTTAGACCACTCTGAGGATCTTAGTATCAATATTCGGACGTTAGCCTAAATATAAAAATTGAAAAACAGAAAGTAGGGATTACGAAATGGTATGGCGTAGATGGTAAACAGGAATATGAGTGTTTTCCTAAACCAAAAGGAACACAATATGTGGGCAAGTTCAAGGGCAAATGTGTTATTATTTGGTATAAAGATAAGAAAAATTCTTGGAAATCTGGAATTCCTTCTAGAGCTCCAGAACTTTTAGCACTTGGAACAATGAAAAGAAATAAAATAACAACTGAAGAATGTAAAGATCAAACTATTGCTTTAGAGACAAACGAAGAGACAAACGAATGTGGGATTGATTTGATCTGAAATTTGGAGCATGAGAAACATGGTTTGCTAAACTAAGAATGTTTTTAAGAGCTGCTATATTGATAAGAAGGTTATTATTTTGCTGTGTATTTCCTGTATTAAGAACATTAGTCGTCAATGCTACTGGAAAAGATAAAAGTCCCAAATAATCAACAAATTATCACAGAAAGGAAATTGGATGAATATTATGAAGGATTGCTAAACAAACTGATCGTAAATGAGCAAACTTTGGATAATAGTTCCAGTGACTCTGATGAGTATGTAAAAGAGGTGTAAAGATGGGACATACCCTGGGTGTAAATGATAGCCTAACCTCTACCCAAGGCTGACCCTCTACAATATGCAAAATATCTGGGCTGAAGATCAACAGATCTGAACTATTTTTCTTTTTGATATTCAATGCATTATGTTTTGAATGTTGAATGTCTTTTATACATAACTGTGCCAACCACAGGCAAGCGCTGAACCAAATGCACGCTCATGATTATAACATTGTTTTCTAGGATAAAAGGGGAAAGGGGATCAGAATCTTTTACTCTCTCTTAGTCAAGTGTAGAGAGAGATGTTTGGTTCTGATTCTCCTCCAGAGTGATGCTGCATCATCTAGTCATTGATGATAAGACTGTGTGACTTATTTAGTCACTAGATAGTGTTAACTGAAAGAACTGGATTATGAAGTGGCACTCTGTATAGACATAAGCAAATGTGAGACTTAAGAAAGTCTCAGAGGGGGGAATGTAGAAGATTTTTATAGTTGAAGATCTGAATTAATCAAGTAAAATCAAGGTGAATCTGGCCATTAATATATCTATTTAATCTTCCATTATGTTCTAAGGCCCCTGTGTAAAAAATGCATACGTGACTAAAATGAGCATACGTGGCTGAAAAATACAGACAGGAACAGCTGGAAGAACTTAAAGGGGCTTTCTTTTTATATACCATAACACGTGTTGAAGCCCCTTCTCTCTAGGGAGGTATCAGGTTGTATGTATAAATAGAACTATATGGAATGTATAGAACCCGCCTTAAAGGACAAACTGTATAAAAGAGACCGCACAAAAGCATTCGGGAGACTCTTCTGCAGGAGGGATCTCGGCTTTATTCTCGCTATGTAGATAATAAAGTCTTTTCTTCTGGCACCAAACTCCAAGTCTGGGTGTGATTCTTCGAACTCGCAGCGGAAGTCACTACACTGTCTGCTCTGCTGAAAAAGCCAAACGGCTGAGGTTAAAAGAGAATCCCATTTAAACATATGCTCAGTGCTTTTAAGAAATCTGTCACTGAATAGCCCTGATATCAAAGGTCTGTTCACGGCCATTAAGAATCAAATAAATATATCTCTAAGAAGAACGACAGTGATGTATTAAAGTCAACAGTTGATTCAGCAAACAAAGCAAAATGAACACAATCATTAACTAAAGGGTGGGCCACTTTAAGTTAGAGATTTCTAACATATGCTCGACAAAAAACACAAGTTAAAGAGACAGTTCAACCCAAATCATTTAACCAAAAACTGTCATTTCAAGTACAAAAAGTTCAAAAGAAGCTGCGATATCCAATTTGTGAACAAATCATTATTTTGACCTGGATCTTTGAACGATTCAATTCACTGACTTTGTCCCTCTGTGTTCCATGGAAAAAAGAAAATCATACAGGTTTGTACGACATGAGGGTAAGTAAATGATGACTGTTCTTTTAACACACTGTTAAAATATAGTTGTTTATGAATCTGAATCCAGAACTAGTACCCAAGAATTGCCAACTTCTCTGGGTCATTTTCATGGGTCTTAAAACACATAGGACTCCATAGTGAGACAGAAGCATAACAACAGTCATTGGATGTGTATGGAAGGACTGACATGGGAGACGAATCATGACTGGAAATGCAAAATGACTCAAAATCAGCACCATCAAACTTCATTCATTGCAGACAATGAGGAAGAATCAGAGGAAGGAATCATAACAAATCCATATCACTGTCTCTCAGTAACGCTACCAAAAATCTGATTATAACCACACAAATGGCCATTCTCAGACTTGAGTAAGGGCTAAGGAATTCGTAAACATTTCTTGACCACAATTCATATAAGCTCTTCATCAAACACATATCTGATTCCGATGTCTTTTTCATCCCATTCCAGATGTTTCTAAACATTTCATTACACTCTTTATTCTCCCTTTGCTATTTGTGAACCCCACACAGAGATAACACAGGTGACACAATGTCAAACAATATTGTAATCAAAGATCAAGGCTTCATTTGTGCAGATCTGGAACAAGCCAGACACAAATGATGAAACAGAACTAGATCGTTCCCACTCTAATTTACAAGTGCTCAGCGTTGGGCTGCTTGCAGTCTCGACAGCTTGTAGTCTCGCCGCCCACTTAAATAAGACGTAACCATCTAAGTGATATGTAAAACTAGGGCCCTTTGAAATCAGTTTTATTTTTTCCCAAATTCCATTTTATTTTTCTTCAAATTCCATTTTTTTAATTCTTCTAATTTTTTTTTAATTCTTCTGGATTCTGTTTTTTTTTCCCATTTTAATTTGTCTAGACTCTGTATTAATGATTTAATTAAACAGCAATTTATTATAAGTTTAACAAAAATAACATTTTAACGCCCTATGAGATATTTTATTTTTTTCTCAAATTCAGTTTTATTTTTACAAAATTCTGTTTTCCATTAATTTTCTGTAATTATCATTACATTAAGTAATTTTGTGTCATGGTTTCTTCAAGTTAAACCGAACTTTTACTTTAGTTTAGGTTTCTGTTTGTGTATGATATGACTGCAGCTTTACTCAAAAGAAACAGTAAAATGTTCATGAAATGATTCTCAGAGTTCTAGAGATTATGTTTATATGTTCATGTACTCATATATTGAGGCGGCAGAGGACGAAAACACTACGAGCGTCACACACGCTTCAGTATGTGTGTAGTAAATTAAACCGCGCGTCTGCACCATTCATTCACACACTCATGCAGGATTCATATTTAAATTGTATTTTTGCAGATAATTTTCACAGACACTAGTCCACATCGCGTTTTTATTTAAGTGTACTGGCCTACTTTAATGTATCCATCTAAAATTTGGCAAATTCCATGACATTCCACGTCATACAGTAACTTTTATTCTGTTCGTCCATGTTTTCCGCATCACGGAAATCATACGGCCCTATAAAACACATGAACACAGCTTGTTTTTTTACCCCCTAATACTACTGAAAATCATTTTCATTCATTGAAATAAAGCTGAAATAAAATAAAACAGAAATATGATTCAATTCCATGAAGTGAATCTAGGACTGTAAGACTGTCTTTTGGGTTCTCAAATAGGATGCTATATGCCAGTAGCACCTGCTAGAGATTCACTTATATATAACTCTCAGCACTATGAGTGGATTTGAATTAAACATAGGCACTGGAAGAGGGCAAACACCTAATTATATCTGCAGCACATGGCAAAGAGGTTAAAGGTCAACCAGTGTGCTGCAGTGTCTTAATGACACTTTTCAAAGCTGTAAGAAGCCATATGAGAAGTGCTTTGCATTCAAGACAGCTGAAGAACATTATCATCAATCGTGTAAAAGTTGAGAAAAAAACTCAACTTAGCTAGCATCGCTATCTATCTGTATCTTGTTATTAAAAGGCTGCTGTAAGCTTGATCTGCCATTTGGCTGGCTCGAGACAGATGCTCACATCTGGTCCCGTAATGAGATCACTGCCGGCCCCACACGCATTATGGCCATCCACCAAGCCGCCATCAGTATGTGCTAGCTTAGGCTGACACATTACGCTAATCATGCTCAGTTGAATTTGTATCGATTTTAGAGATGCAGGAAGCCCCCAAAGAGAGAACCAGAGCTTTTGAAATTAAGCAGCAGCAGTAAGGAGCAGGACGCTTTGTGAGGGAACTGAAATATTCTGAAATTAACAAATCACTGCCCAAAATATACACTTTTATTTTTAAAGGTTTCCTTTTTTTACTTTTTGAATTTATACTATAAATATACCATTGTACCAGAGTCTTATACTATCAAAGTTATTTTTTTTTTAAAATAATGCATGATATTTTTACACTACTGTTAAAGTTTTTTTTACTTTCAAATATTTTTTACATGTAATTTATTCCTGTGATGGCAAAACCATTACTCCAGTCATCATTGTCACATGACCCTTCAGAATTTCTCACAGAAATCATTCTATTATGCGGATTTGGTGCTCAAGAAACATTTCTTATTAATATAAATGTAGAAAAAGGTTGTGTTGCTTAAAATTTATGTGGAAACTATGATACATTTTTTCAGGAATCTTTTATGAATAAAAAATGCAAAGTGACAGCATTTATTCGAAATAATACTTAACATAAATGTCTTAACTGTCAAATTTTCACAATTTAATGCATTCTTGCTGAATAGAGGTATTGTCTTCTAAGTATTAATTTCCTTATTTCTTTAACACCTCACTAAACCTGAACTTTTCTTGTGATTAATTTATTAATGTACACCAAAAGTTGCTTAATGTACACCAAAAAATCACTGACAAATACATTCTAAAAAATCCTTCTTTTCCACAGAATTCAACAAACAGTCAAAATAATAATGTCAATATTCTGGAAGACAGAGAATCAGCCAAATAAAAGGCTGGTAAAGTATATATTATTTATTCATTTAATTTTTATTTTTTTCAATAATCTTCCATTTGTCCCAGGTTTACTTCACAGTGCGTTAGTAATCATGTATGCTTAACACATTCAAGTGAAAGTGTGAAGCCGATCAGCACTCTTGCTGTGCTGTTAAATTTAACCCAGTTCTCAGCGATGCAGAACGATTAGACATATTTATAAACACGGCATCAATTATTCCACCCATGCAGACATAAACATTCCCTTTGTTTGCACCCTGCATTCCTGCATCCTACAAATCAAGTATGAGAACGTTATGCTTGCCCTAACCAAAATTCTCAAGTCGCACAAGATCTTTCTTGACCACAGAACAGCCTCGAACGCTGGCTTCCAGGAATAGCAGTATCTCTCCCTTTGGAGGAAGTTCATGCTGCTTTTACTGCCAAAGGTCACGGCTGGAGGACTTCATCCGTATGGACAGATCTGTCCACTTACAACACGCTGCAGCTGGCAGTACAGCCGTTATGCAATCAGCAAATGAAGCGTGCTACATTAATACCACGTGAGAAACTAAGCTATGCACAATTGCACAAATCAATAAGATTGGAGTCACAATAAATGCTGTTTTCTGACTAGTACACACGGAGAAGGTATTTTCTTTTGGTGAAGTATGCAGGTTGCAGTGCTATTTCTACAGATGCAGAGCAGAATCTGATGAGGCCTGCAGACAAAGATAAGATCAGGGCTAAAATAAGCTGAGGCTAAAAGAAACATGTAAATATCTGACTAGCACGTACAGCACAGAAACAGAGATGGAAACAAGACGCGGGTGATAGCTGCTATCTAATCCTGCTTACACAGTGTGAACGCTGATAGCGCATTTGAACATATTTTAATCTTGTCAAGGCTTTCGCCACTGTCACAATGCCATGCCGACTTGCACCAAGCATAAAGCCCCATTCACACCAATAACGATAACTATAATGATAACGATATTAGCGTCCACACCAGTGAACGATATCGTCTGTTTATTGTAAGCGACGTCTGTTTATCATCCGCTTTAAATTCTCGAGCTCATTATAGAAGGATTGATTATGATTGGCTGTCAATGATTGATTAGCTGGAAAAAATCGTTCTGAAAGTGATTCCAACGATATCGTTTCTCTGTGCCTTTATCGTTATAGCTGTGGTGTGGACTCTGCTATTCTTTAATATTGAGAACGATTTTTAGAACTATATCTTTATCGTTATCTATATAGTTATCGTTGTTGGTGTGAACGGGGCTTAAGTCTAGTGTACCATAAAAATGAGACCACAAATATCAGGGAAAAAAAAGAAAGAAAAGAGATCTCTGTCAGAATGTTGTGCACTTCTGTTTTATCTCTAAACATAAGAAACATGATCATTCATCATTCATTTTAATCAAAGAGATGATAATACTTTGATATATTTCATACTTTGACACATTTCATGATACTTTATGATAATCATATTCATAGAACACGGTATTAACATGCTACATATTTAAAATATTTTAGATTTTCTATAGTACATGTGCAAAAAGTATGATAATAAGGAATGCACCAATATTAAAATTCTGGTTGATGCTGATAAGCCAATAATTAGTTTTTATGTTATGGTTGATAACTGATAAACGGCCAAAATTCTAAACTACTTTGTCTAAATAAATTTAAAATATTAATAAAAAAACTAAAATAATATGTTGTACATATAGCTACATATTACAGTTTGCATAAAATTTTGTCCAAATAAATAAAAATAATGCACTAAAATCAGTTGTCTTAAATGCTACAAATGAATTTAGGGATCACAAAATTATAAGTAAGAAAAATGGATAAAACAATTATACATATCACAAAATTATAAGTATGAAAAATGGATAACCAGTCCTATGTGATTTACTAAATTTAACACTGTTTTTATTTATTTATTATTAGTGTTTAACAGATTAACTTTAAGTGAGTGTTAGACACTGAAAAAAGTAATCTAATGCAAAAAGTTAGAATGCAACAATTAAATACTGATTAAAAAAAAAAAAACATATATATAAAATGATCTGTTGGTAACAAACATGGTTACAAAATATTCTCTAATGTACTTCTCATCTCTAATGGCAAAGATCCTTTTCTTGCCTGGTTTGGTTTATTAGATGCACATTGAACTATGTCATGGATCTAAAGTTTCAATAAATGTTTTTATGAGGAACAATCATTAACAATTCAATTATTCAATACTTAGAATGTGCATAAAATCGTGCCCTCCCTAAATATATCACAAAGCAAAAGCACCAATATTCGTCATGTTTCCTAATACTCTGAGCACTAAAATGTCCTGAAAAATCAGCAGAGTGAGAATTTAATTTCTATCAACTCAACCCCAGATGAATCTGCTGATGCGATTCATGTGATCACAACATTAAAAGAGAAGGCACATATATTTGTACTCATCCAGCCCTGCACAGGTCACATGGATAATTCTGCAGGCTTACAATGTAGACCTCGAGGGAACGTAGTGACATAACAGGATTGACAACATCAGATTATTCTGGTGCTCGGGACTACAGGGTTTCAGGCTGAAACACGCAAAACAAACATAAAATCATACAGATGGGGGGCGAGAGGTCAAACGCACAGCTCACAGACTCTTCCTGAGCCAGAATGGCAGCCTGAGATTGTCGTAACCAGCCATTTTAAACAAAATTACAGCAATACTGCCGTGAAACACAGACATTTGAGATCATTAGCTGCACAGAATCGCACAAAACGTGTAATGAGAGATGCATCACTTTCACTCTCACGTGAGACTGATATTTGAGCCAATCCATTATTGCAAAACCATCCCCAGGTTTCCTGTTCCACTTTTAGATACGATAGCCATCTTTCCCGCCTGTGAGCTGTGACCTAAATACAATAAATAAAAAATTGAAAATATAGAACAATGAAAAGTTGTCAAATCATCATTCAAACGTGCTTAAAATATAATATTTTACAGACAATCCTTCATTTTCCTGCTCTAAACTTCCAGAGTTTGGCAATAGTCTGAATGGGAAGAGATAAAACTGCCTTTGTGATACGGCCAAAGTCATCATGAGAGCAGATAAAAATCAAGGAAACCCAAAGAAAGACACGGCAGCTGATCATTAGCGAATCTCAAAATCAGCATCATTTCCCATTTCCCGTTTTCACAGGCAGAATTTCCAGAGGTCCAGTGCAAGAATAGAGGGAAACAGGTTTTTACATATCGGAACTATACTTGCAAACACCCAAACCTCCTGTTGACCCACATACGTTCCAACCGCAACGTCTGGATCATAATGCATCCATCTCATAAATTCTGTCTTATCTTGAGTTTTTTATCACTTACATTATTCCTTCTTGTTCTAAAGACATAATGTTTTATCTTGGTACAGGTTCTGACATGTTACACCTGTGAGGTAAAACACTTTCATAAATCATCTGGGAACAGTTCTTATCCTGAGGGTAGTTTCGTAAAAACAGGCAGAAAATCTGATTTCATTACGATACGATGCCATATGAACTTAATCATGACTCTGTGTCACCGAAGACTTTGACAATTAGCTGTAACCGTTCAGCATGTGATTACTTAACCAACTCTGCCTTGATTTAATTGCCAGTCCTTAAGGTTCCCTTTCACTCAGGGGGTAATCCTGTCAAATCCATTAAAGAGATTACAGGAGGGCATCTCTGAGAGGAATCAGACTGACCCTGCGTACCCAGACAGACAGGGAAAGCATTTCAGCAGACTATATCATGAAGACGGCTAATGTAAAGAGGAAAAACCCCCAACCAATATAGAAACTGTAAACTGATTATTTCTTATGGCTAATTAAATGAACAATGGCTCTCTAAATTTAGTTCTTATTTAATTACAACAAATAGGTTGAAGTTATATTTAAAAATTCTTTTTAAAAGACTAATAAAACTAACACCTAATTATTAGTCAATCTTACAATAATCTTATATTTTCTTAAATATTATATTTAATATAAATCTTAAAAAAAGATTGTGCGGCCTAAAATCACTTGTAGCATTTAAAAATTAATTTAGTGCTTTTTTTAATTTATTTATTCAAAATATTTTTTAAAAAGATTTAAAAGATTAATTACATCTAAAAAAAAATAATTCAATTAAAATTAATTTTATATAAATGTATTTCTTATTTACAATAAAACTGTGATAAAGTCTAAATTTATATCTGAAAAGTTAATAGCAAATCTTAAAATTAACATTCATAATGTTCATTATAATGTTGTGATGCCTGAATTCACTTTCAGTATTTTACTTAAGTGCTTTATTTTTATTTTTTTTAGACAAAATAGTACATTATTTGGTAACCCTTTACAATAAGGTTTATTAGTTAACGTTAATTAATTTATCAACTAATGTCAACAATGAGAAATACATTTGTTACAGAATTTATTAATCTTGTTGATGTTAATTAATAAAAGCACAACTAGTTCATGTTAGCTCAGGTCCATTAATTAATATTAAAAGATAAAACTTTGGATTTTAATAATGCATTAGTAAAGGTTGAAATTAATATGGACTGAGATTAATAAATGCTTTAGAAGTATTTTTCATTGTTAGTTCATGTTAACTAATGTAGTTAAGTAACGTTAACAAATGGAACCTTATTGTAAAGTGTTAATTAAATCACATTTATTAAAATATTAATATTTAATTTTTAAATAACTTAAATATTTAAGTTATAAATGTTGTTTTAATATTAAAATAACATTTATAACCATTAAAATATGTAAGAAATTAAAATAACAAATAGCCTAGTAAAAAAAAAATAATAATAATCAAATAAGACATTTATCAGTTATCAATTTTCATATCCATACATCCCTAGAAACATCAAATGTCTTGTTCCAACAATCAAAAACACCAAATCTAGGAGAGTGAGCCTATAACTCAAACTCTGACAATGCAACATTGAAAAACCTTTCATTTAAACTGCGCTGTAAAGAAATGCCATCATTAGTCTGTCACCGGCCCTGAACGTGGCGCCCAAAACATCTCAAAATACCAGCAAGGTTCCCATCAAGCTGAGGTCACTTGTAAAGGTGATGGGCAGGGTTTTGCTAAGAAAAGCTGCTAAAAAGACTTGCCGCCCCAACTGCTGACAGGATGGATACACCACAGTGACACACTCTACCAACAACAACATATGTACGGTCATATATACCAAGTCCATGGCAGTTGATACAGGCAGACTTTTGTGACTTAAGTACAGTGGGCCGACAGTGCAGGTGCTTCGGCCAGCTCTGATGAGGAGTGACTGAATTTAGCTCAGGGAACAACCATAGGGGTCTTATTTCTAACACCCAGTCCAAGAGCCAAACGACTAAATATCAGTTGGCTCAGTTTCTAAATGGGTCAGACAACCTACTGTACCTAATGCCATCTCAATTGAGTTCACTGACAAACAGGTTATGCCAACTTTTTCCTCATTTTCAAGCTCTGTCTGAAGATGCCGAATGGATGTAACAAGCCATGCAAGCCAACTGTCAAAAGTAATTTCCTCAACTTCATTTTTTTGCACTTAAAAGGATGCGGAGGACAAATCTGCTATTTCAAGAACCTCCTTGTATTAATAGAGACTTGGTTATCGTTTATCACATTCAAAAAAGGTGCATATGCACATCCAAATGTGCAAACTTCTCCTTCACTAAATAAGGAATCAGTGAGGTACGTTCAAATCAACAAACTCACATCGTCTGCAAAACACGTCCACCAGCTTTTCTTTCCAGTCTGCTGTTTGAGATGTTAAACAGTTTGATGTGACACATTATGAACACCCAAACAAGCTCTCAGACACTAGAGACAGAAAGCCTTTTAAATTCCAGTTAAGGGCCTTAATTTCAATTGACTTGAGGTGCAAAGAAAATGCAGAATTGCAATAAAAGTATAGGGATGCAATGAAAATTCAATTATATGATTTGATCTTTTGCAGGGAGCTTGATTGACAGGTGATCTGACAAATCATAATGCAGAAACCAGCATTTTGTCCAACAAACAAACCAGACAGGAGAGTAGAAGATTAACTTCTGTGGACTTAAACTTGAAAAATGGTGTATATTGACGTCTTTCCGCGGTTTAAATAAAATACCTTCTGATGTTTATTCATGTTTATTTCGTGCTTTAACTAGCAAATTTGAAAAGACGATCCGTTCACGAGCTGCTTGAACTGAGGCTCCACAGTGATCTATCGCGGCACATTAAAGAACCACAAAATGTTGAATTTCTTAAATGACAAAATTTGAAAGCTGAGTGTTTAAAAAGCATATAAGACTCAATTGGTTTAAAACACTCTGATCTGCTCTTGGACATCGGGATGAATCCAAAAAGAAAGTGGTTTTGGGTCTCCGAACTCCGAAGTAAAAGAGAACTGCCTGTGACCATCACACTGTGTTTAGTCTTTCAGAGAGTGGGGCTTCAACACTAAATCAACATGCAAGTAAGCCAGAAATATCATGCCTAAATTTGGTAGAATCAAAAAACCTTGCTGCTAAACTTGTTGTTCTGTTTTTACTTAGCTCTAGAGACCTGTATATGGTAAAACAAAGAAACAGATTGGCATCCCTACCACAAATACAGCTTGCAGTCGATATCTATTAACATTAATGAGCTCAACTAATCCAGCCTTCAATAACAATGGGTACTTACAAGCTAATGCACTCATTAAAAGCAGGCCAAACAGGTCTTTACCATGGCACACGGCCCTTATATCTTGTGAGCTCCTGTTAAGAACTACTGTTAGTCAGGAATTGCCCCACCTGAACCGGTCTCATCATGTGACTTCAGGAAACAAGCTGTCAAGCCTAAGAGGCCATCCTGCCCAGCTATTTAAACATCACACAAATATAATTCTTTCATTAGGAGATTAAAACATTACTGTAAACCTAATGATCCATAGCGTCTGGTCTATTTTACAGGATTTCCAGGTGAAACATTATTATGTTCCAAAGGAAAGACTTTGAAAGACCAAGAATAACATTGAAAAACATATTTTGCACAATTTGCAACTAGTGCTGTCAAAATTAGTACATTAACACAGGTGATTAATTTTTCCAGTTTAATGGCATTAAAAATATTTAACAGTTAACGAAGGTGCGGAGCTATAGAGTTGGCCACCCCACTCACAACTGCTGCTTGTGTTTCTTTTTTCTTGACAATAATTGTGTTTATTAAGACGCAGAACGTCTTTACGACCACATCAAACATGAGATTTTTCAGACACGTACTCAAACGAGCGTGAAAACGGTACAGGTGACAAAGCAGCTTCAGTAAAACAACCGTGAACTGCAGTCAGACGAGATGTTGTCAGGCCATATGTCAGTAAAAACTAATTTTCCAGTCCTGTCAGCCGTCAGCACTTCCAATTGCACACATAAATATGGTGGCGCGCGCTGTAGCCTGTATCATTTCATATTAAAATGTGTGTCAGATCCACGTCATGTTCAGCAGCGGCAGCTCTTAATCGTGATTAATTGCGATTAATTTCAGAAAAAAAATAAATACATTTTACGATTGACTATTAGCTATTTTATTATATTTTCTATTTTCTATTAGCAACATTAAATCATACTTAAATCAACTTGAGTCCTTTGAGAATACGCACAATGTAATGCACAAATATGACAGTACTGTCATGCATTGACCATTTTAAAAACAGTGGGCTCAAAACATATTTGGACATTTAGGCTACACTTAAAAACATATGACTGTCATTGCATTATATAGTAAAAATCAAGTAGCATTTATTGAAAGAAATACAACACAAACGTTTCACAAAAATGCATTTGATAGGTTTTAAATGATCAAACAATAGATATACTGTTCAAAATTAAAAAGGTAAAAGTAATCAGAAATGTTCAAAAACGTTGAAATTAGTTCTCAGAAAAGGTTTAGCATCATTCGTTTAAAAGTTTCAAATGATTAAGACCTTTTATTTAATGCAATGACATTCAGACACTTTAAGGGACTACATATTTTATGGAGTCATTGTACTTTGTGTCATAATAAAATGTTTAGTTTCCAGGAGGTGTGAAACCATTAGAATGCAATGACATATAAAACTGGTCCTCATTGCTTGAGCAAATGCAAAATGGGCATGGTGTGTTCAATGAGGTATGTCTCTAACATAAGCCAGCACCACTTAATCTTTAAAATAACACTCAAAATGTGCCTATTTAAACACTGGATATAAACACAACAAATTACAGCATACATAATATCACTCAGGGAGCTCCTTAAAGCTAAGAATAACTATGTTTGCAAGAAAGAATTCATGCCAACATTTTACACTTTCAGAAACTTAGGAGGTGTGTGAGGTCTTCATAAATGAAGTCAGAAGACACCAAGGCCTTGGTGAACCAAACCTATACATCTTTATGCAATATTTTGTAACTACTCTTAATAACCCCAAATTGTCTACAGACACATGAACATGATGCCAATACAATATTGGCACCTATTCCATGTAAGTCTAAGAGGGTGCAAAACTACAGAATACAAGACCCCAAAGAATATTTATACATTTATAAAAACATTCTTTTTATTTTTTATTTTAAAAATTAATATGTTACCATATATGCATCCCATGAAGAAAGGCATATGATGTTACTATGGTGACCCTCTCCACTGCTGTGGATGTGCGAGTCGGTGTTCTCAGCAGCACGGCAGACAGCTCAGGCTAATTTGTGTTTCTAGGTGTGGCTTCAAACCCAGTGAGACGACCCCCCTCTCTCTTGTTAAGGCCAGCCATGCTCATTCTTTGTTTAGCCTAGATCCATCCCAAAATGACTTCATTTCATGCTGATTCACCCTTTATTGTATCAGTGTTTACTTGGTAATAAACCCAGACATACGCCTTCATAGTGACAGCACTGCAAAGATTACCTTATTCATCACTGCAGAATTAATGCTACTCTTTATTTGCTCTGAAATACATGCCTGTGAGATTTATGACTGCATATCAGTGTTAAACTAAAACATTTTAATAAGTCTCTAGTCATAAACTGTAAATGAATGAATGTATCTGGTTAACAGCTTGTTTTTCATCATAACACCCCATTCTGAATTATGTTAAAGCAATAGTTCACTCGAAAAAATGAAAATTCTGTCATCATTTACTCACCCTCAGGTCATTCCAAACCTATATTTCCTTATTCTGTGGAACAAAAAAGAATATCTGAACTTTTTTGTCCATTCAATAAAAGGTCCAAAGTTGATTGGGCTCTTATAACTTTAATTGTATGGGCAAATGCAATTAAAACATTCTTCAAAATATCCTCTTTTGTGTTCTGCAGAAGACACAAAGTCATACAAGTCTGGAACGATCTGGAATTTAAATTTTTGAGTGAACTATTCCTTAGCATTAATGTATCTATGTGGAGGCAATAAGAAATTATGGTCACAAACCGTATTAGAAACAAGACCTGGAAAGGGTCAGAACACTAACCTGGAAAGGAATGTGGACTGGGGGACCCTCTCTTCAGGCACTTGGAACACAGGACATGCACAGAGTAGTGAAGGCCAGGCCATTCCTGCAGAAGAACATTTAACTCCTCCACTAAGGGAATAATGGCTTGCCAAGCTGTCCAGATATTTGGCAAGGATGCATGGCTGGAAATGGAGAGGGTCTCAGGCTGCAATCTGCTCCGAGAGGGCCGGTAACTCACCGTCACAGGCACTTTACCCCGATAGGCAAAGATATGATGCTTTCCATCAGACCGTTGCACCACGTGGCTGTTGATTTGCACGCTATACCGTGCAAAAAGTCCAAGAGGGGTGAAGAAAGGAAACCTGTATTCAATCTGCAGCTGCTCAACCGAGAAGAACTGACCAGGGATCGACGAGCCCCCGCTGGCCGAGGCCTCAGGATGGGGCTCCTCATTGCTGACCTGACTGGGAAACTTATACCAGACGGTGGCCCCATTAAGCGGCTTGCTGCGAGGTTTGTTGACACAGTAGCAAACGCCCATCTTTTCCAGCAGTTCCATGATCAGGTGCAAGTCCTGCTGTGTCTGGACCAGGGGTTTAAGCAGCAATCGAATGACATTTGACGGTAGCAAGCCGTGCAACAGAAACCCCTCCACGTGACCGTGCATCTGGGTAGACCTGGTGCTATCTCCATCGTCTCCTTCAGCCTGTAGTTTCTCAAGCATTGCAGCGAGATCTCTCTGAAAAAACACATTCAAGATGGCGATAAACCGGGGTAGATTGTGGAAGACATATTCCTTCAACGTCATGCTGTCTTCAAAGTACAAAAGTTTACCGCTCTCGTGTAGGTACGAGAGTGCACTTTGTAGGCGGTCCTCCGTCAGCCCAGCCTGAAGGCCCAAACGGGCCGAATCCCACCAGGAAAGCCATAAATCCTGTGGCTTAAAATGCAGTTCCTCAAGCATCTGCCATGACTTTGGCAGGACTCTGTGAAGATTGGGGAAAATCTCCCTGTGATCGGCGACAGACATGAGCTTCTCTTTCAAATGCTGGATGTTTCTTTGAGCCGCCATGCAGCTGACGCAAATCACCGGAGACAGGATTTGTAGTCGATTGTTGAGCATATATTGCAACTGAGACTTTTTACGTCGTAAGTTTTTATCCGTGACCCCATAAAAGAGAACGTGGGGGCTAGAAGTCCGAACGTCGTAACCTTGCTCAAGGGCTTCGTCAACCTGCAGGGCAAGCACTTGTAGGCATTCAGTGTCTGTTTTTCCCTGGAGTGAAATCTGTCTGTGAATATCCAGGCACTTTTCTTCAATCTCAACCTCCTCACATAAGTCACTGTGGGTGCCTACAATACACACAACTGCATGTGGCACCTTGGCACTGAGCAGGTGGAGGAAACCACCAACATGGGAGTAGAAGCTCTTTGATGTATACAATTTCAGATTCACCACCAAAACATAAAGTGCTCCGGGAGACAGGAAAAAGGGTTTGATTAGATCATAGTTCTGCTTACCAGATAAATCATATACAATGAATGTAAGACTCCGATCTGCATCCGCTACCCAGTTTGTCACGTCAATACCCCTACATCCAATGGCCATCTTGGCATCTGCCGGTTTGTTGACAATGCACTGCCTGAGTGTGGTTTTCCCTGCATTTCTCTGCCCCATCAAAACCAGTTTAAGTCTGGGTTTTACAGCAGGTTGGGAATGTGCAAGCTCCTTCTGATAGGCAGCTATGTAGGGGATCCCCTTCATGCACACTTCATACGGAGGCTGAATGAGAGGATTATCCTTCACCTTCCAAATGTTGACTTTGGCAAGTTTTCCGAAATTGTCTGGGAGGATGGCGATTTGGTTACCCTGTAAAACCAGCTCCTCCAATTTCCCTAGCTCTACAATAGAGTCCGGGAGAAACGTTATGCTATTATTGTCCAACCACAAATTAGCAATGTTGCACAGCTGTCCTACCTCCTCAGGGAGGAACGTCAGTTTATTCCGGCTTAAATACAACTCCTCCAAACTGGCGAGTTTGATGATAACCTGAGGAAAATGTTCAAAGGAGTTTGAGGAGAGATTGAGCATTTTCAGTTTCTGCAGCTTCCCAAATGTTTGTGGCAGGCTTGTGAGGAAATTATTATCAAGCATCAGGCTCTCCAAGTTCTGCAGCTCACAAAATGTTTCAGGCAAAAACGAGAGGTGAGTGCTGCTGAGCCATAAGATTTTAATAGATTGAAGCATCATGATGTTACCCGGAAGACCTTCTAGTTTATTCCCAGAGCAGTCAAGCTCCTCCAGATCAGAAAGGGCAAGTATTTCAGAAGGGAAACGCTGTAGCTTGTTATGATCCACATCCAGCGTTCTGAGCTTCCTGAGCTGTGAAAAGGACCTGGGGAAATCACGCAGCTCATTGAAGCTGATGTCAAGTTCCTCCAGACTTTGCAAAGCCCCAATCTGAGATGGCAGGTACTGGATTTTGTTATGACTGATGCACAACTTTTTAAGCCCCTTGAGAAGATCAATATCTTCTGAAAAGTGGTTCAAGCAGTTGTGACTGATATCTAATTCAACCAGCTGAATGAGTTGAAATACTGCAGTGGGAACTGATGCAAACTTGTTCCTGCGAAGGATGAGGATGCGAAGCCTGGTCAGGGTTGAGCCCAGTCCCTCTGGAAGCTCTTGAAGGGAGTTGTTGCCCAGATTGAGGACCTCGATCTCCTTTATGTCCTCAGGTAATGTGATTTTCTGGCAGTTTTTGGTGCTGAGAGTCAGCTGTCTCAGATTGCTCCTCAGCTTCCTGGAGCGCAAAGCAGCATCCCTCCATAATCTAGCTGTCTTCAGGTTATTCTCTTCAGCCATCGTATTGAATCCGTGCTCCTCCTTGTTCTCACTGAGCACAGTGATCAATCACTTAGGCAGCATAGTGCCTCTTTCACTTGCTTTATCGATTCGGGTCGCACAGCAATCCAGATGAAACCAACATTTAGACCATGCCGATTTCATCTTCATCCGAAAATATGCAGTTCCGTTCAATCGCATTCAGGAAAACAGGGCTGGGCTGCGTTCTTTCATGCATCCTCTTTATCTGCGCCATCGAGCGCAGGATCGATCAGCCCAGTGCGCGAGGCTGGCGACTCCGCCAGCGCGTCCTTTGATACCACATGAGAGAAACAATCTAAGACATATCCAGTGAGTTAGAATGAAAGAAGGGCAGTGGTGGCTGCTGTAGTCTTTCCTTGTGTCTCCGCCTATTCTCTGCGCATGCAGCCAGCAGTGAACGTTCACAGGAGCAGCACTGCGTCAAAGCCCCACCTTCTTTACGCGCCAGCGACGCAACGCTCGCATGAACAAAAGCCTTGATTGGTCAGTTGGGTTGAGACGAAGCACGCGTCGCGTACTGATAATAATGATAGCGTTCGTTTAGTAGCGTCGCGTGCAGTGAAGAAGGGATGTGAAAGTAACTTCGTTTCTATTGTTTCGGTTTAACTAACAGTATGTAACATCATGTAGCATCATAAGACCGTGCGTCACCCAATGTAAATAATAGCTTTCTACCAAAACATCACATGAAGAAACAGCTGAATCCTGTTTGCCTATGATATGAAAGGGACTTTAGTCTTTGTACAAACAACCTGGACAGCAAAACAAAATACATAAGGAGAACACAAACCAAATTCATGCCAATTAGTCCGCCTGTCTCCTTGTTGACTTTATTGATGGTGGTGGGTTTTGTGGTGTTTATGATTATTTAGAGAAGTTATTTGACGCCATCTACTGGACATGATGCACAGCTGCATTACTTTTGCTAAACTAATACCTAATCAGAACAGAAATAGTAACATTAAAAAAGTGAGAGAAATTGCATAATTACATGCACTAATAAAACATTTTACAACATCAGTAGATTAGAATGATTATGACTGTGTTAACATATCATACTTAATTGTCTATCTCTGTTGGCCTTGGAAAATTAGATATGGTGGACAGAAACAGAGTGAACTTTGTGTTGACAAGTCCTGTTGCATAACCAAAACATATCTAAACTTTGCATAGACTATTAAGGTGCAAAGTATCCAATAAGAATTTAACTTAAAAAATATATATATATATATAGTACACTTGAAAATCAGATCTTGAGCAAATAGGAATAGCATACAAGATTATACATCTCTTAAAATAATATTGTAAAGTGGCATCATAAAAAAAATGTTTATTGACAAGATTACAAATTGAGTTTTTAATTGGATGTGCAACATGAATTAGGAAAAGCAATGCAATGCAGTATTGCAAGTATTAATCGCCATGAGTTAGGCTTGAAAAAAGCCTTTTACTTGAAACTACTGTTTCAGTTTATCAGGAGCAAATTTAAAAATACAGTACATAAACTGAATTTTCAGTAAAAGTGAAAGCACAGCCTCACCCCACTGGCCTGCTATGGTGTAAACTTTTGCAGAAAAGAAACTGTTTACATTTCTGGAATAATTTTAAGAAAACCCACATTAGTTAGTCTCATTTATCTTACATTCACATTGAGACAGATTCTCATATTTGTCCAGATTAAGCAATGTTATTTTTGTGAAAGTCTTTAAATGATCTTTTCAGTGTCTTTTCTTGGGGGTTTGAGGTGCTGGGGCTCCTTCAATAGGGGCAGAGATAGGCACGCTCCGTGGTTCTCCTGAATGCAAGCACTCGTTCACCCGCAGCTGACAGCCGTCCTTCAGCATGTGGATGGCAATTCTGCCAATGTTGCGGGAGTCATCTAGACCACAGTGGGGACGTCCATCATACTTCATACCAAGATTCTCCAGCATGCAGATTAGTTTCGTCTGAGTACGAGGAACCTGAGAGAAACAAGCATGAGACTCACGAAAAAGATTTTTGTATTTTTTCAAATGTAATACTCCAAAGGCAACTTTTTATTTAAAATATCAAATACTCATCTTTAAAGTATCCTAAGGCATTTGTACAATTTAGATATCAAGAGCCTTTATTTCCATCCAAATACACAATTTTTTCCTCAAGATTTTCTTTCTGTGACTTTCATAACGAATCATAAGAAAAATGAGGATGAAAACAAACCTTATAAAAGTTTCCATAAGACTTTCTGATATTGATCCATTTTCTGGCGAACTGTGGGTATCTGATGCAACTCAGTTTACACTGAGTATGAAGAAATTTTCCCATGTCCCATGACCTACATAGACAAGATAGTGAGCTGTACATTGTATTGAATTTCATTAGAGTCATGCTAAAAATGTCTGGTTCATCCTTACCCATCTGTCAAAAATGTATATTTGTACTTTGTGCCAAGTTCTTTTTCCTGTAGCCAAGAAACTGCTCGATTTAGAACCTGATGGAACGTTTCTGCCTCATCCACCATTTTCTAGCAAAAAAAATAAAAAATGTTAAGAATCAAAAATGAAAGCTTGAGCAATTGCTTTCCATTTAATTTTAGACTAAAAACTTAGATGGCATATGAAATACACTACCATTCAAAGGTTTGGGGCCAGTCATTTTTATTTAATTTTTTTCTTTTGTGTTTTTGAAAGAAGGTTCTTTATGCTCACCAAAGTTGCATATATTTGATCAAAATACAGTAATAAAAAAAACAGTAATTTAAAAAAGCACTGAAATGTGAAATACATTTTTTTTTAAATACATTTTAAAATGTAAAGTCTTCCTATGACGGCAAAGCTAAATTTTAAGCAGGCATTACCTCAGTCTTCAGTGTCATATGAGCCTTCAGAAATCATTCAAAGTTCAAAAGAATAGCCTTTATTTGAAAAATAAACTTCTTGAAACTTTAAAATAACTTTAATCTTTTAAAAAAAATTACAGCTTTAAACTTTTGGCTGGTATATGAAGACATCTTAAATAGTTATTTAATTCAATATGCAGTTCATAAATCTTGCCTGTGTGATTCCGGTAAGTTTTACACAAAACTCAGAGAGCTGTGGGTTCACCACTGGCTTCACATACTCCTGAAATGAGTCTACCTGTAATGACAGGAATGGGATTACAAATGAAATACAAATGAAAAAAAAAAAGTGTTACATGTTAGTGTTAAGATCAGTTCATGGGCTTAACAATCACTGTGGCTTTGCGAAAATGTATTGCGATTAATTTTGGCACAAATTAAAATCATTTTTTCACATCTAGCAGATCAATCCTAAAAAAAGTTAACACTAAATATACTGTATGGCACCATGTTTGCCTGGCAAGAATCAAGCACACATGTTCCAGACCGTTCCCTCACCAACTCACAATCTCCAAGGTGTGTGTGTCGATCAACACCATGGGAAACTCAATGATTTCATGCAGGTAGTCAGGTGGGTTATTCTCTTCACATGTTGCTTCAAAATCCACCACACATATGTAGTCAAAATATGTATCAGCGTTCTCATTTGCACCAGCTGAATGCATCAGTTTTTGCTTTTTGTAGTAACTTTTTAGGCGCTTCCTCAGGACATCCTTAACTCCCCTAAAAAGAAAAAAAACTGTATGAGTGAATTTGTAGTAAATGGAAGGTAAAACAAATGTAAAAAATAAATAAATAAATTCTAATAATAATAAAAGCTCTCAGTACCGTGTGTCAAGCTTCAGCTCAGCACATTTCGCACGCAGCTCATCTCTGTTCATTCGGTTGATGGTGCCATTTGCCACTGCGATCTCTTTATATACCGGATCACTGAAATCTCCTTGTTTCGGGGATGAAGGCTTCTGCTTCTCATTTTTTTCACAGGAAGTCTAAATGTGAGACAAGGAAATAAAACATTGTTTAGTGTTAGTGTTGTTTCATCCTTAAGTGTTTATGCATTTGTTTATTAATCAGAACAGATTTGGAGAAATTTAGCATTGCATCACTTGCTCACCAATGGACCCTCTGCAGTGAATGGGTGCCATCAGAATGAGAGTTCAAACATTTGATAAAAATATCACAATAATCCACACGACTCCTTTCCATCAATTAATGCCTTGTGAAGTGATATGCTGCATGTTTCTAATGAATAAATTCATCATTAAGATGTTTTTAACTTCAAATAAGTCCTCAAAATCGCTTTCTCCAGTGAAAAAGCCATCTCGTCTGAATCAGGAGAGAAATATACACAGATCAAGCACTGTTTACAACTGAAAACAGTCCAAGAACAGTTCTAAACAAACATACAAGTAGATTTTTCACTGGAGGAAGCAATACAATGGACTGTGAAGCGACAACATGAAGTTAAAAACATCTTAATGATAGATTTCTTTATATCAAACAACAGCTTTTCACTTCACAAGACATTAAATGATGGACTGGAGCTGTGTGGATTAGTACTCGTGTATAATTGTGATATTTTTATCAGCAGTTTGAACTCTTATTCTGATGGCACCCAGAGGATCCATTGGTGAGGAACAAGAAACTAATTATTTATATTTTTAATGACCAGAGGGTTAAAAAAAAAAAAAGTAAGCAAATTACATTTTGGGTGAACTACTCTGAAACGGTAAAAAAATACTTAATAATACATATTTCTATTAAATATGAGTCAAAATAACACCTAACATAATCTGACACTCTGCGAAGTATTACAGCATTCATACGTGGGAGAAATCTTACATGTCACAGCTTGTTAAAATCACATGACACGGTCACTAGTTACTGATAACACGACTTGTAACTAATTTAGTCATTTACCAAATAAGTATTTGACCTGTAAGATAATTGGGGTAATTGCAACATGAAATATTAGGAATACATTATTTTGCCAGAGCAATACCGACAGTAACTAGACTGACTGTCAGTGTTTAGACACTCACATTAGCGCAGCATTCCTCCTCTTCATCATTCTCAGACGCTGAAGTCTTATTTGCAGGTTGACTAGTCTTCTTCTGAGAATCCATCAGTTTTGACAAGTTAACGTTAGTTAATTTCAGAAACACTCGCATCTGGTTTCGCGCGTTCACGCTCGGTGTCTTACGTAATCCGCTCCGGGCGAATTATTACAACCCTAATGATTGTCTATATTTCTCAAGTTTCTTTTTTTGTACATTGTACTTAAAATTAGCCCGTTTGCAAAGAATTAAACTTCTGATTAGCTGCTGTTTCTTAATCGTGAACCAAGTAACAGACGCTGACCCTGACGTTTCAACGTACACGGGAAGTCGTCACTGAAAGGTCGAACAATTGTAGAATAAAAGCCCCATCAAAAATATTTATTTTTACTTTTTTTGTTACAAGTTTATTCAAGCTTATATTACGTACTCGTTATTACATAAAAATAAAAGCCACCTTCAGATAATTCAGAAATAAATATATTCTCAAAGTGTGTAATTTGTGTGTAACATCTGAGGTTAATCAATCTGTAGAGGCAACTATACACCACTTGGAATATTATCAAAAATAAATAAATTCTCCTTGGTATTGCTAGTTAAGTAATTATCTGTCATCTTTAAATGAGGATAAGTCATATAAGTATTTTTTGCTCCAATACTTTATTTGAAGTTTTTAATGACAATGAACATTTAAAACATTGCATTAAAATGCAGATAATGAACATACCTAATACCACTTTTTTTTTAACAATGTCTTTAAAGTGATTCTGGAAAACCCGTATTCACACAAACAATGCAATTTAAAATGGGTGACAAGAAATTAAACAACAAATTAAAGTGCCGACATTACCTTGAACAAATGATACACATTACATATTAACTTGTATCACTAATATCATCCTGTTGTGCAGTCAATCACAGTGAGAATCAGTTATAGCCAATTAAAATACAGAAATGTAATTACTTTTAGAGTTTTACATTAAAAATGAGCTGTTCAGGAAAGAACAAAAACATATGAAAAAAATTGTACACATATATCCAGGCTGAGGGACACTGACTTCTTTTTGGGTCATTCTGTCTTTGCTCTTAGCAAGGTTTTTCAGATGAAAACCATTTGCTGCTCTCAAGAAAGAGCTTAATTTCAGCCAAAATTTTATGATCATGATTTACAGTTTAGCAAATATACTGGCCTGCAGATTTATTTAGACTTAATTAATTAATATTGTATCATTTTATAAAGGTCCACGCAAATCCACACAGACAACCGCAAAACGTTCACATGACCCTGGACAGAAACTAGCATTAATGCATTCAACAGGCACTGAAAAACAAAAACACAAAAACAAATTTACCCTCATAATTACATTCATATAGCACCATGAACACTATTTTTAAAAACATAACTCACTCTCTATTGAACAACATAATCCAATATTATTGACGATAAATATCTCAAGTGTCCATATGGCTTCACAGTCCAACAGGTCCTTGGTCAAAGAACAACGGGATTTTTAAGAAGGCATTTATCACAATGTCTGATGGATATGTGTGCAAGATAAACTGCCCCAAAAAATGGATTCTTAGTAATATGGACCAATGTCTTCATATCCAGCATAGCTTGGCCAATTGGGAAAGATTCCACGTGAGCATCTGGGGCTGCCGTATCGGTCAAAAAGAACGTCCCAATCGCTCACACCATATCGCTGATGGCCACCCATAGAGTCATTTGAACCCTTCTTTAGTGCCGATTGAACGATTCTGTAATTCTGTCCTTGGTTATTGTCCCAGAGCGTTACGCCATTGGCCTCATAGCAAATGGCAAACTCGATACGTTCATGTGGAGGCACCTGATCAGGCAAAGTAGCTTCAAATGAAAAAGTGTCACGGTTTGAGCCGGTGTAAGTGTCCTTTATGTACTGGCATTCTATGTCTGTGTGACTTTTCCAAGTGTCAAATGTAATGCGAAGCTTAACGGACTTCTCAAAGGAAAGGTTTTTGACTTTGACCGTGCCTGCTATAGATTTTTCCTTTAGCATGCAGTGTTCGAGGCAGAGGTTGTCATTCTCTATACGTTGACGAAACTTTAAGTAATCTGCAGACGGCTGGTCAAAGTCAAGGGTTAGCTTGTCCTTCCCTTCTGGCAGAGTCACCGAAGAGCTAAAAAACTGCACGATGTTGGTTGGGATGTCAATAGGGTCATCAAATTCAGAAAAGACCTTTACCATCGTCAGGGCGAGGCCCTTGTGATCAGCAAAAGATACTTGTTTTTTGGCCCTGCCAGATATCGTCAAGGGTGCACTGGACCCATTCAACTCTGGCTGCTCCCTAGGAGAGCCAAAACTAAGTTTGGTACTTTGACACCGGTGCAGACATGGCCGCAAGGGTCTGCTGTATTTAGACACCCTCGGGTTCAGGAACTCTTCGCTTGTCAGATAAATCGGCATGGCGAGTTCAATCGGCATGGTGGGTTCGTTGAGACGGCAGCCACGTGCACTGTAAATGAAGAAATGTGTATTAATAAACACATTACTACAGTGAAAAAGGTCTGTCCAGGTCTGTGAATGTTGGTTGAAAGCTGATGAAACCTTTCAATATTTGATTAATTAAAATTTTGCACTTGTACTTTAATATTGGACAGCATGAAATCCTTAACACATACTCTGTTTAAAATAATCAAATCATTATGCACAGCAAACAGTGCTTAATATAGACTCAGAATCAAATAATTAAACATTAAGCAAAAGATTGCAGTAAGTGGGTCAAACAAGTTTATCTTAGCTGGAGGCCAGGGGGAGGGGATATGAAGAAGCACATGGAAAACCAAAGAGACTACAAAAGAGAGCACCCTCTAGTGTTTATAATTTGTAAAACATTTCATTCAAAATCATTAAAAAGACAAGGATCTTAATCTTTACCCCAAATAACTTGATTATCTGACAATATGCTATCTAATGGTCACTAAAAAGGGAAATTTTGTTTAGAAAAAGACCCTTAATTTTCAGACTGGCGAGTATTGTAATACGGGGTGAGCTGTAACACTAGCAGTTTAATCCAGGAATGTCAAACTCCATTCCTGTAGAGCCACCGCACTGCAGAGTTTAGCTCCAACTCTAATTAAACACACTTGAACCAGCAAACAAATGTCTTTGGGACTACTTGAAAACTAAAGCATAAGTGTGTTGTAGGAATCTGGAGCTAAACTCTACAGGACTGTGGCCCTCCAGGAGCTGAGATTAACATCCCTGTTTTAACCAATTAGAAATTAGTTTCATAAATTACTACTGCAGATGAGCAGCAACTACCTAATAAGGTGACAGTAGATCAGGGTTTCTCAAATCTAGTCCTGGAGGGCCACTGCCGTACAGTGTTTATCTAAACCCCTGATCAAACTCACTGTGGTTTTCTAGTGATCCTGAAGACCTTGATCAGCTTGTTCAAGAATGTTTGTTCAGGGTTGAAGCTCAACTATGCAGGGCATTGGCCCTCCAGGGCAAGACCTGAGCAACCCTGGAGTAGATGATGCAAGGCTGTTTAATAAATATGGGTTTACAGGACAAAATAGAATTGCCATAAATTTGCATAAGCTTTTCATCTACATAAAAATCTACTAGAAATGTCACGGTTGAGGAGATGAGGAGGGTTGACACTATTTTACAGTGTACTTACTGTAACAACTAACCCATACACGTGTTTTTTGTGTTTTTTTTTTTTTTGTTTTTTTGTTTTTTTTACATTTGTGAGTGGTTTTTTTTCTCCATTTCCTATATTTCCATTCAATATAAACTATTTAGATATCGTTCAACAAGTAGTTAAATTCTGTGATTACCACAATAAACTGATTTACACAGTTTAAAACGTAAAGCAGCTGAAAAAAAGTTTAAAAAGTGTGCTGTTTATTAAAAAAAAAAAAAAAAAAAAAAAAAAAGGTTACAACGCTCCCAAAATCTCACCCACTAGCTTGTATCCATGTACGGTCAGGAACAATGAAACATTGTTCCGGTCGGTCTAGTTAAGGCGCGAGATAGATTTGCTATAGATTAAAACAGAAAATGGTGACTTGAAATAATAGGCAATGGCAATTAGCTTTAGAATCGAATGGTTTCGCACCTGTTGGAGCTCATTTGCAGTTGCGACTTTCGCCCAGGTCCAACATACCATCACGCTTTATCACACTGCTGCCTTCATTTCTGATCAATTCCTTAAATATTTGATTTTTTTTTTTTTTAAAATCCCAATTTTATGCAAGATGGCTTTCCTATTCCATATCTATTAAAAACTTTAATCCTAGAAGTACCTCTTCCTGGTTTACAGCCGTTTCCCTGGGCACGACCGTGTTTAATAAAAGTTTCCTCCCTCCCTTAGATTAAAGATCCCTGTGTGCTGGAACACGAATCAACTCAGCGCACTTCAAGTGCGCTTTAAAATGATCCTAGAAAAGCAAATTGAGAGCATAAATTCATGCATACCTGTGTTATGGCATTTGAAGTGGGTCAAACTTCTTCACCAAGCCCAGTGTCTCGTGTTGGTGCATGCAGCTTCAGCTCACTGGAGTAATACGCTCGTGCTAATGTGCGTCCGGAATGAGCGAGCCTCCTAGCTGAACCGGCCGGCACCAAAATTACATTTTTGCCGACGATCAGCCCGTGTTCACGTGAACTACCTGTTTGGACCAATCATGGCAGGCTACAGGGGCATGCATGCACCCCATGCTGATCAATGGCATGTCACGTGACTGCTAAGACTGGGGGTCAGTAGGCCATGTCTGGAGGCCCTGCTGTGTTTTAAAAATATCCACCACTTTTACTCCCATAAACATGAACCCACTAACTTCTAAATGCTTTCACATTCTATGACCAGTGCAGATAATGTTTCAGTTCATTCCGTTAGTTATTCTGGGATTATTGTGTATCTGTGTTAATATATGTGCATTGAGAATGGAAGTGCAAAGGAATGTGTTCAGCACTGTTGTCTAGGGGACAAGCGCTCTTGTAACTGATTTGTTTCACATCCGTGGTTGTTGTCTAGTTGTTCCTTGTGACCTTTTATCACAATTCAGACTTTTTTCCTCGCAATTCTGAATTTGTATATCACATTTCTTTCTATTTTTCTCTCATAGTCATAATTGCACAATATAAACTCAAAATTGTGAGATATAAACACGTTTCAAACCATGTTTAATCATGTTTAAAAAATGTAGAAATGTGAGATACAAAGTCAGAATTCTGAGAAGAAATGTCAGAAATGTAGATATACACTTGGAATTGTGAGAAAAAAGCCAGAATTGCAAGATGTAAACTCAGAATTCAGAGGAAAAAAGTCTGAATTGTGAGATAAAAAGTGTCAATAACTTTTTATTTTGAATTCCGTACCAGAAAAAAAAAAAAAAAAAACAGATTTGTGGGATAAAGTCAGAATTCTCAGAACAAAGTCAGAATTGCGAGATGTAAACTCAGAATTTGCAAAAGTTGTGAGGAAAAATGACTGAATTGAGAGATAAAAAGTCATTTTTTTAATCCTATGGCAGAAACGTTCATACCTTCACTAGCATAAATCAATCTAAAATGAGTGTTCGTTTCAATCAGGGTACGTTCTGATAGTTTGTTTTTCAATTTGAAATGAAATAAGCAGAAACGAGAAAACAGCTTCTTTATTAGTTTCTTTCGTTCGTTCAAAAAAAACAAAAAACGAGATTTCAGCTCTATTTTTCATTTTTTGGTTCACGGGTAGAACACGGAAAAACAACTTCAAAATTCGTTTTCCACAAAAAAAAAAAATTGTTTTCCACATGTGGGTAATCACGGGATGCCCCTTTCCGCCGATTGGTCAACCAAATCTGGACCTGTGACATCATCAGCCGTTCCTCAGTTCTGTTTAACTAAATAATAGTCCTCTGCTAGATTGGGCTTTCTTCTGTGCAACCTAAGGTGTTTCATAGAAATATATATTCTAGAAAGGAGCCATTTTCTCGTTTATGCTTATTTCATTTCAAATTGAAAAACAAACTATCAAAACGTACACGGACCAAGCAAAACAGAATCTGGCTGATTTTGTCTCAGAAAATTGTCAGTAATTAATATCCTATCTCTGTGCATGGCATGCAAGTCTGTTTAGACCATTTAAAAGGGTAAATAATTTAAATACAGTAATTTGATCATGTGCATAATTGTGTGAATCACCTCTATTAAGCAATGTTTTGCTCAAACATCTTTTCTCTGCTCCCAATGAGCCGCGTGGATCATTTAGTCAGTCAACTGAGACTATAGGACTCTATAATGTATTTCACAAACTCAGTTATCAGTCTCTTTGCTATTTGTTATGTTAATGCACATCTAGTGGATATTATATAATTACAAAGCACTTTGTTTTTGGATATGCAGTCAATTAGAGGAACTTCATTCACTTTTTATCTCAAATTGGAAAAGGAGAAGTGGTTGTTATTTAAGGAACTTAGTGTATTTTTAAAATCTGTTTATCTCTCTATTTAAGGCTAAAAAATGGGGCAATTTATAATTTTTTTAAACATTTATATTTATGTTAATGTATACATTTTACTTTATAAGTGGACTTTATTAAAACTCAATTATTTCTTAGCGTTTAAAATTTATATGTATAATTGACCATAATGTAAAAAATGGGATTATTTCACATAAAAATTGAACATTTAAAAAAGTCAGAATTTCAGAAATGTACAAAATATTAAAAGTGGCATGAGTTTTGAAATAGCAGGTTTTTTTTTTTTTAATCAATAAATACATATTTTATATTTAATTAAAAGCCAAGCCGAACAAAACTGTTTATCATATAGGAGTCAGAATTATACTCAGTTTCAACATGGAGACATTGGGACACTGCTGTATACCTCATCCTACTGCTGCCACAACTGATGCACAGATAGTGCGGAAAATCCATAGATAATTCCAGATACAGGAAACCCAACACTGTAACATTATAGGGCCAAAAAACAGTCATAGTCAGTAGAAAAGGAGAAGCTGTTTTATGCACATGGGTTGTGAAATAGTGAACTAAATCAGACTGTAGAGAAGGTTAACAGGAGAACAGCTGTTCAGGCTTGTTCATTCAGAATCAATAGATAGGACAACTGTAAATAAAGGTGACAAGAAGAGGTCAAATGGAGGTCCTGCTGCTGCATTGTGCAATATGTTTGATCATCTATGAATAAAACAAAAGTTCCATAAAAACACAAGTCTAAAAGAAAATATATTTCTGTCTGTGTTGTATTTATTTGTGATTATGCACTCTACTGTCTTTATTTCTTTCAGACAAAAACATACCTGACAATAATTTGAAGTATTGTGCTTGGAAAAGTATTTTCAGACATGTTTACAGCACTGGACGCTTATGACAGCTGATATGACACCTATGCAGAAATGCAAATCAGTACTTGTACAGGAGCTACAGGGGTTCATTTGTGAACCTCTGTGATTGACAGAGCAGTGTGGACAGAAATAGAGCAGCTGTAGAACTTCCAGAGCACATTCAATACTGTGTATATTTAAAACAATTTTATTTTTTTCCATTAGACATTATAAACAAATTAAGAGAAAGGATTAACTGGAAAAACTTGTGTCCGAAATAGCATATTCTCTGAGGCACTTTTTTTTTTTTTAATAATTACTTCACTGCTGTTAAACAAAAGCATATTCTATGAATGAATATGTGTAGTATGAATGCAGTTTGGATATACTACATTCGTCATGTTGACATGCCATATTATGTGGCCTACCAGCGTAAGTCGAGTCGCTTCATACCATTCACAAATCCTCTCCCATGGCCTTATGGGATAGTAAAGTGTCCATTGGACGTGCACTTCAGAATCTCACTGGTAGTAGTAGGTCATCTGTGTACTTTTTGCCTACGGTTTTATGAATACTGTGAATTCGGGCATCACATAATTTTTTTTTTACCTACCGTACAGTAGGGAAGTATGCATTTTTGGATGCAGCCAGTATCTTTGTTTCTTTCTTTATTTTTCCAAACCCTAAACTTTCTAATTATCTTCAAGTTTAAATTAGATTTTGAATCTCAGATTTTCAGTTTGGTCTTTTGGGATTGTAGATATAGATATTTTGAATATGTTTTACACTTTTGAACATGAGGAAAAAATCAAATAACTCTGTAAACAGTAATGTTGGACTGTTGGTGTGATTAGAGTTCTGTGATTCTCACGCAAACATTGTCATTATGTAACAGGAATCAAACAAACAGAACTTTAGATACTTAAGCACAGGTTCATTCTGGGCTAGTGTTTCAGCCTGGGTAACCAAATATATTCCAAACAGCTGAGAAAAAGAACTCTGACCTCAGAAGGTCATCACTTTCACTAGCCTAAGATCTAGCAACAGTTAAAACAGATTGTTACAGAGGGGGATTCTGCTGTTTTGTTTTGTCAATATTGGATCAATATTGGACAGTGAGTTGCCCAATGAGGGTCAAGGAAATGAATAACAAGGTTTTTTTTTATTATTTTTATAAACAGCTGCTTATACATCCAAGACAAACTTTGGATTTGTTATTGTAAACATACGTATGTTGATCTGTTAAAAAGCAAACCGTTTACGTGCTTGTGGAATCATACAACTATTGAGTTCAGTTTGTGAATCACAGATCTTATTTTACTCATATTGAAAGATGCTCTATATGCACTGATCCCTGCTGGGGGGGGAAATAAAAAATAAAAACGGCCTAAGACGGTTTTCTGGTTTTAGCTGCTCTGCTTGGTCAGACAACTGGTTTTAAAGGTTTTTTTAGTCACTTTTTAACAAGGCAGGCATTGGAAGACCAGCAAACCATCTTAGACTAGTTTAAATGTTTTTTTTTCTTCAGAAGGAATAAATACATTGACAATAACAGCCGGAATGATTATACAGTAAACTGTTTTATTTTGAGTTCTGTTGACTTTATCATTTAGGCAGATTTACTTACATAATACTTAACAGAGATTTGTTTGTCATTTCTCTTAATTATATTAAGAACAATATATTTCTGAGTGTCTATTTGTTTAATTTAATTTATTTGATGATACCAAGCCTCCCGTTTTTTTTTGCTGGCGGAAACTGTGGTTACCATGGTAATAAGACACAGATAGCAAAAAATATTATTTGTCCGTTTTGGTCATTTGCAAGCGGAAGTTTTACTCTGACACTTCCCGGAAGTTCTCCCCGACTGTTTTCGCTGCCAGAGGGGGATTTGAGTGCGAAAATGGCGACGTCTCGTCGCACTTCCCAGCAGCAGCAACAACAACAACAAAACTTATCCTCCCCACCAAGACCCGACCCCAGTCCCCTCACTCCTCCAGAGTCACCCACAGACACCGGCGGCTCTGCGGCTGGTGGGGAGCCGGAAAGAATCGGGGATCCGGAGATCGCCGCTGAAACCCCCGCTCCGCTCCTAAGCACCAGCAGCAGCAGCAGCTCCAGCTCGAGCAGCGCTAGCTCGTCTACCACCGGCGGGGGCAGTAGTGCGGGCTCCACTCCCGACTCCGGTAGTGCCAGTCCTGGAGGCAGCGTCTGCGGCACGAGTGGGGCTTTCAGGGAGCTGTTTGAGGCCTGCAGGAATGGGGACGTGTCTCGGGTGAAGAGGCTGGTGGATTCGGCCAATGTAAACGCAAAGGACATGGCCGGGCGCAAGTCCACCCCGCTTCACTTCGCCGCAGGTAACGTTAACGTTAAATACAAATATTTTTGCGATCAAACTCGACCTGGAAAGCAGCCAGGTGGACGGTTTAGGTCGCTAAATAAACAGTAAGATGGGGCTCGAGGGGTTTAAAGGAAACGGGGACAAGGGGAATAAAGTAGAGTTTGGCCAAGTTGGCCAACAGGACAATCATGCAACATCTAGTACAAAGTTAACCACACCGCGAGCTATATTAGTCTGCTCGTGTTTGTTTTCCTTTGATGCGTTGCCGAAAGTGAATAAAGTTCAACATACAGACTGAATGAACCGCAGTGCACCGGGAGATGATCGATACAAGTTATAAACATCATATTAAAGTTACAGTTTGTTTACTTCGGTTCGCGTAATTGTACGATAAACTGAAACCGGACCATCTCAAGTTACTTGCGATCCTCAAAACACTTAATACACAACATAAATGTAGTAAATGACATGTTTGTTGCTGAAGATAAATTCTTACATTGTTATATTAGTTTATTTCGGAAAAGATATGCATCTAACGTTAATCGTCACAATATTATATCCAGTGTTGGGAAGGTTACTTTGGAAGTGTAATAGGTTACAGTTTACAAGTTTACATTTAAAATGTAATAAGTAGTGTAACTATTTCATTTTTTATTAAAGTAATGTAATTGATTACTTTTACTTTTTGATTACTTTTCTAAATTTTATAATCCAGGCAGGGTTACCCTTACAGTGGGACTCAACACTGATAACTTTCAAAATCTTTCATCACTTAGATAAAGAGTATAATAATTTAATTTTAAAGCACAGCCATCACAAAATCAGACTTTAGCACCTCTTTTTACTTTGAGATCATTCTGCGGCTAAATACAGATTTAAAATCATAAAATAGTTTAATAGCTATGATACTGTTTTTGAAATCAAATCTTTGCATAACTATGACAGGAAACACTGGCATCTAACAATGCTTTGGAAAAAACTATTAATCTTAAAAATAAAGCATTTGCATAAACCTAAATAGAAAATAAAACAGTTATCAAATAAGCATGTGTTCTATTCTGTGTCCTAAATTCATGAAACACTGGTGTCTCATATATTTAAGTAGCCAATGCAATTTGGAAAAGAAATCGACCAAATCTTTGTGTGTGAAAATATTCAGACGTAACCCCCTTTGTAATCTTTAACATTTTCATAAGTAACTGTAATTTAATTACACATTTTTCTCAGTAACTGTAACTGATTACAGTTACATTTATTTTGTAATTAAATTACGTAATTACGTTACATTTAACTATTTACTCCCCAACACTAATTATATCAACATTATTTAGTGTTTCTGTAGTCATGGTAAACCTGGAACGATCAAGGGGGTTTAAAAGTACATTTTCCAAATTAATAAAATGTTAACATTTCTATATCTATATCTTCGTTTTATGCTCAACTAGAAATTGCTCTTTGTAAATGCAATTACTACAAAATGATTTTTAAAAGTCCTTATTCGATAGTCACAAATGACTGGATGTCTTCTATAAAGATATCAAAATGAAACAAAAAAAAGCTGATTTTAGTTCATGTGTGGTTTTTAGAGGCTGTTTTAAAACAAATCAAGGAGCAATTTGATATGTCCCGCCCTAGCTTCCTGTTGCAGTAGGAAATGTGTCCACACAGAAAGGAAAACTGCACTTGCCAAGACATTTAATGGGGGGATTCAGTTACACCAGGACTTAAATAGTGTTATTTCTGAAACATATTTTCCTTTAAATGTGCACAAAGAAATTTCTTCTTGGGATAAGCATGTCATTGAAGGGAATTTGTATACATTATATCAATAAAATTATTGAATGATCCTTGTACACACATAATAATTGTCATTGACTTCTTTTGTGGGAAACTGGTTTATTTCCTTCCTCTTCATATCCAGTAGTACTTTCAGTCTGTAACAAAAACAAACCAAAATAAAGTACTTTTCTGTTGAAACAGGTTCTTATATCATGACTAAAATCATAGATAAGATTTGACAGTCACTGGAAAGAATGGCAGCACAAGTGTAGAATGATTTTCTTGCTTGACATGACTCATATGCACATTGTAAACTTGATTAACTGATATTTTTGTCTTGCAGGTTTTGGAAGGAAAGATGTTGTGGAACAGCTCTTGCAGACGGGGGCAAATGTGCACACGCGAGATGATGGAGGTTTGATCCCGCTGCACAACGCCTGTTCCTTCGGTCACGCCGAGGTGGTCAGCTTGTTGCTTTGTCAAGGAGCCGATCCCAATGCCAGAGACAACTGGAATTACACTCCGCTCCATGAAGCCGCCATCAAGGGCAAAATTGACGTATGCATCGGTAAGTTCCTCTTCTTCTGTCTCTTCTACAATGGAATATCATCTAAAAAGTTGGCTTGTGCGACCTCAAACGTGTCTCTCGAGTTGAGAGCGTTGGTTTGGATTCGGATGAGGAGCGTGTCAGCTTTGTAGATTGAGGAGACGAATGGTACAATCTCGCCTTAGTGAATTCTGAAGATGTATGACTTTAATTTTTCCTGTGTTTTGCCTGAGGAACAGTTCTCAATAAGGGTTAATCATGTGGCATTCTTCTTGATTAGCCGCGGTGACTGACGCTATTACACAGCGCTCAGTCATTAATCAGATCTTTACTGCTTGGTATTCATGAGAAATTTAACATTGCATCTGAGGGGTGAAGAGGGCCAATAATGCGGTGATGGAATGTCGTTCAACATTTCTGTTTCATGCATCACAATGGGCACATCATGAAATAATCTGCTTGATGTGCTTCCCACTCTGTGTTTTATGTAATTAGGCTACAGATTTGTGTCTGAGTTTGTTTCTAAAAGGAAAAGGGTATTTTAAATTGTATTGTGATTGTATGATTTTTTTTCTGAATTTGCTCAAAATGTAGTCTACTGCTCATAGCAATCTTATCCAGAGTGCCACTTGCTACATTTTTAGCATAATCCAATTAAATGGGGGAAAATTCCAATTTAAAAACTTTGAGATAAGAATTATCTGCGCAATCTCAGGGAGAATTCAGAGGCCTGAGGACACGTATGTAATTTCACATCTCTCAATCTGAAAAGATTGAAATAGATGTTCTCTGGCTTTTATCTTTGCACTTGTTCATCAGAAAAATGATCTTGGAGAGCTTTAGACTGGCTGAGTCATTCCATGTACAAGTAGACCTCGCATTTTTAAATATCAGTTTGGAGTAGCTCATGCTGGAAATAAAACTTCTGTCCTTGAGATATTTCTGATTCACTATTGATCACAACATTCTGCAAGATAGGCGTTAGAGAGGGAAGTTACTTCAAGTTGTAGATGTATGCTGATGCAGGGACAGCAGTTGGTTTGTTTTTTGTTGTTGTCCATTGCTTTAATGTGTACTAGGCAACCTCTGTTCCATGTCTCGATTGTTGCCGTCATCTCTGGTTGACGCCCTAATTGTTCTTAATCCTCAGGCTTGGTTGGTTTTTGATAGAGCCAGTAACTAAAAGACCAAAACATTTAGCTTTACCAGGATGTTTGGACATGCCTCAACCAGAAGGTGTGTTTAGTTTCAGACAGGACATATGACCACTTTTGGCTTTGGTTATTCTATTACCATGCAATGGAACAGTGGAATGTTTTTTGCATTGCTTCTTGATTACTTTTTTTTAATTTATTTATTTATTTATTTTTTTACTTTACTTTTAGTCATTTAGCAGACACTTTTATCCAAAGTGACTTACAAATGATGACAACAGAAACAATCAATTGTAGTATTAAAACAACTAAAACTGATCCAAAACTAAAAGCTAAAACTTTATATATAGTATATATACACACACTTTTTTAAAAAAATTAATTAAATAAAAATGAGAAATGCATGACAAAATTTCTAAACTTAACATTTAAATGAAAACAAAATAAAGCTACAAACAATTCAAAATATTAAGAGAACAAAAGGTATGAGTAATAATGATTCTAACATAAAACTAAGCAAAACACCAAAACAACTACGTGTATGCACACACACACACACACACACACACATATCCATAAATTCAATATTATTTCATTTCCATGTAGTTTGTTGAAGTACTAAAATAACTCAAATTAAATAAAACTAAAACTTAATAAATAACTTATACAGACATAATAGAAAAAAACTAATAAAATGACAAACATAACTATAACTGTAACTAAAATTAAAATAGATAACATATACAAATCAAACTACATTAGTTTAACAGTAATCCTAAAAAAATAACTGTGCCAAACATACAAGTAAGAAATGGTTATAAAAACTGAAAGTGAAACAAGTAATAGGAAAGAGAATAAATGAAAAGCGATATATTTTTTTTTAAATGTAAACATGCACTAGACAGACATCTTTGTCAACACATCACTATTTTTTCGCCATGTATTGGTTCCAGTTTTTATTAGCGAACCTTAATAGCTAAAGAGATTTTGCTAATTTATATACTCTGTTTTTGTGTGCGTTTGTGTGTGCGCACATACATTTACGCAGTACTGTTCAAAAGTTTGGTGGTAAAGGCTGCATTTTTTAATAAAAAAATACAGTAATATTGTGAAAAATTATTGCAATTTAAAATAACTTTTTTGGTTTTATTTTAAAATATAGGTACATAAATATAAAGTATAATTTATTCTTGTGATGCAAAGCTGAATTTTCAGCAGCCATTACTCCAGTCTTCAGTGTCACATGATCCTTCAGAAATCAATATGCTGATTTGCCGCTCAAGAAATATTTCTTATTATCAAAGATGAAAAGAGTTTTGCCAATTCATATTTTTGTGGAAACTGTGAAACAGCTTATTTCAGGATTTTGATGAATAAAAAGTTTGAGAAAACAGCATTTAACACATACTCTTGATCGATTTAATGCATCCTTGCTTTTTATTTTTCCAAATCCAAAAGTATGACTTACTCCTAGTTGACAAGCATAATAAACAATAAACAGCACTAGGCTATTTTTTCCCATTAGAAGCTTTTTCCCCTCTTATCTTCATCCTTTCGACACACAAGTGTTGTCACCTTTGCCCTTTGTTCATAATGAATAAATAATTAGCATCCCCTCTGCTGATTAGGATTGCTGTTGGTCTCCACTCATTAATTTTTGTGCCCATCAGCCCAAAGCTGCAGGGGGGCAGTTTGAAATTAGAGGTCATGCCGTCATTCCTTGCCTCAAAGATGGATGACGATAATGGTGACAGCATGTTTTAATTTTTATTTCTATCTCTCCACCTCGCTCCTGACTTTTTTACCGGATGAACAAGTTTGATCTCCCCACATTCATAGCCTTGAGCTGTAGTCATCCAATTTTATTTTCCAATGCGGCTAACCATTATTGCGCACGCTAAGGATAAAATTAACAATCAATAAATCGGTTAATCACAAACGTCCTCAGCACACACCTTCATTCCCGGATAATATGTGTACGTGGCCGTGTGTGTGTTTGCAAGCCCTACGAGTCATTTCTTCCATTCCCTTCTGGGTTTATCAAATTGCTAATGATTTCACTTGGCACTAATGGCCATTTTCACCGTTGTCTAAGTATGTCGAGAAATTTAATGAACGGCAGCTTGCAGAGATGGCTGTGTCTGATATATGTGTGTATGCGAGACTCTCTGAATGCTGTTAGAACAGCAGGGATTTGTACATGGTTATGCATTAACCCAGGCTCCCATGTTCTCTCTGAAGCTCTCAGTTAATCGGCCCTCTCAACGTTCGGTCATAATTACCTTACTCTGCTGAGCACACTCCAACCACCAATTACTGCACACACGGCGGCTGTTGTTTATTCAGAAGGTCTCTATGACCAACTGTAGGTCTCCGCACCTGTTTTAATGCTGTCGCTTCTGGGGTTCTTTCATTTGTATTCTGAGTACACATTTTCGCATGTTTATTTCAGGGTCAGTGACATATAAGATGTTCATGATAGGAACAAAATAAATCCATTATGAATGTAGTTGGATTTATATGGTTTTGAAAAACTTTTCAGTTTCAATTTGTAGAAGTCATGTGGCGTAACAGTCATGTAAAAAGTAATAACATTGTTCACACGCTGAAAAAATGTGAGTTTTCACATCTTAAAGGTGGGGTAAGTGATTTCTGGTAGCCAATGTTGATATTTGAAATCACCAAAACAAACACGGCCCTACCCCAAAAGGGTCTCGCCCCTATTTTGATAGCTCCGCCCCACACATACATACGCATACCAGGCAACGATTAGTTCTGTGAAACAAAGCAAAACCAATCGAGAAGAAACAAAGCAACCTCGGTGTCCGATTGCAGGCCTTCCCGCTCTTTGAGTTCTCTCCAGCACTGGAAAGCTGATCCGATATTTACATGGGTTTCGACTTCTTGCCTTATCGTAACACCGTGTCTGTACCGGACGCGAGTGGTGCGCCGCGACACGACAAATCCCTGACAGTAAACTGCTGCCGCATTCTATTTATGACATATTGACACAAATTTCAAATGATTTTCAACGGTCGCTTTGTCACGTCCAGTGTAGACAGACTTTAGCTGTTGCGGCGTGGCGTCCGGTGTACACACGGTGTAAGCCTTCTTTTGTTCCACAGACGTTTTCCTCTTTTGTTTTTTTTTTTTATCCGCCGTCTCTATCTTTCTGTCGTCGCTCGGCTAATGTCCGTCATGTGCACTGAGCGCTCTCTCCTCACATCATGAGTAGACACTCCCCTTACTGCTGATTGGCTATAAGTTTGTTTTGGTACTGGGCCCGACTTAGTTTTCTGAAACGTTTTTGAAAAAATACATACCCCATCTGTAATCATTATTTTTAAAAAACATCTTCCAAGGTCAATGACAAATAAGGTTGTCTGTGATGAAAGAAAGAAAGAAAGAAAATGGTCTGTTTCAATACATGTACCATGTTCTTAAAATGTACTTTGAATTTTTTTTTTTCTCTTTTAAAGAAAAGTATTAGTTGGCTATTTTTAAAAATGTCATTTGGTGCGATGGTCATGGACATGCAAAAAAGTAATAAAATATTTTCACACGTTGAATAAAAGAGAGTATACACATCTTAAATATAAAAAACATAAAATTTGTTCAAAGTTTTTTACAAATGTAATGAATTATTAATTCAAAAATAATACATTTTTCAGGGAGTTGTACTACATGACATTTTAGTTACATCGTAGGTCATAAACTCAAATAATCTGATATTTTATGATATTAATGCCAAATTTACACTGCAAAAGTGGCACAAAAGTGCTTCTAAAGTGGCATTTAAGGGACTTTACATAATGTGTAATGCTGCTCAGTGGTGGCTTAAATACATTTACACATTAATTACAATGATATACTTTGATACTATGGGCTAAGGTGGGTCTGAGCAGGTGTATTTTAGCCTGGTTTGGATGCAGCTTTGTGTGTTTTACATTGAATTTTGAGCAGGCACAAAGCAGCCTTAACTGAACTATGTAAAGTCACCTGTTTCCTTTGCAACAAGGCTCTTTTCTTTATTATAATATCAGAACAGTTGTATCACACTGAAATTTATGCTCCCTGAAAAGTATCAAAATAAATACACAAATGAAACCAATGCAGTGTATTTTTAAATAAATGAATAAATCCAGACCAAAAAAATAGCATTTTTTCATTGACACTTCAGTATGTGTAAGCATGCAGACAACGTAGATGTGTCTCATAGGGAGGGGGGCCACCCAGAGCGCAGAGGTTACAACGATGTCCCCTCGATGCCTGTCGCCTGATGGATAGGCATGCTGTCGTAAGCACGCCAACGAATTTTAATCACCCCATCGCCGTCATGGTTCCAACACTTCCAACCCTCTGTTCCCACCCGCCCCACGGCAGCCCACCGCTCAAGTGCTTTCATGACACCAGTGTATGCAAATGTAGTCTCTGTGGGGCCTTTAGTGCATATTAATTTGACTGAGAGGGTTGATAGTAGCTGTATCTTCCCACTTAGCTAAACCGTTTTCCTCAGCCCGTGTTTTTCCACATCAAACCCAGAGTTCTCCCTTGATTCAGTGGTGTATTTCACATGGGTTTAATGCTTGTCAAAACTGTGTTTTTCTGATGAGAAATGGATGACCTATGAGTCACCGGCATAGCAGTAGCATCACAATCATACTCACGCAACGCAAGATTGCTCTCCTTTTTTTTTTTTTTAGGTACAAGCTTCTTTGCCAGGATTCACGAACACATCCAAACAAAACACCTGTTTTTTCACAAGCTTTAAAGATTTTCCTCTAGTGTTTTAAGAACAGCTTTCTTGTAAAGCTTATGCTTTGTTGTATTAGCTGGTCTCTACATGATGGTCAACTACACTGTCGTTCAAATGTTTGTCAGTATGATTTTTTTTTTTTGAGAGAAATCTCTTATGCTTACCAAGACTGCATTTATTTGATCAAAAATACAGGGAAAACAGTAATATTGTGTGATATCATTACAATGAATGATTATTAAAATAACATTTTTCTATTTTAATGTATTTTAAAATGTAATTTATTGCTGTGATGGAAAAGCTGAATTGTCAGCAGCCATTACTCCAGTTTTTAGTGTCACATGATGCTTTATATGCTGATTTGCTGCATAAGAAACATTTCTACTTAATATCAGTGTTGAAAACAGTTGTGGTGCTTAATATAATTGTGAATATATTATAATGACATATATAATATGTTTTTCAGGATTCTTTGATGAATAAAAAGTTCAATAGAAAAGCATTTATTTGTAATAAAAATCTATTTTATGTAGATTTTTCTTATTTCTAGAATTTTTAAATTTAAATTATTTATTTATATTTTTATTTATTTTATTTTAGTTATTTATTTATTTTTTCGGCAGTGCTGTAATTAGCATACAGTTCTTTAGTATCTTCTTTTTTTTTCTGGAGAAGATGGGCCATGATGGTTGACAAGCTGTACAACCAAGATGTCAGTTAGAGAGGTCAATTATTTTCATTTAATTGTTTGTTTGTTTATTTTACAATATGCAATATTATTTAATTTATTTGCTCACATATTTAGCAGCGGTACTCTAAATAACAAAAATGAAAATTCTGTCTTCATTTACACACCCTCATGTTGCCCAAACCACCATGATTTTATTTCTTTTGTGGAACATAAAGATATTTTTAGAAATATTACTCGTGTTGTGTTTTTCTTTGTACAGTGGAACTCATTTGTCACCAAAACTGTTTAGTTTCCAACAACATTCTTCAAAATATCATCATCTGTGTTTCACAGAAGAAAACTATAGGCCTACAGGTTTGAAACAACATGAATGTGATGTAAATGATTACAGAAATTTCATTTTTGGGTGAACACTTTAAGAAAACAAATTCAGTCTCTTTAAGATAACGGTTGTGGAATGCAAAAATGAGTATTGTGAAAAAGAAATGCCTCATTGAACTGTCCCTGCAAAAATAAATTAAAAACTGGCACCAGGTGAACCCAAAATCAACCTAACTATGCAAGTCTTCCAGAAGACAAATAAGTCACCTTTTTTTATTTTTGAAACCATGTTGTTTTGCACATCACTAGTTCCAAGCTTCAGGATGTTTCTAATGATTTTTAAAAGGATTCTTTGCAATTCCTCTCTGATGCCACAGATCTGTGTGATGAACTGTAGTGAGTGAGAGATGTGTGGAAGTGTTACTGTGGAGGGTAGTGAAATAGACAGGGTGGGTAGAGGGAGGGGACACGTACGTTAGCTTGTGTACACGCGTACGTTGTTGTACACAGAGAGAGAGAGAGAGAGAGAGAGAGAGAGGGGAGGATTGGAGACAGTTGATAGACGCTGCTCGCTCTAGGTGCTCAGCGTTACTTGGGTCTCAATAGCAGAGCGCCAGCGAGCGGCTCTCTCCATCTCTGTTCCTTTCTCTCAGGGGGCCGTGGAGAGGATCAGAAGACATGCTTTGATATTCCACTCTCATACCCGAGTTCCCGTCACATGCCCAGAGTCGGACTCTCTCTCAGTAACATGGGCTTTTTCCCCCCGTCTCTCTGCAGTGTGTGTTTTTCCGTGTGGGCTGTTTTCGCTGTTGCTCCTGGTGCGCTGGTGCGCGATGTGTATTTATGTCTGCACCATGCCGAGGCAAGCGCTCCCAGTCAGCGGCGCGAACGGCCCCAGCAGCAGCCTCTGCCTGCCTGAGTTACGATACTGCTTGTGTTTCCCCTGCACAGTTCTGCTCCAGCACGGCGCCGATCCCAACATCCGCAACACCGACGGCAAGTCTGCCCTGGACCTGGCTGACCCATCCGCTAAAGCTGTTCTCACCGGTGAGTGCTGCAACCTCGTCCTCTCCTTGTTCTTTCTTTCTTTCATCAGTGTTATTGTCTTTGATCGTCTGCAGTTTGTTCATACTACGTCTGCACAGCTTTGAAATGGAGCAGCGTTGTTATGCATCTGTATCTCCACGTTAGGTGTGTTTGTGTAAATTGAGACTGTTGTTGTCCTTGAGCGCTTCTCTGCCTGTGTGCTCTTTCCGTAGTAGGGATGGGTGACTATATTGAATATCCAGGATTTATTCGTGATGATTTTAAAATAAAGATACGTTGCGAGGGTTTTAATGCGCTGTGTTGTTAACTGTGTTTATTAATAGTTTTGCGCCATTCTTAGTGTCACGACTTTCGAGTAGTAGAGCGTTTGTTAGAGCATTGTTAGAGTTATGTATGATTTGTTTCTGTGTCGTGGCTTGATTCTACAATTTGTTGACGTTTGTCTATGTATATTTGGGAAAAAGTATTTATTGATAACTAGGGCTGTTTATTAGTGATGGGCAGATGCATTCGCTAGGCCATATTTGGCAATTTTAAGATTATCATTTCATCCGACAACAGTGTTCACTTGGACAACTATTAGAATCTCCCCAAGTTGTTCATAATTTTACTTTGCGCAGACTTTTTTCCATGGTTCTTTTTTAATATTTTGAGTAAAATACTGTGTAAAACAATTTTTCTTTTAATTTCAGCAAATTTGTGCGCTCTCTCATTAATTTAATTATGTTTTTTGTTGGCCATTGGCCATTTTCCACCCTGTTTTTTAGATATTCAAATCAGCATTAGCGTTTAAAAAAAAAAACTTGTATCTGTTTTTTTTTTTTTTTTTTGTAATGAAGGAATGTTCTTGTTTTCTAATGAAAACCGGTGTGGAAAGCATAGTGTGAATTATTTTATTGTTTTGTTTATCAGTTTAAACATTGAAATTACTTGGCTGTTCGGTTGAAATTATGGTTGTCTCAAATTTCACCACTTTTAAAATGAACATTGATTTTTTTTTTTTTTTTTTTAAGTAGTTTTTGTATTTTAAATTTATATTTTGCTATTACACCATGTTTTATTTTTATTTTTTTAAACATCACTTTTACACACAAATATTGAACCAGCCTACCACGACTTAGTAAAATCTCCACTGGTCGACACATTTGATAAAATATAGTCATGCCACTCAGCCCCGCATTTTGTATTGTTTGGGGGCAGAGATTCATGTATAATCAGGCTGTACTGATCTATTACATGGTCCTCTTAGACACATTCTGATTGTGTTTACAGTTAGTTGCATCATTTCCTGTTTGGTAAATACATCAGTTACACAAGAGATGTAGGAAGCATTTCGTCAGCGGGGTAATTCTCCAATCTGACAATACATTTTGCTGCCAACAAGTATTATAGTAGTAAAACTTCACTCTCGCAGAAACACTCAGGCGAACCACAGCAGCAGTGATGCGTTATAAAACGTTCTGTTTCTGAAATCAGTATAGGCCTAATCTTTACTGAAGGACATTATACTACATTGATACAACAGCTGGCCGCATAACAATGTTCTTCGTTTCTCACATCATGCATTCAGAAAATAATTCTGTAATTAAATATACATCAGATGCAAAATCAAAAGTATCAGAAGGTTTATTCAAGTGGTACTATTGAAGGCTCTTTATTGGCCTGTGGCTTCAAGAAAAACCTTTAACAGCTGTGGAACCTTTCCATTGCACAAAAGGTTCTTTAGATTATTAATACGTTAAACACAAAGAAAAAATGGTTCTTTTTAAAACTGTTCACTAAAAGGTTATTTAGAGAAGCCAAAACTGCATTCTTAAAAATAAAGGTTTTTTATTAGCCTCTCTGGTTCCACATCCATGGAACCTTTACATCACACAAAAGGTTCTTTATAGTGGAAAAAGGTACTGTAGATTTATTAATATGTTCTTCACACAAAGAAAAAAGTGTATTCTTTGGAGAACCCAAAATATTGTTCTACACTCTTAAAATGTCTTTGTTGGCCCTTGTGGTTCCATCATGGAAACATCCATGGAACCTTTCTATTGCACAAAAGATTCTTTATAGTGGAAAAATGTTCTTTAGAGTATTAAAATCTTCTTCACATTAAGAAAAATGTGTTGTGTATTTTTTATTTATTTATTTATTTTTTTTTGGGGAAGCCAAAAATGATGGTTCCAGGGCATAGCTGCAAAAACCTCCTTTTGGAACATTCATTTTGGAACATTTCAAGGAGTGTGCTTATGTTATAGAATCACTCAAAATGCCATGTAACTGCGGCATGCATTAGAAATTTTATGTAAATTATGAGATTTGCCAGGAAAATCTGCTTTTCGATCCACTTCTCAGTCTAACAAATCAGAAATAAGGTGATAAGGTATAAACGGCAGCTCCTGGTGTGAGTGACAGAGGTGATGTCTTTGGTTTTGTGTGTATAAATAGAGCAGGAGGCAGAGCTCCAGTCTCTTGAGTATTTCAGATAATTGTTATAGATCTGCTTTTCCTGCCTGGCTACCTGACCCTGCCTGTCGAGCCTCCCATCATCTGTCTAGAAATATTGAAGAGCGGTATTCATTTCATTCTTAATCATGGATGGCTAGCTGTATCGCACCAGACTACACAAGCTTTTTCATTTTTCACCAACCTAACCCCTAACTGAAATATTCACTTAAAAGATGAGCAACGTGGACTGAGTTATTCACGTTTTTGTTTATTTTCTCGAGGCGAATTCCTCTCCTCTTTTTTTCGTTCTGCTAATTTGAATGTTGCTTGCACAAATTACATTGTGAATTAGCCGCTTTGCATCAGGGTTGTCAAAAGACGAGACGTGAGAGGTCTAATGCCGTCCAACCATCTGTAAGCGTAGCTACTTTTTCTTCAAACAGCTTCAGAATAAACCTCCAGGTCATCAAGTCTGTCTTGTTGTTACAGCTTAATGATCGCGCATATTAACTTGTCTGGGTCATTTCAGCTGTACGATTGGCTATTTATTGCACATTTCAAAAGAGTGCAGTGCTGTGAAGCTGCTTATCGGCTGCTTAATTTATTTGAACATCCTGTTTGGTTTTGTTGTTGGATGGAGGTTTTCCAATAAACAGTCCATTGAGTGTAATTTAAAAGCCAAGTGGTTTTGTTGTCTATCGCAAGGAATTTTGAAAACCAGCACAAATTGTAGCTACTATCAATTTATTTTGAACATCTCTTGTGTATTTAGGGTATATCAGTTATGGGAGTCGCTTGAACGGTGGCAAAGTTTTTGCGCGGTCACCAGAGGGGTGCTTTGTAAACATTATAGTTCTGATTTTTGTTATTTATAAGGAAAGGGATCATTTGGTGTAAACATGTCTCTGCTTTGGTTTTGTGTTGTGGGTCTGGGTAATGATGAGGCAGCCCTGAAAAAAACACTCTCAGAACACTGAAATAACAAAATCATTCCCATCCTGCTGCATGGATATTGAAACATCATCTTATTCTTCAGATTTTAGGAGTATAATTGATGAATAAATTACTAAGTAATTTAAAAAGAGAATGCCTAATCATTTGCTGTGGTGTTCAACAACACAGAAGTTTAGAGTCAGATTAGATTTTTTTTTTTTTTTATAAAAAAATTAATGCTTTTATTCAGCAAGGACACATTCAATTGATTAAGAGTGACAGTCAAGGCATTTATGTTTTATAAAGACTTTAATATCCAATAAATGCTGTTCTTTTTAACTTTCGTTATCTCTTTAGATTAGGGAATATTTACTTTTAGTTTTCTCTCAATAAACTCTTAATTTGCTGCTTATTTATAGTAAATAAGGTGGTTATTTGTAATTAAGTTTAGGTATGGAGTAGAGTTAGGGGATCTAAAATATGATCATGCAGAACAAGGCATTAACGTACTTTATAAGTACTAATAAACAGCCAATATGCTACAAATATGCATGCTAATGAGCAACTAGTTAATAGTGTATAGCAGGGGTCGGCAACCTTTTCAGCATTACGTGCTATTTTTAATTTTTCTGGTTAACCACTGTGCCAATGCGCGCGCACACACACAAAACACTCGCACACAGAGATCGGAGATTGCACTGTGCAAAAAATAACATTCAGAAGCTCATGAACTTCTTATCAGCGCTGCCACATGACTTATTAATCGGTACTGAATCGCTACATTATATTTCTCAGCAACGACGGGGGTAAAATCACTGTTTTTTTTTTAAGTAACTAAACAGCTTGTTTGTAGAGAGAGACACACAGACGCAGACAATTCTGACATCTCTCTCTCTCTCTCTCTCTCTCTCTCTCTCTCTCTCTCTCTCTCTCTCTCTCTCTCTCTCAAAATGGCCATATTTGAGAAAAAAATTAATAAATTCAAGTAGTTTGCATCACTGGATATAGCTGTCGTTCATTTAATGTTTCTATCATAAAACAGTTGACTATTATTAAATAATTTACAGCTTCATCTTACCTCGCTCTCTTTCAGTGTTAAACTGACGCTTCGCGCTCAGCATCTGTGAATGGTAAACCCCGTCTACTTTGATTTGATTGGCCATCTCACTCATTTTGACATTGACGAGCGCTGTTAGAAGCTGAGGCTTTGATCTGAAGCGCCTATAGTATGTGCAGTGGTCGCTCACGCATCCGTGGACTAGCGCAAGTTAATTCTCACACTTTAATAGTATTTATAGCTCCTAACAGGCTGTGTGACTATGAGAAGTTATTACATCAAAATGTACGTCAGTATGCAGTTTTCCCTATTGCTCGCGTGCCAACGATTATCCCTCTGCGTGCCACTATTGGCACACGTGCCGTAGGTTGCCAACCCCTGGTGTATAATGTTCTCTAATCTAAAGTGTTAACTGAAAAAATATCATTGCCATCACAGGAACAATTTAAATTTAAATTAAAACATTTATTTTAATATTTTTTCACAATATTACAATATTCTTTTTACAGTTTTTTTTTTTTTAAATCAAATCAATGCATTTATCTTAATATAATACATTGAAGACTATTTGCTCAAGGACTAAAGAGCTAGATTTTCTCAGCAACACCTAATAATGGCATTCATTAGGGCTTTTTCAATGATTGTTATATAATGCTTAACAGATTATTAGCTAATGTTCATTCATATAGTAAGGAAAGTCATTAGTATTCATTGCTTCATATGTTGTCTTCACAGATCCCTGGTTGAAAACGCTGGCTTTCAGAGAACACCAGAGTAGACAGTTTGATTCATGCCTATATTTGACACATAAATAGCACCCATGTGAAAGCGCCTCTATGGAATGACAGATTTTGAGGGACCTTGAGCTTGACTTTGATCATGTGGTAATGCGTCTTCCGTTATATGATGTCCTTACAAAGACAAAATGTTCCTTTAAGTTGCACTAGACACACTTGCACTGTAGCTTTTTATGAAATGATTAATTACTACAGTAGTACTGCACACGGTGTTCCACACTGATTCATTTCGTGTTTCTGCAAGTATCTTTTTTCATTTATTTAAAGGCTAATGGTTTTATATGAATCATGAGCCATTTTATTCTCGCTATAACACCGATAGTTCAGATAGGGAAGCCATTATCTAAATTTTGTATGCGAATGTCTAATTTTATAATGTATTTGTGAACCACACACTTTAGTTGGGGGTTTTAAGAGCATCTGCGATTTCTGTAGGCTAGTCAAAAAAAAAAAAAAAAATGCAAGAATTGCACAAAATGTGCCAGTGCAGAATAGCAAATATTTCTGGCAGAACACTACCATCTTAAGTGCTGTTAAATGTATGTCCTGTATTGGAAAATTGCCCGCATTCTCCACCATATTTCTTCAATATAGAAGAGTTTAAAGAGAGTGTAGACGTGATCTTTGTGATTAATGTCACACTTCTTCTAATACAAGACATGGAAAGGGGAAACGTGAGATTGATTGAAAAATTTAGACCTACTTAAGGCTTGTTAAGTGAGGTGTACATTTGATATGTAGGTTTATTTCCTAAATTATGAATCATGAGATTGCAGCTGTTAACTAAATCAGTTTTGTTTTGCCATTCTCAAATGTCAAAGTTCACCTCATCCCTGGTAATGTATTGTAATCAGATGTGAGTAAATTTCTCTATTGTTGCAGGCTTGATGAATCCAATTTGCTCAGCTTGTTCGTTTTCAAGAGATTAGTTCATAACACTTCAGAACGGAACAATCAAATAGCCGCTGGCATATCATCCTCTTGCCATGTTAAACAGAACGCTGTTCATTTAGTTTTGCTTGATTGACTTTCAAGAGGTGCTATTCATTAAACCTGCTTCCCATGATAAAAACAAAGTTATTTTGAATCAGTACAAGTTCAATTTGACAGACAAACAAAAACCCTTCTCCTTAAAGAGCGAATCCCACGGTGAGTCGTCTGAACGATGACACTGACATTTATGTGTGTAATGGAAAGATGTTTGAAGTGCGAGTGCCCTCCAGCACAAAAACAGTGCAAGAAGGCAGAGTAAATGTTCTTATGAGATATAGACCTGAATCGGTAAGCTAGTGGACTGCTGCATGGCTTCAAAACTTTTATTTCTCGCATGCTTTCAGAACGTCTTTCTCAGGGACTAGAACCTCTGCGCTTTTATATTGCTCACTATTGTGGATTCTTTATTCTTTTTTTTTCTGTGTGTGTGTTCCTTTCCATCTAAAAATGGATTTATGTTGGTCATATTACTCTGAGAAATATAGAGTCTAAAATGGAAAATGTCAAGGGGAATACAAAGTCACTGAGAGCCTTGGATGGCGTTTTCTGAGGGAACCAGTGCTGGAACTTGGGGGAAAAGAAGTATGCAAACTTGATGCAAACTTCAAGTGTGGCATTTCCATAAATGGTAAATTATTTAGCTAAATTTTGTTTATCATATTTTTCTTCTCTGGAACAACTATTAATCTTTTTTTTTTTTTTTACTCCATTGAAGTCACTTTACAAGTCTCACAGTGCTTTGAATATCCATTTAGACTTTCATCATACCAAATAGAAAAAGAATGAAAAATATTTTGCCTTTGAAATCTTCTGCAGAATTACATTCATGGTCTGCTTTTAAATTTAATGTTTTTCAAGTGAGTGGGAGAATATTTGTCTTAAAGCAGCACACCCATGCCCTAGACGATCTTTGAAAACCCACCGTAGACATAACCGGAAATCCCTTGTGTGTCATTTTAAATATTTTAGGACTAAGTAAGGAGTAGGATATTTGGCAGCCGAACAAAGTCTTTTTACTTGTTTACTTTCTTAATCCAATAGAAAAAATAATTAATTGGATATTCTTGCCATTTTTTTCCCCCAGATGAGTTTAAACCAACCAATAACACATATTTTTCAGTCTAATTTGAATGACCGCAGAGATTTTGTTCATCACGTGTGTTACCCTAGGTGAATATGTGGGTATGCATACATTTAAATAAATTAGCATTCTTAAACTATGACACATCCAACTGTTGTCTCTCTTTATTGTATCATAATGCCTCACCTGTGTTTTAGATTTATCTGTAAAAAAAAAAAAAAAGCGCTAGTTTTCCAGCCATCCTCATACGCAGTCTTTCTTTACTTCTATAGGATTACACAGAATCAGTTGTGTAAATGTAGTCTGTTTTAATCTTGCGTAGGCCGAAACTAATGCTTCTGACCTTCAGCACCAAGAAAGTGAGGTTAAATCGCATTATAGCAAGTTTAATGAAGTGCCGATAGTCCCAGATCAGTCGGGTTATTGACGTGTCTGTGGACCTGTGTGCTCCATCTGGCTGACTGCATTCTCTCTAAAATCTGGTAATTCTGACTGCTCTCCCCCTTAGGAAACCATGCAGTGCTTTATAGATTAGTTCAGTTATTTAAAGATTTAGTGAGACAGTTGTTGATCATTTTAATTTGGCTTTTGCTGTTTAGTTGCATTTTATATATTAATTCAAATAAATTACATCAAGGAACCATTGTTTTTGCCTAACCTTAGGTTTATTGTAAGAAGCTTCAGTTCACTAAAGTGAAGTATTATGTGATTGTTATTTTTCTTCTTATTTTGAATCCTTTCGTAATATAGCGTATAAAGTTTTGGGATGAGTAAGATTGTTTTATCGTTTTTGAAAGAAGTCTCTTATGCTCACTAGGCATGCTTTTAGTTGATCAAACATACAGCATAAAAAAGTAAAATTGTGAAATATTTACAAAATAAAATATTTTTTATATTTTAATATATTTAAAAATGTAATATATACCTGTGATGGCAAAGCGGAATTTTCAGCATCATTACTCCAGTCTTCAGTGTCACGTGATCCTTCAGAAATCATTTTAATATGCTTTTTTTCAGGATTTTTCTAATCTTTAATGAATAGAAAGTTCAAGGGAACAGCATTTATTTGAAATAAAACTCTTTCGTCTTTACTATCTTATTTTTGATCAATTTCAATGCAAATTTCAATTGTTTAAAAAACAAATAACTGACCTTAAACTTTTAAATGGTATTGTAGGGAGATATAGACTTTATCAACATTTTTTTGGGGGTAAAAATAATATAGAGATACAGGAAAGTGAAGTGTATATCTTGGGTTCTGAGGCTGGTCTTTCAGTTTATTTCATTTTTTACTTTTACCAGTTGATTGAAGTGGTCCTATGGTGTAAAAAAAGAATTTTCAAAAGTACAACTAATTCATGTAAGCATTTAAATAATAGGATTCCATAAAGGCTGCATGATATAATTACAAAATGCTGTTTAAATGATGTTGTATATCATGTCACACTGCAGTATTTGTCAACTTCCCAGAAGTATTTCATGTCAATTCCCCTCCCTGTACAACAGAGGGATAGATGCACTGTCACATAATTATCCGTCCACCTATCTCACAGCAGACAGCTTGACTGCTCATTACTCAGGAGCCGGAGTATGAATGCAGAACACAATAAAGCAGAAATAGGCCTATAGTTCTGCACCACTGCTTTACTTTGCTGAACCTTTGAGAACCTTCTGGTTCTTTGCATGATGTCTTGACGTCCAGCCTGGTCTCCACTTGGAGAGGACAGATGGCTGGGCCTGATGGCTGGTTTGAACTGCTGCTTGGCATCACATAAACAACCTCAGCCATTTTTACAGCTTGTCAGGACATCATCTTTGTTCCACTGCTCTGCTGATGATCACCAGGTAGGGCTGGATGAGATGACGGTGGTGCATTGCAATCGCAGAAGTGTCCCAAACAGTACTTTATGACCGCTCATTCATCTGCTGTTTTCAACTCAAGTGTTATATAATGTGAAGCTGTTTTTGTACTGATGCCAGACGTATTATTCATTTGTTGTGAATAATCGTAACTTTTGGTTTGCCTCCAAGTTCCAAAATAATCAAACTGAGATGCAGTACCAGAAATGGGCATTACCACATGATTAAGGTTGAATTTCCAGCAGAATAACTATATTGTGTTTGTTTGCTGTTTTGGTCATGCTGCCCAATCACCACTAGGTTTAGTGAGAAAGTACAGACATGAAGTGTGTGAGAAGATCGGGTATTTCTATGCTTTTTGAGAGAGAGCAGTTTATTTGTTTATTTTCTCACCGATGTGCTTTCAACTCCATCCAGCTCTCTTCAATCTCGGTTCTAAAATCCAAGATAAATCCTGCTTGATTGTTTTTCTTTTAGATATATCCAGGCTTGCTTTTCTATGCTTTGAATTTTAGGGTTCCTCTTTCGTCTGAGTTTGCTATCATGTTATTATGAACATATTTTTCCCAAAGCGAATTGAAAATTTCTCAGGCTGTTTTAAGAGCCCTATGATATGTTGCAGCACAAAAAATCTGTAGTGCAAACATCTTGAAAAGATCTCAGCACCAGAGTAAAGAGGGGTTGTTTGCTTAATCTATTCAGCATAATATCCTGCCTCTCCCCCGCCAGGATTTAAACAGAAAAATAAAACTAGCTGCAGTATTATTTATAAGATTTACTTTTTCATTGCAGGCAGGCAGTCTCTTCCCAGTCAATTAGATCTAGCAATTGATCCACAGCTTGTGCCCTGCTGGGTGGGTCAGATAATCCCTTTTATCCTCTGCGTATGTCTGCCGCAAAGACCTTTCAGGTTGTGTTTGGTTATATTAAGAATTGTAAATTGTGAACCTCTAGGCCAAATTGTAACCTTTGACCTGCATGGAGCACAGAATCTGAAGTTCACGACAGTTTTAGTGTTTGAATGGTAGTTCATTTCATAGTTCACCCAAAAATGAAAATTGTCATCATTTACTCACTTTCAAGTTGTTTAAAATCTGAATGAGTTTCTTGAAGAATATTTTGAAGAATATTGGTAACAGTTGCTGGCCCCAGTGACTTGCATAGAATTTTTTTCCTGCTATCAAAGTTAGCGGGGACCAGCAACTGTTTGGTTACCCACATTTTTCTAAATATTTTAATACAGGTTTGAGACAACATGAGAGTGATTAAATAAATAATTATTTAATTAACAGAATTAACATTTTTGGGTGAACTATCCCTTTAATTACAAGTGACAGCATGTTTAGTCATATTAGTCTGCTGTCACTTTAAGACACATCTGATATACTGGCACAGAGTTTTTCTCTCAACTGTTTACTTTCACTTTAGACATAAACTGTTTATATGTAAACTTTTGTGTGTTTTTAACAGTATTAGCGCAATCAGATGCGAAAGATAACTTAGTCTAGTAATCAAACGCTGTTTGACTAGCTTTTTAGTGGTGTACGTGCTCAGAAAAAGGTATGCATGCTTAGATAAAGTGCATGTCATAACAGCACGTGAATGACAGGTTTAACCGGCAAGGCTTTAAAGCACATGCAAATAATGTACTTTTGTGATCGTGAAGTCCAGTGTCCCATGATATAATTATTAATAATTATTTTTTATTTATTTAACCTTTATTTAACCAGGAAGTCTCATTGAGATTTAAAATCTCTTTTACAAGAGAGACCTGGCCAAGGTAGCAGCCACACAGTAAGACAATTATAAAATACAACAAGTACACATTACAACAATATTTAAACATATCCTCTCAACAAAAACAATCACAAACTTCCAATACCACTCTCTTTATGATGCATTTAAATTCACCAATAGACACAAATTTATCTTGTTTTAGATCTTTTTGCAAATTATTCCATGCCCAGGGTGCACAATATGAACATGCAGTTTTCTCCAGTTCTGTACAAACTCGAGGTATGTTAAAAAGCAAACACTTGGAAGAGTGTAGCTGGTAATTGCCAGAATAAAGACAAAGAAGAGTACAGAGATGAGCTGGAAGTTTACCTAACATTGCTTTATTGATAAAAATGTACCCGTGGTGTTTTCTACGTATAGCTAATGATGTCCAACCCACCATCTCATATAGAATGCAGTGATGAGTACGGGATTATGCATTTGTAATAAAACGTTGTGAAGCATGGTATACCGAATCAAGGCTTGTTAAGATAGAAGAGGCCGCATGCATGCAATATATCACCATAATCAAGCACAGTTAGGAAAGTAGCTTCTACAAGTTTCTTTTTGGCATTAAAAGTAAAATTAGATTTATTTCTAAAATAAAAGCCAAGCTTCAGTTTGGGCTTCCTGATTAGATTAGCAGTGTGTACATTGAATAAAAGCTTATCATCAATCCAAATACCCAAGTACTTGTAAGAAGGTACTCTTTCAATAATTTTACCATCAGATGTAAAAATACTAAGATTATCAAGTACTTGTGCCTGAGCTTTTGAAAAAACCATAAACTTTGTTTTCTGTGAATTTAAAACTAATTTTAAACTAACCAGAGCATCTTCCAGTGACTAAAATGCAATCTGAAGCTCTTTCACCGCCTGTGTTGTAGATGGAGCAAGTGTATAAATAAAAGTATCATCAGCATAAAAGTGTTTTTTTGCTTGAATGTCCTTGCCCAAATCATATATATATATATATATATATATATATATATATATATATATATATATATATATATATATATATATATATATATATATATATAGAAAACAAAACAGGTTCCAAAATGGAACCCTGGGGGACCCCTTTAGATATATCAAGAAAATCAGATTTGAGATCCTCCACATGAACACACTGAATCGGATCTACCAAATAATTTCTAAACCATTTCAATGTCCCTGGTCCGAAACCAACACTGCTAAGTTTGTTTAGCAGTAATTCATGTTTCACTGAATCAAACGCCTTGGATAGATCCACAAATAATGCTGCGCAGTGCTGCTTTTTATACAGGGCACCAATAATATCATTTAACACTACCGTAGCAGCAGTAATGGTACTATGGCCAGTTCTAAAACCAGATTGAAAATTTAAGATGTTATTATCAAATAAAAACAGTTTTAACTGTAAGTTTACCTGAGATTCAAGAATCTTGGCCAAAATTGAGAGTTTGGAGATGGGACAATAGTTGTTCTTGTCTGAGGGATCACCACCTTTAAATAATGGGAGAACATAAGCAGCTTTCTAGATTTTAGGTAAAGAATTCGATAAAAAACTTAGATTAAAAATATGAGTAACTGGCTCAGCAATAACATCCACTGCCACCTTTAAAAGATAAGGGTCTAAGTTATCTGGGCCTACAGATGTTTTGTTATCAATGCCTTTCAATGCTTTACAAATTTGATTTACTGAAACAGGTTTAAAAACAAAAACATCCAAATTTAAAGTCGCTGGTGTAATCACAGAACATGGGACAGTTGTATTTGCATTTAAACTGTCAAAAACAGACCCAGCATGTATAAAGTGTTTATTTAATTGGTTGATCATACTAACTTTATTGTTTATTTTATCTAAGTCAACCTGAATATATTCAGGAAGGCTAGAGGCTACTTGAGTCCCTGACATGAATTTAATTAATTTCCAAAATTTTGAAGGATTATTTAAATTCTCTGTTACTGACTTTAAATAAAACTCTGATTTAGACTTCCTAATCATCAATGTGCACTTATTCCTTAGTGTTTTGAATGTAGACCAATCAGCAGGAGTGTTTGAAAATATGGCTTGTGCCCATGATTTATTTCTTAAATGAATTAATTCTGAAAGACTATCTGAAAACCAGGGATTATCCCTACCACCGATCCTGAACTTTTTAATGGGAACATGTTTATTAGAGATGGACTGAAAAATTGATTGAAAATATTTCCATGCCAATTCAATATCCTGTATTAGAGTTACTCTTTTAAGATCACTATGGTATAAATCATGGAAAAAAGCTTGCTCCTCAATTTTTAAAATATCTTTTAAAAATAAAACAAGGTTTTACCTTAGGGATTTTTGTATCCCGGACACAAGCAATTACACCATGATCACTGATATCATTACAGAATATGCCAGTTCAGGTAAATTTATGAGCAGCATTTGTTATGATTAGATCCAGTAAGGTAGATTTATGTTGCACTAAAATGGATTTATGGATTTAGCCTTGTTGGTGAATTGAGTTGCGTAAGGCTTAAGGAGTCACACAATTCTTTAAAACAATCTGAGGTCCCAGAGAGCCAGTCCAAATTTAAATCACCCATAAGGATGAACTCAGTCATTTAACTCATGTAAAATATCTGAAAAAGCTTTGAGAGCATCCCTTGTAGCAGACAGAGGTCTATAACAGCCAACCACAGTGATATTAGAGACTTTCGAAACACCCACTTTGATGGCCAAAACCTCAAACTGTTTAGCTCTAGTAATTGACAAAGTTACAGAGCTAACAAGCTTAGATTTAACATAGATGGCCACCCCACCTCCTTTACCCACCCGATCAGTTCTGTAGACTTTATAGCCATCAATATAAATTAAATCATCAGTGATCGATTTCTTAAGCCAGGTTTCAGAAAGAATGATTATATCAACGTTTGTCGTATTTACCCAAATCTTAATCATATCCAGTTTAGGAACCAAACTTCTAACATTTAAATGTATAAACCCAAGGCCTGTTCTACTTTTAAAATCTGAGGGAGTGGGTAAACAATGCATAGATGTAATAGGCCCAGGATTTGGCTGAACATTTCCAGATAACATCAATAAGAGCATTATCATACATCGTAATTTTAGGTTAACAGGAAATGATTTATCATTACCCCTATCAGCGGCAAACTGAAAAAAAGAGTCCTCTGTGCCGATAAAATAGTCATTTAACACCATAAGATTCTGAAGATACAAAATCTGATTTACATACACTTGGAAGTAAAAGATGTTCAGTTTATGAGGCAGGTTGATTGACTGATGATATAGCTCTAGAATTTTCGTCGGTGAAGTCGAGAGTTGTCTGAAGTTTAGCAAATACAACCAGGGTTCACTCTCCTTATTTTGTCCATTTAATTCATTTGATCCCTGGTTGCAAAAAATGAGCAACAGGAATATATATATAAAAAAACACATGATGCCAACTTATATGCTGATGTGTTAAAAGTTGTGTAAATCAGGTAGCCAGATGGATTTCGGACTGAACAATTAAAAAGGGGAGATCTATAGACCTGAACAAACTCAGTCACACTGCTACACCCAAGGTCCACAGCTTTAACAATAAATATGCCACTGGGCCTGGAAAAACCCAGCAGCAAAATTGGATCCTTAATTAAGAGAATTTAACAGCCATACACCAGTAGCGTAGATGGCTTCCTGATGGTCCTTCAAGCCTCAGCCAAGGCCTAACAGCTCAGATAGTCCATGTGCTATTCAGCCAGGAGAAAATCCAACAAGATCAGATCCTTAATTCAGATTTAGAATAATACTGTAATCCACTGCAAGTGTAAATCTTTCCCCAAATAGCAGAGTACTGGCAACCACTGAATCACTTGGAGGATCTATGAAGTAATATTTGTCCTTTTTTAGGAGTTATACTCCAGCAGGTGGATTCAGGGCAGGCCGAGGCCTTTGGAGGCCAAAGTCAGAGTTCTGTGGATATCCAATGACATCCAATGAAAGTATCACATACAAAAATCTCAGATTGAAAGTGGTGATATTTTTCTTAAAATAACTACTCATTCAGACTTAAATGAGATACTTTGTCCTTTTTTAGGAGATGTACACCAGCAGGTGGATTCCAAGCAGGCCAAAGTCAGAGTCAGAGTTCTGTAGCAATCCAATGACATCCAATAAAAGTATCACAAACAGAAATCCCAGATTGAAAGTGGTGATGTTTTTCTTGAAATAACTACTCATTCAAACTTAAATGAAATACTTTGTCCTTTTTTAGGAGTTATACTCCAGCAGGTGGATTCAGGGTCATTTTCATGCCAAAATCAGAGTTCTATGGCAATCCAAAGACATCCAATAAAAATATAGCATACAAAGATCCCAGATTGAAAGTGGTGTTGTTTATCTTGAGAGAACCACTCATTCAGACTTAAATGAGATAAAAAATCTTATATAAAAACAAAAAACTCAGACCTCATGCACTGACACTCAAACAATAAACTGCCTTGGCTGCCATCTTGGAATGTGCAATGCCTTCGTAATTAATTATAATTATTATATTTTTACCTATGTATTTTTTAAAATTATTTTTTAAATATTATATATATTTTACTTATTTATTTGTTGTCATTTATTTCACGATTTAAAGATTTGTCTGTTTTATTTAAAGATTTATTTGCTTTTCTGTCTTTCACTAAAAAATTTTATTCGCTACTGTCTCATAATAGTCATTCATTCATAAATTGAACTACAAAGGTCATAGTGTAGATTCAGTTGTGGCTCAGTATTCAGTATTTTAGTATGTTTCATCTGTATCGGAAAATGAATTTACCTTTACATACTGTTGCAACTGAAAGTCTGAAAGCAGGCAGGAACCGTTCTGAATCATTTGAAATGGTTCCGGAACCCTAAGCACTGGTGATTTGACCCGTATTTGAGGGAGTTCCTTCAACCGAACTTTTTGTAACTTGGGAATTTGGTGTGTGTCCCAGACTGAGACATATCTCATTGATCTGGGTCCATTTTTACCCAGGAGCTCAAGGACCAGCATGAGATCTTTTTTCAGCCCACCTGTGGAGCTTCAGATCGAGGGAGTCTCTGTTTATCTCTGAATAATTAATGCTCTCCTGAATTATCCACTCCTGTCTGCAGTATGCAGAGCACCCAGAAGCCCAGCAACAAAGCTCCTTACATGGACTGAAATCCAAATGTATTATTTTTCTTCTACACTTTTTTCCCCATCAATGCTCTTAACACAATGCAAAGACCTTGTTTTGTATGCAGCTCAACAGCATACTGCTTACAGCCACTCGCTTTCATTATACTTAGATGCTTTGTGCAAAGACCTGAATATTTAAACTATCATTGATCTGAATTTTATTCAACCCCTAGTGAGGATCTTAGCTGAAAGGAAAATTGGAATTTTATAGCTCAACGGGTAAAGCAAGGCACTGAAAATGCTAAGGATTTGGTTTCGATTCCCAGGAAGCACATTTATACTCAGAAGATGCTTTGGATAAAAGCGTCTGACACATTCATTAATGTAACATGAGAATGCATGTTGGTAGTATTTTAGCATGATGTTCTGTCGATTCTCACCTACTCTGATCATGTCTGAATATACTCTCCCAGCTCCATTTATACCATTTGTTTTTTTTTTCCTCTAGTGTTTTACAGCTGTTAGATTTTCTTTGATAAAAAACACATTTCCTGTGGCTCTCTTTAGGGAAAAAAGAGGGAAAACTCATTAATTTTTGCTGATAAAGCACCCAGAGGAGCTTCGATAATGGGAGTTCACAGAGCCATTTTACAAAGAGGGATATCTGAGGCAACATTAACTTCAATTAATTACTTAGCTTAATGGTCAGAGCTTGCTTGTGGGCGTATAAAGCTGATCAATCCTCTTCACTGAACACTGGGCTGTTAAATCAGTGTAATCAGCCCCTCTGTCTTACTGGGCCAAACTGGTGTGTAATAAGTCTCAGAGTTGCCATTTTACTATTCTTATTAAGATTTTATCATCAAGCAGGCAAAGATTTGTTCATGGTCTACCTTTATGTCCTAGCGGAAGTCTGCAAGAGCACTACAGCTACATTTTTTGCAAGATGTGGGAGAAGAATCGATCCACAGAACTGATCTGTGAAGCATTGCGACTCTCAGATGGTTTTGTATCAAATCTGCAAATTCATAACAATAATTTTTTGATAATTTAAAAATCTGATTATTTACACAGCCACCTCTGATGCTAGGTTATTACACTTACTCATTTCTTGGTGTTTATTTAACTTTGGAGACTTGTAGACCTGTGACCTTTAGACTATTAACTCTCTTTTTGAGTTAATAGTCTACACACTCTGAGTAGTTTGATTAATTTACACTCTGAGTAGTGTAAATTAATCAAATATACAGTTTACAATAAAACACACTCTGAGTAGTTTGATTAATTTATCTATTATTATAACACACTCTGAGTAGTTTGATTAATTTATCTATTATTATAGAAATCAATTTTATTTGTTACTTTTATAATTCATTTTTATAATTAATTATAATTCATTTTTTAACTCTGTTCTCTGGAGCTTTCTCTTCATCAGAAAAAATGTCTTTATATGCAGTTTTCACCATTGATAAGAATTTTTATTTTTATTTTTTTTATTATTGTTCACTAGTTCAGGCTCATATTAAAACCTGATCATATTAAATTGTTTTCTGGAGGATCATATGACACTTCAGTTTGCCACCCATCACATGAATAAATTACATTTTAGAAATAGAAAACAGTATAAACTTTATATAGATAAAAATATCATGATCATCGCCTGATTTTTAATTGTATGTAATATTTATTTTATTCTATAATTGCAGTGAGAATGGTAGCAATAATTACATTTTAAATATTTTTTGCAATAGAATGTCTTTTCAAGGGTAATTTAAATACAATTAACTAAATGCAGTTAAATACATTTTTTGCAATATTTGAGAATTACAGCTTGATTGGAAATTATACATAATGTAAATTTATGATATCTATTTTTATGTATAAATGCAATATTTAATTTTTTTGTTTATTTATGTTCTTGTGATTGACGGTTTTAAATTCAAGATTGCAATTCTGCGTCTGGGACACGGCATAATATCAGTCTATACATACATAGAATTTAAATTTATGATTTCAAAAGAACTGAAAAGTAATAAACATGAACAATGAAGGCATAGTAAAATGTTTCCAAGACAATTTTATTGAAAACTGTATATAAAATAATAACAATCCACTCTGAGACACAAAAATGCCCAAAGTTGAAGAAACGCCTGTTTATTGGTAAGTCAGTGCAGACATATAGTATTTTAGTACAGATTTTATGCAGAACCACCTCTCTGCTGTTGCTGGAAAAATTGACATGTCTTGAGGTGACTAACGATTTCCACTCCTATTTTCCACATTTCAGATTTGCTTCTGTACCTGGATTTCTTGCACTGCGGTCTTTTATCTTCCTCTTCTTGCAGATTCCTGCTAGATTAGCCCAGTTTAGGCTTATATACGTGCAAAGTCTTATTGATCCTGACAGTACATGCTTGTGTAGCACAGATCTCATTTGTTGTCCAGATAAGCCAAGGTCAGTTATAGATCCACGAGGATATCGGTAACCTAAAGAGCCCAGACTTGCCAGTTCAGTTACCGTAACTCACATACTGCAGTATTTCTTATCTTAAGGAAAACAGAGTTTACTGGCAAACTGTGATGTTGCACAAACTTTGATTTTCATTTGAAAGCCTTTCCAAGTTCTAGCAGCTAATTACCCAGTGATCTGAAATCAGGTTCTTGTGGTGTTTACAGAAAGAACCAGTGGGAATGCCGTGTGTTTTTGCCCGTTCATGTCTATGTAAAATGAGAGAATTAAATAGCGTTAGTGTGGCAGAGACGTGCGTCGTGGGACTCACACTGCCCCCCTGTGGGTAAGTCTCAGCGTGAGCTTTTGGACAAATATCAGGCTGACAAAACAAAATGCTTAGGCAACATGCTCAGAAATTGCATCCTGCTGGTTCCTGTCATCAGACTTGGTGCACGGCACTTCATCGGTTTGCTTTCATTTAGTGCTTTTTTCATCAAAATCTGTTAGGATGTTGTCAAACCAGTGGCTACAGATATAATGATGATACACAGATGTTCAGACCATAATTCGCTTCCTTGCTTGTGTGTAATTCAATGATTGAGGCCTTAAATGCAAAGCCTTAAATGAGACGTCTGTAGCCCTGCATACAAATGGCATCTCTTAAGGAAGTCATAGCCCGGTAAGTGTTCTCATTGTTATTATGATTAGCTCCCAGAGGGAGGTGCTGGTTCAGTCTCTTCGGCTCGTGCTCGCCTCAGACACACATACACACAGAGTCTGCGGCAGGAGCTACGGCGTATTTGAGGGTGCCGGACACGTATTGGCCATTCTGGGAAAGCTGCCTGTTTCCGGGCAGGTGCTGTTGGCTTCCCTGACAGTTCTGAGGAGCAACGAACAGATTAGTAAGCAGTGTAGTGCATATAGCCAGCCAGGCTTATGCAGGGAGTCTCCTTAAACCCAGAAACATTAAATGCGTCCCCTGTGCACACAGCTCAGGATGCCTGTGGTGTCAGGGCCAGATCGCCTTCGTACACTAGCACACAAAGCTGTCAGCAGTAAACAGGCTAAAACCCGTCAGAAGAAGAAGCGGGGGCTGTGCAAACGAAGAGAAAGTCAGATCTGAATGGAATTGGCAGTGTAGGGGTTTAAGCCGAAAAGGTCATAGCTCACTTTCGCCTTTCAGTGTGTCTCCGGCAAATGATCTTTGAAGTATCGTTGGCGTGTTTATTCAGGGAGATCAATTGAAACGCGAAGGCGACGTCAGAGTGTTGGTGTGGTTTTTTTTTTTTTTTTTTTTCTCAATGACCCATTTTATTAAGGAAGATTTTCTGCACCTTCCTTCTGCCCTCTCCTATTGCTTTATTCCTCATTTGGTGGGTTTTTCACTAAGTCCTTTCTTATACCCAGTATGAGGAGGATAAACCTCTTATTGCGGCAGGAACATAATCCCTTTTGCATGCCCACAGCGAAAGTATATTACACACCAGAAGTGGAGCAGATACATCTGTGACTGTGTAGGGCATCATGAAGCTCCCACGTCCCACAATCATTAGTGAAAATAAGAAGCTTGAAACACTTATTTGATATATTCAACCCGCTATCATGTGATTTAACTGGGTTTCAGAACCAGAAATGCGTAAAATCCAATATTCAGATGATTCAGAGTCTTATTCAGGGTCTTAGATGCTCAGAAATGAACTGTTTGTTTGTCTATATTTTGGTGGAAACATTTTGTTTGGAGCTGTGGTGCAGTGGTTATGCTGCCTTGCTGCTCATGTGACCAACGCAGGTTCGAATCCGATACTGATACGATTTCTCCTCTTTTCTGAAAGTTTGATCACCCAAAATTAAAAATTGTCATCATTTACTCACCCTAATGTTGTTCCGAACCCACAACGGTACATTCACATGGAGTGTCTGCATCGACGCTTGATGGAGGGAGTGTCTGAAGCTTGGTGCTGACGCGACCTTCATAGTGACAACAGCCAATCTCATTACTTTTCTGGAGTTGCATGAACGGGATTGGCTAGTGTATGCGCTATGGTATTTGCATAAGGTGATCTGATTGGCTGACGCATGCATAAGCACTTGAAAAGTTGAAAAGTTTTCAATTTCTGCTGCGAGCAACGGACCCACAATTCAGTTCGGCAACGCTTGATGTTACTCCATTCAAAGTAAACGAGTGGCGTTGATGCCGACGCCCTGTGTGAATGTGCCGTAAGACTTTGATTAATCTTCGGAACAGATGATTTTGTCCATCCATTGAAAGTTCAAAACATTCACACATCAAAACGTTCATAAAGACAATGTATAATCCATAAGAATTGAGCAGTTTAATCCAAGAGTTCTGACAGATTTAATATATGAACATATATACATAGAGCTCATCAAATATGGTAAAGATGGAAACTCAACCTTACTTGATTGATGCACAAGAACAAACCTTATTGGTGCTTGTGCATCAAGCAAGCATGTGCAAGGCTGTTACCATATTTATTGCGTTTATGTATAAATAATAGAATCCTGAATTAAATCTGTTCATCTATCATTGATTGTGTCTCTTCATATGGATTACCTTCTTTTGTACTTTCTGAAAGTTGAAAGTTTTGGTTGTGTAGACTTTCAAAGAATGGACAGTTATCTCATGTTTCACTACAGTAATCTTTACGAATAATTTAACAAACAGTTTTGGGATGACATGAGGATAAGCAATAGGTGAGAATTTTCGTTTTTTGATGAACTATCCTTTTAAAGCCCCACCCCCACAAACAAAAGTCAAGTAGAATTCCTAATAGGTGTAATGTTTTGGCCATAGTTCAATACAGTTTTTTACTTTGTGAAGGTGTCTTTCGAAAGGGCCTGTAAATAAACTGGCTAATGAACTTTCCAATTGGATATATTTTAAGGGCCACCCATTTTCACTTACTGTTAGATGCTCATGGCCCAGCAAGAGCTCCATCACTTTGTTCTCCTCTGTGACAAGCCTGCCCTCCATCCCTGACAGCTCATTGATTACCGGGGTGTGCTGCCTTTCGATCGGCTCCCTGATGAATTCTCACAGCCCTGAGATCCTCTCTCCCGAGTTTTCATTTGTCTTTATCCACCAGAGCATTACTCAGAAGGGTTACCATGAGAACATGCAAATTCCACTGCGCAATGTTGGCTGTCACCTATCCGTTTCCCTTTCTTTTGTGGCAGATGGGGGCAGCGTCTTTCCTGAAATGACAAATCAGCCCACACTGATAATGGCTCAGAAAACCCAACAATGAAAATCATCAGGAGATCAGACGTTTTGCCAATTGGTCTAGCTGATGTTTTCCTGTCCCATGATGGAGAAGAAAGTGATTCATCTTCCCAGGCTATCTGTTGCCCTTGGTCGCTGTTATCACTGAGCTGTAATTGCCTGGTTTTACACATGGCTGCACGGCTGCCCAGCCTGCCGGTAATAAGACGGTAGGTAGAAATACAGTAGACATGGGGAGAAGAGAAACAGAAATAATGAGCTTAGTTCTCAAACTCTCCAGATGCAGTATAAAACAACTGAAGAAGAGTGGGGGCCGCAGCACGTCCTGATTTACTCTGCTGTTTGAGCTCTCTTGAGAGCTTTAGATTCTTATGATTGGCCAGGTTGAGTTTTTGGCAGTGATGCAATGGCATGGTCATAACGTTGGATGTAGAGATTTTTGCTAGTGTAGACAGATATCTCTAATTGTTGACTTGCTGTGAAATGGCAGTTCCTGCGGTGGGTAACCAGCAGTGATAGAACGATATTGTCTAATTAACAGCCGCGTTAGCTCTCCCTTGTGTCCGTTCCGAAATCTTCCAATGGCATTGTCAATGAATAATGCATAATGCACTTTTTCTAGTGTTGAACTTTTGTAGTAGATAGATTTTGAGTAAACGTTGTGTTGAAATCATTTGATTTTATGGAAGAATTATTTTATGCTCACCAAGGCTGCATCAAAAATACAGTACTAAAAACAGTAATATTGTGCATTTGCAACAGTTTTTTTGAGAATGTGCGAGTTAAAATTTGATGTGGTCGCATTTGTGCGAGTGCATGGTCTGCGCTACTCTTAAAGTGTCTGCTCCATACAGCTCGCTGCTGAGCCGCGGCACATTGTAGCAGGAGTCAGATCTTACTGATCACGTGAAGAGAGGTGCTTTCATTGCAAGCGCTTCAGGTGTAGAGCCTGGTTTATACTTGCCTCGTCAGCATGAGCGCGAAGGTGCGTGCAGCGCATGGCAAAAATGATGCGAATATTGAGGAAATGATGGCAGACGGAGGATTTTGTTTTCAAGCTAAAGTAAAAGACCGCTTCTTAAACAGAGAAGGTGAACATGTTTGTATTCTTGTGGAAAAAAAATGCAAGTCCTGTCACCAACAGACAGTTTTACTTTTCTTTTTGTTTTCGTTTTGAAAAGCTTGTTATCTTTGCTGTTTACCTCATGTTATGCTATGGAAGCTTTCTTTATTTTTATTTTTTTATTTATTTGATTCCTCTGTGTTTGCTAAACATTCTGTAATTTATTAGTCAGTATATAATATAGCATGTGGTGTATGCCATGCCTTATTTTTTTTTGTTAATAAACGTTATGTAAACTAGTTTGTCATTGTAGCCTACTGTTTTATTGTTGTTGCGCTTTTTAATTAAGAATAACAATTAATCCATCTTTTCTTTTAGTCTTAAAAAGTGAAAGGTGTATTAGCAAAACAGATAATTATCTTTTCTTGTAAAACGTGACACCAAGATCGGAAATTCGCAAAAACACCAAGATTCGCAAAAGGCCGACACAGCAAAAGAGGAACTCCTGTTCACAAAACTAAAATCACAAATAATACTGATGAAAAAGAATGGGTTGAATGTTGAACACTTTTGTTACCATTTAGCCTAATAAACTATAATAAAAGTTCACCAACATGCATTGATTAATCCCATGTTGTAGCAAAAAAAAAAAAAAAAAAAAATTGCGACCAAATTATATGCTCTTGCGACCAACTGAGAAAGTTAGTCGCAAAAGAGCGACCAGTGGGAAGAATGAGTCAAGAGCCCTGTGTTGATTTGGAGCTTAAGTAACATTCCTTCTTCTTCTTCTTCTTCTTCTTCTTCTTCTTCTTCTTCTTCTTCTTCTTCTTCTTCTTCTTCTTCTTCTTCTTCTTCTTCTTCTTCTTCTTCTTCTTCTTCTTCTTATTATTATTAATGTTGAAAACCACTGTGCTTAATAGCGTGGCTTAATTTTTTTCAGAATTTTTCATGAATAGAAAGTTCTAAAGGAGAGCATTTATTTAAAATGGTATTTACTGTCAATTTTTTATTAATTGAATGCATCCTTTCTGAATGAGTGTTAATTTCTTCTGAAAATATTTTAATAATATTTTTATTATGAGAAAATATTTATATTTTATTTAGTGCTGTCAAATGATTAATCGCGATTAATCACATCAATAATAAAAGTTTTTGTTTACATAATATGAGTGTATATTGTGTATATTTATTATGTATATATAAACACAAACACGTATGTATATATTTAAGAAAAATATACTGTTTATATATTAAATATATTTATATATAATATAAAATATAATAATATAAATATATACATGTATATACATATATGTATATACATATATGTATATACATATATGTATATACATGTATGTATGTGTGTATATATATATATATATATATATATATATATATATATAAAATAAACACAGTACATACACATACATATAGTATGTAAACAAACACTTTTAATTTGGATGCGATTTAATCACGATTAATCGTTTGTCAGCACTAATTTTATTGTTGTTTTAAATTTTTATATATTTTTGGTATTTTTTTTATGCATTTGAGATGCAAGAGCTATATTTAATTGTTCATGGATTATATTGCTGTATTCATTGAAATATGTTATTGAACTTTATGACTTTTATGACTTTTCTCATTCATCTACAGGTGCATCTCAATAAATTAGAATGTCGTGGAAAAGTTCATTTCAGTAATTCAACTCAAATTGTGAAACTCGTGTATTAAATAAATTCATTGCACACAGACTGAAGTAGTTTAAGTCTTTGGTTCTTTTAATTGTGATGATTTTGGCTCACATTTAACAAAAACCCACCAATTCACTATCTCAACAAATTAGAATACTTCATAAGACCAATAAAAAAAAAAAAAAACATTTTTAGTGAATTGTTGGCCTTCTGGAAAGTATGTTCATTTACTGTATAGGTACTCAATACTTGGTACGGGCTCCAATTGCTTTAATTACTGCCTCAGTTCGGCGTGGCATGGAGGTGATCAGTTTGTGGCACTGCTGAGGTGGTATGGAAGCCCAGGTTTCTTTGACAGTGGACTTCAGCTCATCTGCATTTTTTGGTCTCTTGTTTCTCATTTTCCTCTTGACAATACCCCATAGATTCTCTATGTGGATCAGGTCTGGTGAGTTTGCTGGCCAGTCAAGCATACCAACACCATGGTCATTTAACCAACTTTTGGTGCTTTTGGCAGTGTGGGCAGGTGCCAAATCCTGCTGGAAAATGAAATCAGCATCTTTAAAAAGCTGGTCAGCAGAAATTTCTTGGTAAACGGGTGCAGTGACTTTGGTTTTCAAAAAACACAATGGACCAACACCAGCAGATGACATTGCACCCCAAATCATCACAGACTGTGGAAACTTAACACTGGACTTCAAGCAACTTGGGCTATGAGCTTCTCCACCCTTCCTCCAGACTCTAGGACCTTGGTTTCCAAATGAAATACAAAATTTGCTCTCACCTGAAAAGAGGACTTTGGACCACTGGGCAACAGTCCAGTTCTTCTTCTCCTTAGCCTAGGTAAGACACCTCTGACGTTGTCTGTGGTTCAGGAGTGGCTTAACAAATTCCTTGACACGTCTGTGTGTGGTGGCTCTTGATGCCTTGACCCCAGCCTCAGTCCATTCCTTGTGAAGTTCACTCAAATTCTTGAATCGATTTTGCTTGACAATCCTCATAAGGCTGCGGTTCTCTCGGTTGGTTGTGCATCTTTTTCTTCCACACTTTTTCCTTCCACTCAACTTTCTGTTAACATGCTTGGATACAGCACTCTGTGAACAGTCAGCTTCTTTGGCAATGAATGTTTGTAGCTTACCCTCCTTGTGAAGGGTGTCAATGATTGTCTTCTGGACAACTGTCAGATCAGCAGTCTTCCCCATGATTGTGTAGCCTAGTGAACCAAACTGAGAGACCATGTTGAAGGCTCAGGAAACCTTTGCAGGTGTTTTGAGTTGATTAGCTGATTGGCATGTCACCATATTGTAATTTGTTGAGATAGTGAATTGGTGGGTTTTTGTTAAATGTGAGCCAAAATCATCACAATTAAAAGAACCAAAGACTTAAACTACTTCAGTCTGTGTGCATTGAATTTATATTATACACGAGTTTCACAATTTGAGTTGAATTACTGAAATAAATGAACTTTTCCACGACATTCTAATTTATTGAGATGCACCTGTATAATTAAGTAGGAGGTGTATGTATATGCCTGGATAGAAAATAGCAGAATGAATGCGCTACCAACATGGCCATCAAGTGAACTGACTTGCTCTAAATGGACTTTGATACGCCTCAGTTGCTATGCATCGACCAACATTGACATCTATTGCTTAGCAAACCACACAGGGAACAACTGATATCCCAATATGGGGAAAAAACTATTTAAGATTCTATCCAAGCAGTACATGACCCACTCGAATCCATTAGGGCTCTTGATGTCTGAGAAACACACTTTCTGTGGTTGGCTTATTAGCTTCTGTGCTGCTTATTTACTTTAGTAAGCCATAGGCTACCGAAGAAGCAATGTTTCGAATTATGGTTATGTTTAATTATGTTTTCCTGGTATTGAGGATGTGAATTGAATGTCCTGACTGAATGGAAGTGATACCTTACGGCTCAAACCCTAAAACATTTTTCTCTTTAATGGCTCATTCAGGGTAGGCCAAGGTTTTGATTGACAGCCAAATTCTCCGGTGTAGCCAGAGGAGAGGCAAGGGCTCAGCTGGATTGTTTTCCGTGGCTTAGGTTCCAATTCCCAGCGCGCCGTTTGGCAGAAGGGATCCACTTTGCCGTCAGTAAACTGTGACCATGTCTCAGGGCTCTGATCTTTTAATGCCTAGTCCCAAGAACTTTCCATTTGGAGTCACTGATCCAAAACCGAAAGGGTTTTTTCTCTGTGTTTATATAAATTGCAGCCCACAAAGCAATCATTTGAGTTACAGGTCTTGTCATAGGCATCATCAGTCTTTTGCTTTCGGCTGTGTGGTAGTGCACTTGGGTCTCTCTTGCCCTAGAGTTGTGACTCATGAGTTATATTAACAGAAGGTGAACATTGCAGCTCCTCTCAATATGGATTATTTCCTCAATCAGCTTTGGGAATGAGCTGCACCTTTGCCAGTTAATGGGGAGGAATGAAGGAGTTTGCTGGTTAGTGCGAAGCTGTGGGCGCTTATCACGGTGCGCAGTGTAGACGCTCGTGGAAAGGATGATGTTTCGACTATATATTTAGTTTATATTTGTTATAAATGAGATTTATTTACTTAATTGTGCTGCCTGAGCATCTTTTTCCAGTCTCTCTCTCTTTCCCTTAAGTTGAAATGAAGCATTAAGCCCTTTAATGGGTTGCAGAGTGACACAACCATTACCCATAAGGCCACTCTTGCCGTAAAATTCGCCACTTTGTAAAAACATGTAAATATCTCTCAACTTTTTACAGCAGAAAAGCTGGTTAAAATGAGATGAATGAAGAAAAAAATATGCAAATTATGTGCAAAAAAAAAAAAAAAAAAAACCTTGAAGGGAAATTATTTTATATCACAGCCGCATCTTTGTCTGACAGTATGTTTATACAAACGTGTTAGTTCAGTGACTCATTCATTGTCGCCTGAATAATTAAATGGGTGGAATTAATTTCATGGATTAATACAGCAGAAGTGAATTTAACTCATATTTATGGTTGCAAATATCTCAGAAAAGTGGTTGCATTTTAGATCACTGCATATGGCACATCTGAACTGAATCTTATAGAAAGTTTCATGCAGAAGTTAATGTCCTAAAGACCCTATAAAGTGAGGTATATTTTTTTCTCTAACACTTGCTTTCTCTTTTCTATCTATATTCTATCTGTTTGTTTTCTTTTATTTATAATTAATAATCTTGACCCTCTAATACTAGCTTTTTATATTATTTTTCTATACTATCTACTTGTTTTCTTTTTATTTATTATTAGTGCTGTCAAACGATTAATCGCGATTAATCGCATCCAAAATAAAGTTTTTTTTTTATGACTGTATACTGTTTATATGACTGTATACTGTTTATTTATTATGTATATCAGGGCTCCAAACTGTGACTAAAACGGTCGCATTTGCGACCAAAAATATTAATTTGCAAGTGAAGTTTTTGCTGAGGTCGCCACTGGCGACTATATATATTTACATGTTATGACTTAAAAATTTGCACGTAATGCCTTTTTTCCTGATTGTTTTCCCATCACATCTTTTATGTCACGTATTAAACTGAGACGATGCGCATCAAAGTTTTAGTGGAAAAAAGATTTTCAAACGGTGCTCATCTCTGCAGCACAGCAGCATTGACGAACACCTGCTAAACGCAGCTCAGTTGTGCAGCGCAAGACATTGGAATGACGGAGACGTGCAAGTAAAAGTGCACAAAAGCAACGTCTATTTCATGCACAACTTGAACAAACTACAACAGGTAAAGCTGTCAGCTGTGTGCATATTGGCAATATCATTAACAATTTTCGTTTATAATCATTACTAATATGGCTTCTTATCAAGATCGTCTGGTGTGTTCTGTTAATGCGTGAACTTATTATTTGAAGCATAGGCTACTTGCCGTCCAGTAATCGCAAAAAGCTTTGTGATTTGTTAATTTTTAATAAACAAATCGCAAAAAGCTTTGTGATTTGTTAATTTTTAATAAACAGTATCGGCTTTAAAATTATGCCAAATTCATAATGGAATTCAAACAATAAATACGGTTTTGGCACTCTTTAATGCGGCAGGTGCGGTCGCTTTAGCACCTCAGTTCAAGCGGCAAGTGAACCCATTATATCTTTATCTTTACTAGTACTATAGTACATAATGAACATGAATTAACATCAAAAAGTAAGCTATTTTATAAGAGAGCCTGCAGTACAACTTATCCTACTGAAATGTCTCACGTAAAAGCTCATTCAGTGTTTCAAACTGCAGAAACGTGTAAAGCTTGTAAACATTGCAACGTTATATACATTTACCTCAGAATAACCATTCGGTGTCCATAAGCTCATCAGTCAGCTAGAAAAATAACTGTAAAGAGGAGTATGTTGCTATATGCGCTATTACATATTAATATTTTTACTTAACCTGTTATCTACATGATTCAACTTGACCTATAAAATTTTACTAATCAACAAAAACAGACTGAATACATATGAAGACATATGAGAACATTTATAGAATGCATTGAGAAGGAGCATAAAAAAACTCAGTGGCCAAGTGATGTTTATGGTCCATATTGGTACAGATTCTGTCTAATGAACAGTTTTTTGTGACTGTATATTTGAAGTTGGAAAAGACATTGTTCCCACTTTAAGTGAACCTTAGTTCCCAGGTCATCTACAAGATGGATTAAAATGCTGATAAAGTCAAGAAAAAATGAGACAAACACATGACAGTATTATTGAAATGTTAAAATGTAAAATAATAATAATAATAATAATGCAGGGCTTGCAAAATTTCAAAATCCCTGGTAGCCCTTCGGGCAGGTACTCTTCAGATTTTGGTAGCCCGAAAACTAGTCCAAATAAAAAAAAAAAAAAAAAAGACCTTTTTTTTTAAATATAGAAAATCAGATAGGAGTCTCAATGCCAATCAAAAATATTTTCAATACACAAATATCAACAAATATAAAGGAAGGAATTTTATTTCACTATTTACAGGGTATCTGCAGGATTTTAAAAATAAATTTAAGGCAATTTATGAACCTTTTTAAGAGCTGCACAAGTAAAATGAACACAGTATGAGCAGGGTTGGACAACCAGTGTTGCCAACTTAACGATTTTGTTGCTAAATTTAGCAACTTTTCAGACTACCCTAGCAACTTTGTCTTCCCAAATCACCTAGCAACAAATTTAGCAATTTTTAAAATTTATTTGGCAACTTTTTGCAACTTTTGATAAGTGACAATAAAAAGGTACATATTTTCCATCCAAATTACACAAAAAGAGGAAACCAAAGATGCCTAGCAGTACACACATCATGTGAATTGAGTTTGCTGATGTTTGCAATTGTTCAATTTAAGATACACTTTATTAATAGCTTGTACTTGCGATTGTTGATCAGTTAGTACAATGCAAAAGAGTCTAGTAATTTTCCAGGGCATTATTATCCATTGTAACCCTGTAACTCGAAAACACAATGCGTAATTTAAATTGCAGGTAAAAGAACAATATGGAAAATTCTTTCATATTAACATACTGTAGTAGATTGTGCCCTATTTTTACAGACTTTTCTTTGAGTGTAGCATACTAACTATCTACTAATACACTGCTTAAATTGTTGAGAATGTGTAGTATAGTTTACTAGCTATTAAAAAAACCTAAATTGTAATCATTCAAAAATGTGTAAGCGTTCAATAATTTATTGTATTTAAAAATACAGTTATTTATATTTTAATATTATATTATGCATAGTATTTTACAAACAAATCTAAATTAACATATTTAAAATATATATTTTTGCTGAGATTTGATGATGTGACAATTTTGCGCTGTGATTATGCAATGACATCATCACGCAATGACATCACAATGTCGTTTAGCAACTTTTAGCAACAAATTGACCTTCCTCTAGCAACTTTCTCTGAAAATTAGTTGGCAACACTGTGGACAACGCCTATGGTAACATACAGTATTAAGCCATAAAATGACATGATTTAAAGTTCAGATACAGGTTTTCACAAAAACAAAAATCTTATACAACAGCATTTCAGCCTTTAGACCATTTTTATGAAAAGGGATAAATCAAGTATATAAATTATTATATTAATTTAAAACGAATAAATTTTACTGTCTTGATTTGTTTAGATTTTTAGAAGGCACATTAACTTCTTTTCTCATTTACAACTCTATGTGTTTGCTGTGTAAAAACATGGGTCAATATTTGCATTGATCTGACCGTAAACAGCAAGAAAGGCTTATTGGAAATGCAAATTCATTCTCTTTAGGAGTGGCTTAATATAGCGGTTTTGCTCAGAGAAACTCCCTGTTAGCGGCTGTACACAAAGCAGCACCGTCCGCGCTCATAAACGCTGCTTTATCAGCCATTATAGGTAAGATGAAATAAAAATGCCAAAGACACATTTCTGTGGACAGTCGGTTCCCTTCAGATACATTCACATAAAGACATCTGCGCCGCGTTTTGACTTGAAACATGCAGCGCTCATATTTATTCAATTGCATCATTGACTTTTGAAGTTTAATCCAGCTGTATAGCGGTTCTTGGCTTTCCGTGTTCAACTGTAAGACCTTTTGAAATTATAGTTAAGACATTTCTTATACCATTTAACGTATTTAAAACTTTTTATGGCCTTAAGTTTGATACAACTAAATTGAAGAGTTTTTAAGGACCCGCGGGAGCCCTGTATTTAAGGTAGCTCGTTGGGCAGGGCATGATACATTTTGGTAGCCCGACTGGAAAACAATAGCCCCGGGACGTCGGGCTAGCGATTTTGCGAGCCCTGTAATGATAATAATGATGATAATAATAATAATAATAATAATAATAATAATAAATTAAACACGTTTATTCTGTGGCACCTAAAAAAATAATTTGGCGCCTACGTTTTTTTCTTATAGGAGCCAATGGCTCCTTACTCATTTTTTTTTTTTGTCTGGAGCCCTGTATATAAATACACACACATACAGTATATATTTTGAAAAAAAATTACATTTATATGTTTTTATTTTATTTTATTTTATATTATATATAAATGTTTAATATATAAAAACAACATATTTTTCTTAAATATATACATGCATGTTTATATTTATATATACATAATAAATATACACAGTACACACTCATATATTATGTAAACAAAAACATTTATTTTGGATGAGATTAATCATTTGACAGCACTATTTATTATAAAAGAAATTGACCCTCTAACACTAGCATTCTTATTCTTTTTCTATTCTACCTACTTAGACTCTTTTGTTGGTTTGATTGCTTCTATTGTCCTCATTTGTAATTTGCTTTGGATAAAAGAGGCTGCAAAATGACAAAATGTAATATTTTTTTTTTTTTTTTTTTTTTGCATGTAACTGCTAAAAGTGTCACACAAACATTCAGATAATCATTTAACACTGATTTTCTTCCGAAAAAAAGAAAACAATTGTGGAGGTTTTAGACTCCTCAGTGTTACGAAACACGTGTGCTGACGAACACGGTGTAGGAAGAGGAAATTAAGCTAATCTCCCAATGTTTATTTTGGCTCCAGAAAGAAAATTGTGTGGCGCAGCAAACAGGATTTGTCCTTCGTTTCCCATCATATCTCAGCAAAAGTGTGTTTGTCAAGGAGCCGTAGGCTTACATGGAGAGCACCTTTATGATGCAACACCACCTACCTGTCCTGTTAAATCCTCTTTCTTTGAGTCAGCTAGGCAGGGGTCCAGTCGCCCTGACCACACATGCCAGTTCCCCCTAACCTTTCCTCACTCGCAGTCGTGCACCACGCACACAACTCCCTTCACAGCAAGAGACTGAAGTGCACTCTATCACTTTGGCAACTGCACTTTATCAGTGTGTCGGCCCGGAAATCAAAGGCAGGTCATTTGTCCTCAGGCTGCGCATGTTTACTTTGAGTTGTTGCTCTCGCACCCACCCACACAAAAAATAAACTGAAATTCAAGCAACCGATGTACTCACGGTTCAGTCAGAGGGGCGATTAGGCCGTGCTTCAGTGGCAGTGTTTGAAGAGGGAGGAAGTGATCATTTGTGCTGAAGCGATAGACTAGTAGAGATACAGATAAAAACAGATAAATCCCTCAAAGAATTTTACATGAACCATATGCTGTTTTTTTATTGTATTACTCAAACATTTTATTTTTAGGATTTTTTTTTTTTTTTCAATTTGTATTTGATTTTAATTTGCAGTTTGCTGTTGAAAACTAAATTTATATTAAGTATTACTTTGGTATTTTATTACTTTAAGTAATCATGAGGACTGATGATAAATACAATGTTAAACTTCATAACACATTTCAGTCCTCTTTATAAAATGCTGTTATTTACACAATACCATTTAAAAGGTTGGGGTTGGTGAGATTTTTTTTTTTTTCAGTTTGTTTTATTTATTATTATTTATTTAGTTAGTTTAGTTATTTGAAGTCCTTTATCCTCACTGAGGCATTTATTTGTTTGTAAATGCAGAAGAACAGTAATATTGTGAAATATTGCAATGTAATTTTTTTTTCTATTAGATTTTTAGGTTACACTTTATTTTGATAGTCCACTTTAGACTTTCTACTATCTATAAGGAACTTTGTAACTACATGTCAACTAATTCTCATTAATTCGCAACTACATGTCTACTAACTGTCAGAGTAGACTGTTAGGTTAGGTTTAGGATTAGTAGAATAAGTTGACACATACCTGCAAAGTTTCTCATAGTCAGTATGTTGTATGTTGTGGATGTATCAAAATAAAGTGTTAGAAGTTATTTAGCAGACAGTCTGCTAATACTCTAATGGCTGCTAGTTGACATGTAGTTGCAAAGTAACTTACTGTAATGTCTAAAGTGGACTATCGAAATAAAGCGTTACCGATTTTTATCCTAATATGTGACCCTGGACCTCAAAACAAGGGTCAGTTTTTTAAAGTTGAGACTTATACTAGGGCTGGTAATTTAACGCATTATTTAGATTAATTAATTACGGTGAAAAACAACGCGTTAAAATTATTAACACATTTAATGCACTTGCCCCGCCCTAGACCTATATGGGTCATCTGACATTTCATACAGTTGATTGATGACAAATATGATGCAGGGCAACAACTCACAGCGTGATGGAGCCTAGAGAACGTACTTAGAATGTTCCTAAAATTCAAGATATGGTGCAAAAATGCCCGTTTGAATTTTTGTCTCATATTTACATCATATAGTTAAGCAATATCACACGAGCAATAGGCTAAGTGCAATATCACACGAGTGCAAATGTGATACTGGTCTTATACAACAGTTCAGTAAATAAGAAGTTAATATTGTGTTATTTTAGAGACAAAATGTTGTCTGTTTTGCTCAATTTTGCCAACGAAAACATAAAGACAAAGCAGAACTGTTCGTCTCTGAGCATTTGATTTCTTAATGCATGTTTTGAACGAATTGGGTGAACCATTTGGTGTGTTGAACCATTGGCCATATTAGGCGCGTTGGATTTGAAGTGGCGCTGCACAGATTGATCGGTGTATGACGTCAAAGTACCGCGAGAGCCATTCAAAAGCGTATAGGAGCCGTCTGCTCTCTATAGCTCTTGCGGTACTTTGATGTTACACACCGATCGGTCTGATGGCGATGATCTGCTTCAAGTCGAACAAGCCTAATGATTCAGTGGACCATTCATAAAGAACCATTTACTTCACTCCTGAATGAATCAGCCATTTGAACGAATCAAATGAATGAATAAATGACTCGATGACTTAATCATTAAAACATTTACCACCACCTACTCTCAGTTTTAGTTTATTGTTTAGAGTATCATTTCATTAAAGAAATAATTTCATATTTCAATAGTAATAATAATAAAATTAATAAAATAAGTTATTAAAGGTATAGTTCACCCACCCAAAAATGACAATTGTGTTGTCATTTACTCACCCTCATGGTCCAAAAGGGTATATGTAATAAATTTTATCAAACAAAATATTTCTTGCTGAAGCTACTTTTTGTAATGTCTGTTTGATGCTTTACACAACAATGACTTTAAATTAAATTATCTTTTGGGAGTAATTTCTCAGCCAAATTTGATGTGCGATTAATTTGTGATTAATTAGATTAATTAATCACCACATGTAATTAGTTAGATTAAAAATTTTAATCGCTTACCAGCCCTAATTTTATACATCTCCTGAAAGCTGAATAAATAAGCTTTCCATTGATGTATGGTTTGTTAGGATAGGACAATATTTGGCCGAAATGCAACTATTTGAAAATCTGGAATCTGAGGGTGCAACTTTGAAATCGCCTTTAAAGTTGTCTAAGTGAAGTTCTGAACAATGCATATTACTAATCAAAAATTAAGTTTTGATAATGTTTACGGTAGGAAATTTACAAAATATCTTCATGGAACATGATCTTTACTTAATATTACTTAATATAATATATGATTTTTGGCATAAAAAATAAATTATGACAAATATACCTGTGCTACTTATGACTGGTTTTGTGGTCCAGGGTCACACATATTTTAAAATGTCATTTATTAAATTTTTAGCAGCCATTACTCCAGCCTTCAGTGTCACATGGTTTATCAGAAATCATTCTAATATGCTGATTTTGTGCTCAAGAAACATTTCACCTTATTATCAATGTTGAAAACATTTGTCCTTTTTAATATTTGATAAGGATTCTTTCAATAGACAGCTCAAAAGAACAGCACTTATTTGAAAAAGTATTTTTTTTTTGTAACTGTTAAAGTCTTCACTGACTCTTTTGATAAATTTTATATATCTTTGCTGAATAAAAGTATAACCCCCCCCCCCCTTCGATTAGATCATATTAAAGGAGCCTGAAAGGAACATATGAGGTTAATTTAAAAATTACTCCTATTATTATATACTTGTATATCAGCTTCCTGATAGTGCAGCTTCCTCTGGTGTTATGAGACTGCTGGATTATTGCTGCCTCTCTCACCTCTACACCTCCTTAATATTGAAATCCTTCATATTTGGCTTAGAATCTGAGTCAGGGTTGGTTTATAAAAGTGAGTGTTTGATACCACAGCAAGATTTCTATATTCATTATTTCCTGCTCTGTATTTTAAATTATGTCCCTTTCAATGAAGGAGTGGGGAGCGGTGTTGAAAACAGTAGGCTATCATTTGGAAAAGGGCCTCATATATATATATATATATATGTCATCAGAATTGTTGGTACCCTTGGTAAATATGATCAAAGAAGGCTGTGAAAATAAATGTGCATTGTTAATCCTTTTGATCTTTTATTTAAAAAAATCACAAAAATCTAAGCTTTCATTGGAGAGTAAGAATTTAAAATGGGGAGAAATATCATTATGAAATAAATGTTTTTTTCTCAAATACATGTTGGACACAATTACTGGTACCCCTAGAAATTCTTATGAGTATTCACAATTTTGAGCACACCAGCATGATTATGAACATGAAATTATCCAGCCACGGCTTCCTGTTTCACAGAAATATAAATAGGAGGGAAAACAAAGGCCAAATTCCAAATTAATCATCCATCACATTGAGAAAAACCAAAGAATATATTTCTGATGTGCAGCAAAAGATAATTGAGCTTCACAAATTAGAAAGTGACTTTAAGAAAAGAGCTAGAGCAGTGAAAATTCCCATTACCACCATCAGGGTAATAATTAAGAATTTCCAATCAATAGAAAATGTTACAAATCTGCCTGGAAGAGCACATTTGTCAATATCATCCTAATGCACGGTGAGGAGGAGAGTTTGACTGTCTAAAGACTCTCCAACGACCACAGCTGGAAAATTGCAGAAAAAGGTTGAGTTTCAGGGTCAGAAAACCTTAAAAAAAAAAAAAAAAAAAAAGATCAAACAGCACCTACATCACCACATGTTGTTTGGGAGGGCTTCAAGAAAAAAATCAAGAAAAGAAAGTACTTTCACCAAAAAACAATCTCCAGCATATTCAGTTGTCAGACTCGACTGGAACTTCAAATGGGACTGGCTTCTATGGTCAGATGTAACTAAAAATGAGCTTTTTAGCAGCAAACACTCAAGATGGGTTTGGTGAATGCAGGGATAAAAAGTACCCATGTGTACAATGAAATATACTGCTGTATTTTTTAATGTTGTGGGCCTATATTTCTGCTGGAGGTCCTGGACATCTTGTTTAGATACATGGCATCACTGGTTCTATCAAATACCAACAGAAAAAACTGACTCTGTTAGAAATCTTATAATGGGCCATGTTTGGATCTTCCAACCGCACAATAATCCAAAAACATCTTAAAAACAACACAAAAATGGGTCACTGGGCACAAAACCAAGCTTCTGCTATGGCCATTCCAGTCCTCTGACCTGAACCCTGTAGAAAATGAGTGAGGTGAACTGAAGAGAAGAAGCACCGTCATGGAGCTGGGAATCTGAAGGATCTGGAGTGATTCTGGATGGAGGAATGGTCTCTGATCTCTTGTCAGGTGTTCTCTAACCTCATCAGGCATTATAGGAGAAAACTCCTATACTATTTTGGCAAATGGATGTTTCAAAAAGTATTGAATAAAAGGGTACCTTTAATTGTGTCCAATGTGTATTAGAGAAAAACATTTATTTCATAATGATATTTCCCCCCCATTTTAAATTCTTATTCTCCAATGAAAGGTTAGATTTTTGTGAATTTTTTAAATAATAGGTCAAAAGGATTAACAATGCAGGTTAATTTCCACAGCCATCTTTGATCATATTTACCAAGGGTACCAACAATTCTGACCACGTGTGTAGATTAGAGCAGTTAGCAACTGCCCAGTAAATTCCTAGCAACAACTCTGAACACATTAGCAACTATCTAGCAACAAATCAGGACACTTTACTGCTGGTGAGTTTTGCACTACTCACATGTACTTCAGTTAATGTATAAATCTAGATCATTCTTATATTGTGAAATGTTTCTTTTTTGCATTTGGGTAAACATGCATCCTTTTCATGCAAAGAGAGCATCTGACATCTGACTGCAATAGTACGACTAGACTAATAGTCTTTCTGATGCTGTTATGAAAGATTGCTAAACTTGGCAGGCAGCTCGTTAATAGTCTCTGAAGTCGTGATATTTTCTGCCTCACCATCTGTGGTGTTTTCTTCTTTCTCTCTCTCTCTTTTTTTCCTTAAAGCTCTCCTTCCTGTCAATAATGTCACTTAGCGTTCTGAAGGTGATTTGTCCCTGGGACATTCGGTGGTTTAATACTGACTAAGCAAGAAAAACTCTCAGAATACCAGACCAGGACGTGACAAGATTTCACTCCTGGTTCATTTTGCTGTCGACAAGCGTTGCAGTTTCCATCTCTCATGGCATGCTTTAGATTGTAACACACAGTGAAATTTATGATATCCATTAAACACGCTCTATAACTCGGGTCGTTTAGTCTATCTCTCCTGGTTTGCACCAATCAACATTCAGACACCAAAAGGTCTTTAGAACTGTTTATCTGGGGTGAAAAAACCCATTATATATGTGCATGCAGTCGAGAATTAACACATGCCAAGCACCCAATGCATTAAAAATTTAACTTTCTTCAATGAATAAAACAGTTACTTGCTAGTGATCAATAATTTTGTTAGGAAATGCAATATTGCATGGTCTAAGTCAAGCTATTAAAATGATAATGTTCTACTTTCTAATTTAAGTTGTTTGCACAACTTGTTTTGTTAGTTGATGCATTAGGTATTGTGAACTAACAATAAACAACATTTATCAACCTAAGTTAAAGGGTTACTCCACACCAAAATGAAAATTTTGTCATTAATCACTCTCCCTCCATGTTGTTCCAAACCCATAAAAGCTTCGTTCGTCTTCGGAAAACAATTTAAGATATTTTGGATGAAAACTGGGAGGTTTGTGACTGTCCCATTGACTGCCAAGTAATTATCACTGTCGAGGCCCAGAAAAGTATGAAAAGCATTGTCAGAATAGTCCATCTGCCATCAGTGGACTATTCTAACGAAGCTTTCACGGGTTTGGAACGACATGGGGGTTAGTGATTCATGACAAAATTTTCATGGTGGAGTAACCCTTTAATGGTCATTTTTAAAATAAATGTTGGTTATTGTTAATGCTTGTTCCTTCATTATATATTAATATAAAATTAAAATGTATTGGTATATGTGGAAATTAACATTTAACATCATTAAAAATACAGTAAATGGTTTTTAAATAATATTTGGCATTATCTAATGTAATTGAATTTAACCTTATTGAAAGTGTCACCTGTGGTTTAAACAAAACGCATAGATTTTTTTTCTTTACTATTTTTCTCAAAATTCAATCATGTTGTGATACCTGTGTGTAATATTTTTCATTTAGCAACAAAAACAAATGTATGGTCGGCGTCGATAGCCTTGTGGGCAGTGCGCTGACATACAGCACCGTTGCGCTACGGGCGTCCCGAGTTCGATGCCCAACTTGAGGACCTTTCCTGATCCTGCCCCCTATCTCTCTCCCACTTCATTTCCGATCAGTTCTTATCTGTCCTGTCATAATAAAGGCAAAAATGCCCAAAAAAAACAAACAAATATATGAGGAATATAATTATAATGTATTAACGTTTGTTTGTTTGTTTGTTTTACAGAGAGACAGTATATGATGCATAAATTTAAAAACAAGTGTGAACAGGATCCGTAGCTGAAATGCCAACAAATCAGTTCGGCAATAATATGGAAACACTAAATAATCCCATTGTCATGTGGACAAAAATACATGTTGTTTATAAAAACTATGCAAAATACAATTTTACGGCCTACTGTTGGCAAAAATGTAATTGTAGACCTTATGTTTGTTTTTGTGTTTTGTGCACCGCACTCTATTTGGATCTCTCAGCAGGGGGGTCGTCAGGCTCGAAGGTTGGCCGCCCTCTCAGTGAAAACACACAACCGATGGCCTGACGAGCACACGGGGATGTAATGAGTCTTCCAGACATGCTGTTTTCTGCTTTATTACCATCCTTCCCCACTCGTGATTCATAGCCTTTTGTTTGCACCTGCCACAAAACGGCAAACAAGCCCTGCTTGCAGCATTTTGTTTTAGCCATTTTGTTGTTTAAACACCCCCTACATGCAGCCCGTATGTCATGGTATCCACCTCTCCACAAAATTTTCACATGCCTTTCTGCTGCTTTTTCCGCTCCCTCCCTCATTGGCCCTGTCTTTTTGCATCCTCCCCCCTTATTCCTCACTTCTCTTGTCTCCACAAGCCTCGGTAGAGAGAGAGAGAGCGAGAGAGAGAGCACATGTGGGGGTGGGGAGGAATCACAGCTGAATTAGTTGAGTCTCTCTGATTGGCTGAGAGTCTGGGTATTGTGGGTAAGGGGGGTGGTAGAGAGAGTGGGGCGGGCTGCATTTGTTTATTACATATTTCCCCCCCTTTCCCTTATCTCGTGTTATCACGGCAACAGCTCCTCCTATACAAACATAAAATAGACAGTGGAGGGGAAGTACCAGGCTCACTGACTGTATACAAGGGGAGTTGTGTGTGTGTGTTTGTATGTGTGTGTGTGTGCTGTCTGTCTGCCTGAGAAAGAGAGCCGTTTAATTTGTAGAGTGAACAGGGATATGCGTCAGTTCGTCCGTTGTATCCAAGACACTGCCGATGCCGCGTCCACAATCTGCTCAGCGTCACAGTTTCATCAGGCGAGAGGGTTTGGTGCTTGGCGACGCCACCACCAGAAGAGAGAGACAGGCAGAGAACGAGAGAAAAGCGAGGCAGCGCTGCTGCACTGATGCCTGTGCGCGCGTGTGTTTGAGCGTTTCAGTGTGGGGCTGCCGGCGGTCCGCTGCTCCTTAGTTACTCTGGCTTCTTGCTGCTGCTGTACGTCCTTCATCCTGTCTGCCTCTGACACCATGATTTTTTGTAATCACTTAGGCGAATACAAGAAGGACGAACTCCTGGAAGCTGCGAGGTGAGTACCTTTCCTCGTCACATTTCCCACTTTCCCATGATTCCGCTCCCTTGTACTGTTTCCATAGTCACTGTTTTCTTTTGTCTGTGCACATAGATGTGAATTAAGGCATGTGTCGGAGAAGGTGCCATCAAGGCCGGGGATTTCTTACTCAGTAGATGCATTTTTATATGTACATGTGATGGCCTGGAGGAAGCTAAAGAGTTTCCATTTAGCAGCAGAATGCTTTATTCCATGTGGTGAATTCGGTTTTAATTGGTTTCCGAGTGCTGCAGGTGAAACCACAGGAAGAGGATGCGAAGGAGATAGGGAGCTACCTGTTGTCCTAGGAAACTCCGCTTAACCAAACACCTGGGCCATGGTGAAACAAAACTGCCTCTGGAAACATTTGATACTTCTGCAATCCCAGCAGTCACTGCCTACGTCACAGCGAAAAGATGTTCTTTTTCATACTCTGGTCTACATCTCCGTTGGCTTTGCCCCCATTTTTATACTCCTGCCTTCAGGCACAGCCCGCAGCATGGATACAAATCAGGACTCTTGTTGTTTTAATGATCAAGAGAGAAAGGAACTACAAAGGCCTTGTAATTCTCTCCACCGATCATTAAGAACATGTACAATCACAGGGGGCTTCATTGTTATGGAATTTAGTTGATCTCGGTCCCCCCCTCCCTATGTAACCCTATGAATTGAGAATTGTTTGTAGAGACTTGCAGAATGGAAGATGGACGAAGCTGATAGACAGAAAAACAATTCGCAAGAAAGTCGGGTTTGACTTATGGCCTGCGCTCCTCTAAGTGGTAATCTCCTGAAGACCAGGATGCATCTGCAAACGCATCAAGAAGATTGATGACACCCTCCCATTTCTCAGCCTCCCTTCCCAGTTGTAATCTCCCAGCCAGTCTTATTTTCCCATGTTGGCAGCAGAGTGTGCATTTAAATGAAGGATCTTGTGTTGTTCACTGAAGCCAGTTATCTGTAGTTACTGGCAAGAGGAGACCAGAGCAACTACACAAACCTTACGGTTTTTGCGAGGCTTGACCTGAGGCGCCTCTAGAGTCTACACAAGTCTGTTTTTGCACGCTTGCAAGAACCTGACAGTTTCCAAAGATGGAAAACTTGATGTCGACATGTTCCACTACATTGTTCTGCAGCTAATATGTCTCTTTGCCATTGTTCATCTTTTGATTAGAGTGGCATCAGGCCCATCTTTGGCCCCAGATGGCACAAGGTTTTGGCCGTAGGTCTGTTATCTCTAACACTGTCATACTTGGTCACGCTTGGGCTGCTGGCGAGACGTAAAGGAGTCGCTGGCAGGTGCTGATGAGTCAAACCTCTGAAGGCCACAAGGCTGGAGCTCCAAGCTAAGGCTCACTCCAATTACTGCGGAAACTTTATATAGGGTATCTGCAAGTGCCGCTCCTAGGCATGTGATAAATTTATATTGAAGGTACACTGTCGGTTACTACTTTATGTTCCGTGAAGTAAACCACCGATAGATGCTGCTCATCTTATGTGCTCCTCCTCTTTTGGTTATGACTTTTATTCCCCCATCTCTCCTTTTATCCTTCACTCCTCATCTTCTCTGTGAAATTCACTGTGTTAGCTTGTTCGTTTTTACTGTTCCCCTCTGTTCTTTAAAAAACTGGTGCTTTGCTTCAGGAGCGGAAATGAAGAGAAGCTCATGGCCCTGCTCACGCCGTTAAACGTCAACTGCCATGCCAGCGACGGTCGTAAGGTAAGAACATTCACTGCGCCATAAACGCTTGACCACTGCTGGTGAAGACTCCATAGAGCTGTTAATATTCTCCTTCTGACAAACTTCCAAAATGGAATCAAGGTAGATACCATATTTAATAAAAATCTCTCAGCAGAGTTAATGACCCTAGTCTCAGTTAACTTCTGTCCAGGGTTATTACTGTTTTCTATTCTAATAGCATTTTTATGTTTTAAGTAGTGCTGTCAAACAATTAATCACGATTAGTCGCATCCCAAATAAAAGTTTTTGTTTACATAATATATGTGTGTACTGTGTATATGTATTATGTATATGTAAATACACACACATGCGCCTATATATTTAAGTCAACTGTGTTATATTTTTATATTAAATATATTTATATATAATATAAATTATGTAAATACATGTAAATATTTTCAAAATATATACTGTATGCGTGTGTATTTATATATATACATAATAAATATACACAGTACACACACACATATTATGTACACAAAAACTTTTATTTTGGATGCGATTAATCGCGATTAACCGTTTGACAGCATTAGTTTTAAGTAAAGGGTTTATGGTATAGCATGTATCAGAAACTAATACCTAAAAATTACTTTGTTCTGCATTTTCATCAGTTTTGCACTCATGAAAATGCATTTTAGTTTGAATTCAGTTTTTCCCAGTTCTATTAGTTTATATAATTATATATATTTTTTATTTCTGTTAACGAGAAATAATTAAATTTATTTAGTTTTTTTCATTTTCACACTAACACTGCTTATCGTTCCAACCAAAATAGAATTGATTCAAGTCAGCTATTGAGACATTGCCTTCATTTGCATATTTAATTAAATATGGTGTCTACCAGGTTTCATTCTGAGGAGTGCTGCATTGTTCCCTTCCCCTTGCATTAGCTTATTTGCAGTTGAAAATAAGTTTAATGTATGTCATCATCATCAAATTACAAGTAAAATTGAATGTGCAGGGTTGGGTTTAAAGCTGAAGCTAAGAAGCATCACTCTGAATTGTTATTTTAATTGGTTCATATTTAATCAAGTGCATCACTCAGGTAATTTATGTGGAACTGCCATTTAATTAGACTAGTTTGTGCTTTCGTTCTTGTGTATGAAATTCAGGGCTCAACATTTCACTTATCAGAGTTTTAGGTTTAGAGAAATATTGCTTGCATTAGGTTTAAAGATTAAAGCAAACCCTCAGTTTTTTTTTTTTGAATAAATACTACAGTTTACTTGCAGCAAGAATACTATCCTACACTTGACTCATTGTGTTTAATGTGAGCTTTAAATGGAGGTTATCTTGTTGATGTTGCATGATGCATGTGGACTTAGTTAAGTGTGTTTTCAGATCAGATATATCTATTTTAAACAAGACTTGTTTGAATTTTGTCAGCAGCGCATGTAAGACTGTGTACGACTTTTTCATCAATATTTGTCACTGAGGACAAGATTGGAGCAGTGAAATGGTTGCAGAAGAGTCCTAATCTCTCAGTAAGATCAAGGGCTTGATTTAGAGGAATTACTCTCAGCCAGTTCTGCATGTAGTCCTCATGCATATTTATCGAATATTGACTGATTTCCCAGGCGTGCTACCCAAAAGGTTTTTTTTTCTCTCTGCTTTGGTAAACATTTTAAGAAGAGTCTGTCTGCACACATGCACTCTCATCTCATATGCACTGTCTGTGACATTACTGAAAAGTGTTTAACAGAGATTGGTGCTTTATTGCATAATTATTCCCTTAATTCAGCTGAATGTGGCAGTAATAATTTTAGATTGCCAATGCAGTATATATAAGCACTCTGAAGGTTGCTGTGATGATTTGCCAGGTTTTTTTTTTTTTTCTTTTTGGTTTTTTTTCTTTCCTCAGTGCTGATCGGGATTAACAAATCACTGTCACTTGTGATTACAAGCCAAGACATTTTATTAAATCATTTTAAAGAAATCGCAGGACAGATTTCATTTTGTATGTCAGGTACCAATCCTCTAATTTCATAGATATTTTTAATACTTTATACAGTTTAAATGTCTGCAGATTTGAATGCAACTTAACATAGGATTTGGCTTTAAAATGTATTTTGCATCAGTGTAATGCTTAAAAAATAATACAGTATGTACACAAACATAATCCTAAAATGACTAACTGCAATTACGTGGTTGTATTAGATTGCATTTGTATCAATGTCTATTTTTTTTTTATATGAACAAATCTGATTTGAGCTATTACTTGTTTCCAGTTTCCTTGAATAGAATGCAATTGATGTCCAAAACATTTTAATGCAGTGCAGCGCTGCATGTTTAAAAACGTCTCTGTGCTGCTTACTGAGGTTTATTTTGCAACATTTATAACACAACATAAATGTTGTCCTTTTGATCAAAACATAGGCCATTTCACATTGCGCTAAGCATCCTTGTTTTTTTTTTTGTTTTTTTTTTTTTTTTTAAACAGCCTAGATTGAAATTCATCCCTGAACTTGTTTAACAAGGTCTCTATTCATCTTAAAACAGGTGAGTGGAGTAAAGGCTCACTGAGGATGTACCTGAGATTGGATTTTATCGACCCAAGGGCCCATATCTCGCCTGTCTGTGTTAGCGCCTCTAACAAAGTCTGATGCTCGTCACCTTAGTAATTTCAGAGAGTGTTTCTGTGTGAGATGCCGTCATTAGTAAAGGGATTACAGTATTTAGATGCATCTGATCTGTACCCTCTCGAATGAATCGCAATGGATTCAACCCACTCACAGAATAGACTGACATTGCATTTCGTGTTTAATAGATTTTGGTTCATGATGTGTAAGAATTTTACAGTCACCACGATGATGCTTATTCAAACACAAAGAGCTGGCGTGTGCATTATGCCCGGGATAATATTTAGCTCTTTTAGACTTAATGAAAAACCTCTCTTTCTGGGTCCATCTGATTTAGTTGGCTGTTTTGCTCTCCCAGGCAGCTTTATGGGTGTATAAAGATCAATCTAAGCTAATGTCAATAGTGGCTTCTGCCTGAATCACGGAGATGCCACTCTCCTGGCTTTTGTTGCTTTCTTTGCTTCTGAATGCAGCCCTTGGTGCACTCGCTACTTCATTAGATACAGAAAGACACCACAGGAAGAAAAGAGCATGTCAGGTCGCAAAGACCGAATCCTTTGTTTGTTTGATCTAATCAGAGGATACCTTCTTCTGTAGATCCACGAAGAGATGTTTCTCTATTGTCTGTTTACCTGGTTTTATTCTTCTCCGCTCTACAATGACGAGAAAGACCTTGGAAGCGTGTTATTTAGAGCTCTGTCCCTTTCATTTCATAGCCAATTTCATACACCTGATACTCTAGTCTCAACCATGAAAAGTGATTTGACTTACAGCGACCGCCAGCGCTGTTTAGAGACAGAGCCTTCCTCCACAAAACACCCCCGTCCTGTAACACTGAGCAGATTTTAGCTGGACCCCCGCCAAACCCCCATATGGTTGAATTATGTATTCTGCTCTCAGACAGAGAAGCACTTCCTTGGTCTTCTGTCCACACATCTCTGTGCCAGTGTGTTGTGGTTATACTCGATGTTCTGTAATAACTGTAGGTGTATCGGTTTAGATTTCTCACGGTTTGGTTTTATGTTTGGTTTTGGTTTTATGATTATGTTTTCAAACAGTAAATACTGCAGATGTTTTGGTTAAGGGTACCAATTAGTTTAAATTGAAGCTGTTCACTATAACTTCATATTTTAGAACACCCAACACTGGCATTATTCTCCACTTTTATTTTTCATAAAGCTCCTCTTATTATACCTTTACTTGCATTAAACCATATATTGATATATATAGAGAGAGACTGAGAAAGCAAAAAAGGCATGATTTTCTGATGTAAATTATTTTAGCATATTTTTTATATGTACCAAGTGACAAAATATAGTAATAAACAGTGGAATTTGCCTACATATGTGTTATATGTATATAGGCTATGTTGCTTGTTTTTATGTCAGCAAAAATTATTGTAAAATATATAAGTTTCTTTCCTCTCTGTCTCATGTACAGTCAATTCAGCAATACAATACAATAACAATACAATTATTGTAAATGCTTTTTTAAAATGGACACCTTAATTCATAGAGAGGTGATGTTTGACTTGAGTATTTTATTTTATTTTATTATTTTATTTTATTTTATTTTCCCACTAATGTAAATGTTAGGCCTCTTTCACTGATATTTGTTGCCTTTTCTTCCTGACTGTTACCCAACTTTAATGTTTACAGTGAACACAAGATTTAGTGAAAAGCTTTGTCCACCTCTCTTTTCTAAAAAGTGTGGGATGTTTGTGATGATAACACTCTCCTCAGTGCTGTGTTTCATTTTATGGAACTTTTCACAGTCGCTTCATGCTGCACAATCAATCAAGCAGGTTGGATTATTTTTTATTTTTTTTTATTTTTTTTTGCTTTTACTGAGAATAGAAACATGACCCTTGTGTTGTCTGTAAGCGAAAACACCATGCTGGTGAGGGAGGTCCACCTGGTCTGCTGCAGCATATTGTCCATACTTGCACTACAAGGTGCTTCACCACGGTTGTCTTGGTCATGCATAGTGCTTTGATATTTAGACTGGTGCATGATAATGCTGTAGACTTTCTTCCAACTGAGCCTTAATTAGCCAAGATGTCTCCATTCAAAATGATATCTTCCGCTCCACTCCGCCGCCAGATACGAGCAACTTCTGTATGGATGGCAATGGCGAGATGCACTTTCACCCGCTCTCCATTACAAGTGAACCACTTTTCATTTCGTAATTATATGTTTGCCTCAGTGGCCATCACGCTCTGAGCCCTGGATGCTATAACAGATGGCCTTGGGCCCTCAATTTATTGCTTGCTGTTTTCCACACACTTCACCTCTCTGGAGATTTTAGATTATACAGGACACATCATTCATAAAATAATATTGATTTAGTTGTTGTGTTGTTCCCTTCCTGTGTTTCCATGCAGAAACCAAGCACATGAAACCATTGTATAGAATAAGGTTGTCACAATATTTCTGTAGCAATATTGTGACAACCCAGCAATATTTCTGTAGTCGATACGAACACAAGTGATTTTCTCAAGGTACCAATTTCAAGACCACAGCAATGTTCAATAGCAATTATTATGAAACGGCACTGCTTTTACATAATTGCTTAAACTGCAATTATGGAAAAGCACTATTTTATTTAGTTAGTCAACTAAAAGTACAGTGGCCCAGTAGTGCACCACACAACGAAATCTCCACAACACAACAGAAACAAGCCGCTACATAATGAAATTAGCGCAACACAATGGAAACAAGTCGCAAAACAGTGGAATTAGCACAACACAAAGGAAATGTCGCAACACAATGGAAATGATCCACAGCATAGCAAAATTAGCACAACACAAGGAAATTAGTTCTATGCGTTGTGTTGTGGCGACTTCGTTGTGTAGATGTTGTTGTGTTGTGCACTACTGGGCCACCGTATTAAAGTATTAATAAGGTAAATTAAAACAGCAACTAAACATTGGTTCAAGTAATTATTCAAGTAAATATGTACAGCTCTGATGGTTTAATGTACTTTTTACATTTCACATAATTCATTTTATTTTTTATTGCTCTGTTTATACAATCTATTTTTCTATATTTCACTTAATTCAAATGGAGTTTTTTAAAAATTTCACTTAATTCAAATAATTTTTTACATTTTAAAAATAATTATTTATTTATTTATTTATTTATTTTTACAGTTCTATACAATTTACATCATTTTGTTCTTTCTATTTACATTTTCGAGAATTTGACCCTTTTTTTTTAAAACCTTTTTTAAAACGTAAATCGATACCCTAGTATAAAGTAGAACGTGCTTTTTAGCAGGCAAGTCTGAAACAGAATCGTAATGTGCTGTGTTTGGTTATTCTTCCATATCTATTAAGTATAACAGCATGAACCTAGAAGCTTCTGCCATTTCCAACATCTATCCTAATGAGAGGTGATGATGGGGGAGCATGCAAGCCTCTCCACCGGTTCAATCTCATCTCAGCCTTTGCCACGCAGACCGACATCTCTCTCAGCACCCTGCAAATTACCTCACATTCATCTTTCCCATGTATTGCTGTTGTTAGTGTTTTGATGCTGACCAGGTTTAGTAGCTTCAGTTGTACCAACAGTGATATATTGAAAGCTCGTCTCTGGTCCCATGCTGTGAAATTAGGGCTTCCTGTTTTCTTATTTGAAGGGCCATCTCATTACAGATTTAGATTTCTTTTGCTCTGCTAAATATATGCAGTACCGTGTGCTCGCTGTGCTACACTGAATCAAGATCACTGCAAAATCAATGAGTTTTTATTTATTTATTTATTTTTTTTGCTGCAAATGTTGAAAGCCTGTTCTCATATCAGTCAGATTTAGTTGCAGTTTAACTAGTCAGCTGTCTAGAGGTGATGTCAGTTCATAGGTGTCCTATTAGCAATCATTTAACAATCCTCATAGGTTTAATGATGTACTGTCTATCCTCTGTTACATTTTTCCTTATAGCTTCTTTATTTTTATTTATTTATTTATTTATTTATTTGATTTTTCTGGTTTTTGTTGGGTTGTGGTGTATAATACAAACCATATAAAATAAGGCTTACTTTTAAAGCTGTACTCTTTATTTTTTCTTGGTATTTTTACTACTCTGCTCTGCTTACTGTGTGCAGATTTCTTCAGAGTATTCTATTTTCAGTTTTTCCACAATGGCTTCTTGTTGCGTAGGAGGTAAAGGTCTTGACAGTTCTGTTCTTCAGTTTATTGCAGATTAAATAGGTCTCTCAAGACAGCAGTCGTCAAGCATGTGGTAAGATTTACTGCCACAATCCATTCTCAAGTATCTCTTATGAGGTGTTGCTCATTTATTATTGTAAGTTATTTAAATTAGAGCTTTCAGCAGATTAAAATAATTAATTTTAATTAATTTAATCAATTTTTGTTGGTGTTGTTGGTGTGTTAAATGGCTTGCTTGCTTGTTAATTTTATTAAAGAAAATTAATGACTTTAGAAATATTTTATTAATATCAGATGTTAACATGCTGGCAGGCCTAATTTAAAGGGACAGTTCACTCAAAAATGAAAATTGTAATAATCTGCTAGCCTAATGTCATTCAATGATGTTTTATATATATATATATATATATATATATATATATATATATATATATATATATATATATATATATATATATATATATATATATATATATATAAATAAAATATGGAAGGAGACAATTTGTGGAATGTCCAAGCTGCTTTTTTTCCATATAATGAAAATACAAGGTAAGAAAATGATATACTGTACAGGGCTCCAGACAAAAATATCGAGTAAGGAGCCATTGGCTCCTATTAGAAAAAAACTTAGGCGCCAAATTATTTTTTTAGGTGCCACAGAATAAAAGTGTTTTATTTTATTATTATTGTTTCATTTTTTCTCGCTACATTTTAACATTTCAATCATACTGCCATGTGTTTGTCTCATCTTTTCTTGACTTTATCAGCATTTTAATCCATCTTGTAGATGATCAGGTCGACCTGGGAACTAAGGTTCCCTTAAAGTGGGAACTAAATGTCTTTTCCAACTTGAAATATACAGTCACAAAGAATTGTTCGTTACACAGAATCTGTACCAATATCATGGACAATAATCATCACTTGGCCACTGAGTGTAGTTTGGGCTCCTCCTCAGTGCATCCTATAAATGTTGTCTTTCACACATTCAGTCTGTTTTTCTTCATTAGTAAAATGCAATTTTATAAGAGGAGTTGAATCATGTTGACAACAGATTAAGTAAAAATATTGGTAACACTTTAGAATAGGGAACACTTATTCACTATTAACTACGACTTTTCCCTCAATAAATTCCTAATTTGCTGCTTATTAATAGTTAGTAAGGTAGTTGTTAAGTTTAGGTATTGGGTAGGATTAGGGATGTAGAATAAGGTCATGTAGAATAAGTCATTAATATGTGCTTAATTACTACTAATAAATGGCTAATATTCTAGTAATATGCATGCTAATAAGCAACTAGTTAAGAGACCCTAAAATAAAGTGTTACCAAAATATTAATATGCAATAGTGCATAAATATAGCAAAATGCTCCTCTTTATAGTTATTTTTCTAGCTGACTGATGAGCTTATGGACACTGAGTGGTTATTCTGAGGTAAATGTATTATTACAGTGTAATGTTTAAAAGCTTTACACGTTTTCCGCTGTTTGAAACACTGAATGAGCTTTTACACGAGACATTTCAGTAAGTTGTACTGTAGGCTCTCTTATAAAATAGCCTACCTTTTGATATTAAATCATGTTCATTTCGTACTATAGTAGTAAATAGAAAGATATAATGGGTTCACTTGGTGCTTGAACTGAGGCGCTAAAGCAATAGCACCTGCCGCATTAAGCCTGTGTTATACTTTCCGCATGCGCAATCTGGACGCGTACACGGACAGAGCGGACGCGGACTACTTGTATTTATAGGCTACTACTGAAAGTGTACGCTGGTGGTCCGCATTAAAGAGCGCCAAAACCGTATTGTTTGAATTCCGTTATGAATTTGGCATCATTTTAAAGCTGATATATTGTTTATTAAAAAGTAACAAAGCACAAAGCTTTTTGCGATTACTGGACAATAAGTGCGCTTCAAAAAATATGAAGTTCACGCATTACAGAACACAGCATATAGACTTAGATCTTGATAAGAAGAAGCCATATTAGTAATGATTATAAACAAGAATTGTTAAGGATATTGCCAATATCCACACAGCTGACAGCTTTGCCTGTTGTAGTTTTTCAAGTTGTGCACAAAATAGACACAGCTTTTCTGCACTTTTACTTGCACGTCTCCGTCATTTCGATCTCTCTCGCGCTGCGTTTAGCAGACTGTGTGCGTAAGCGCTGCTGTGCGAGACAAACAATCAGGAAAACAATCAGGAAAAAAGGCCTTACATGCAAATTTTTAAGTCATAACATGTAAATATATATAGTTGCCAGTGGCGACTTCAGCAAAAACTTCACTCATAAATTAATATTTTTGGTTGCAAATGCAACCGTTTTAGTCGCAGTCTGGAGCCCTGCTGTAGGTTTGAAATGACAACATTTTATTTTGGGGTGGACTATCCCTTTAAATATATTTTTCTGTTTAGCATATGGCAACTCTCTGAAGACATTCTCTGCACTGCAAGAAATAATATCCCTAATGTCTGCCTCTTTGTAAAATCTAGATTGTTACACATTTTTTAATTATTTCTCAGATTGTTGTTTTCTTTTGGTACTTATAATGCTCCCTCAGAAGTGTACATCATGTAGCACAGCATTTTACTCTCTTCTGTCATATTTTCTGGATGGCCGTGTTGTCTCAGCATTTCGTGGCAGCTGTGACCCTGGAGGAGCTCCTGCTCAGCGAAGCGTTAGCGTGTTAAATGTACCCCCTTGAACTGCTTTGTATTCAGGTTGGGCCTCTGCCTGCCTTTCACTTGCCTGCATGTGAGGAACCAGGCACGTGGTTGGCGCGCTCATATTGCAATTTGCTACAACCTGTGAGGATTCAATGCCCTGCAGAGCCGTGGCAATTCGAAGGATGAAAAGTGACTGTCCTGCGAATCAAAGTCTTGAGGATGGAAACAGTGACCACCGGTCTTACTGTAGACACTTTACAGACTAGTTTTGAGCAAAAATTCAGTTGAAACTTTGGCCTCTGTTCAGTTTGAATCAATTTGGCCACACCTAACATGAATTTGAATTGGTATCTGTCTATCTATCTATCTATCTATCTATCTATCTATCTATCTGCCGTTCTATCTGCCGATCTATCTGTCATTCTGTTTCTGTCATTTTGTCTATCGCTCTATCTATTATTCTGTCTATCGTTCTCTCTATCATTGTCATTTTATTGTTTTATCATTCTACCTATATCGTTCTATCCATTCGATCTAGATATCATTTTATCTATCTATCTATCTATCTATCTATCTATCTATCTATCTATCTATCTATCTATCTATCTATCGTTCTGTCTATCGTTCTGTCTATCGTTCTCTCTGTCTATCTGTCATTATGTCGTTCTATCTGTTGTTCTATCTTCCGTTCTATCTATCGTCCTGTCTATTGATCTATCGTTCTCTCTGTCTATCATTTTGTCTGTCTGTCGTTTTGTCTCTGTCGTTTTGTCTTTCGCTCTATCTATCTATTGTTCTATCTATCGTTCTATCTATCATTCAATCATTTTATTGTTTTATCATTCTACCTATCTATCGTTCTATCCATTCAATCTAGATATCATTTTATCTATCGATCTAGCTATCATTCTGTTATTCATCATTCTATTGTTTTTTGCTTTTCTTTCTATATTTTTTCTTTCTGTATTTTTCTTTTTTTCCCATAGTTTTCTTTTTTTTATTAGACGTTTAAAATTAAACATTTGAAAATATTCTTGCTAGGGATGCACGATATTGCATTTTTGCCAATATTTTTCAAATCATTTTGGCCGATACTGATATATTCCCTTTTTGTTTGGTAACAAAACCAAGTCTCTCCTGTGCAGAAATTATTAGCAAAATATTTTTAATTTTTAATTAATTTTTAATTTTAACTTATATGTTAGGATTAAATAAACCATAATGAAGGTTTTTTGACAGCACATTGAAGCTTTGAAAATAACTATAAATTTCCCCCCCCCAGAAAGATGCAGTGTTAACCCTAACATTTTATTTATAAGATTTAACATTTGTAGATGGTCTAAAGCAAAACATTGTAAAAGACTTTTAGAGCTTATGATTTGTTTAAAAAATAAAACAGTATAATCAGTATATATAAAATTATTTAATTTACAAGTGTCATTTTTTTTCATGCAAGCTATAGCTTCTGACCTTTAAATCGAAACATACTCATTATTTTATGACATCAATTACTGCTTTATTTAATCAGAAACAGTCTAAATGTTACTTGTGTAGGCTATTTTACTTTTAATTTAATTAGAAGTAGGCCATCAGCACCCCCTACACATTAAAACTCCTTACTAAACGGGCATTAGGACTAGGGCTGGGTATCGTTCAAAAATTTTCGATACCGATACCTTGAGTTCGATACCGGTTCCTGAACGATACTTTTTTCGATACCAATTTTATGAAATCAGTTTTAACAAGATTACATTATCTCAAAAAAAAAACTATTTTTCAGCTTGTTGACATTTATACAGACTCAAAGCCTTCCAACATATCCAATATATCCAACACAATAAATCAGTGCAAACAATTTTAATAAAGTTCAAATAGTTTTCAGTTTACACATCTGTTAGGCTATGTTTACACTAGTGCGTGTTCAATTTAAAACGCATAGCTCAGACAGAATCATCATTTCTATTCATTTATTCTAGGTTGTTAAAGACTTCCAAGAAATTGAAAATCTTTATCCACTTTCATAAGTGGGTGTTTTATTTTCTTTCACCATATGTTTTATTGTTATTAAATTCTAGTGTAGTATGTCTAATTATTTGAATGCATAAAAACAACTTAGTTTATTCAAATTTATTCTTAAAATAGCCTTATGAAATGTTTTATTTTTCCTCAGATATTCTGTGTTCTGTATCTGGTTTTCAAATGAAGGCATAAAACGTTAATTTCATGTATCTTTAAATTATTGAAAATCAAAGTTTATTTATTTATTTTGGCAAACAAAGGGAGTTTACTATTAAAATTAAAACATGGAAGAAATGTTGTGATCATTACTAAAAAAAATAAAGTTTTAATAATTTTAATAGTAGCCTAGTAGTAGCAGTATGTACTGTCTGCTGAACAATAGTAATGTATTTTTGCTGCATTGTCTTCAAAGTTAAACCGAACTTTTATTTTGACAGGTTGCCGTGAATATCTTACAGTTCTGTGTGTATATGATATGACTAGTTTTACTCAAATCAAACGGTAAAAATGCTCCTGAAGTGACTCTCAGAGCAGTTCTGGAGATTTTGTTCATGTGTTTATGTCCTCATTTAGTGAGATGGCAGACGCTGAAATCACCGCGAGCGTCGCGCACTTCAGTCTGCGTGTAGTAGCAGACTGCTCCGTATGCTTTCGAGTCGCTCTCGCGGATGTCAAACACTGATCAATCTGCCCCGTGTCGCTTCTAGTCGAACACACCTAGTGCTGCAGGCTTATTGCCTCACTGACGTTGATGAGATTAACCCCTTAGGTATCGAAATTTGGTACCGAACGACAAGATGTTTTTCGATACTCGGTGGTATCGAGGCAATTCGGTCGGTGCCTAAAAAGTATCGAACTCGATACCCAGCCCTAATTAGGACCCCGAAGAGGCTGTCACTGCTGCCGCTGCACGTGCTATTACTTTTTACTCTATCACACACCGAACGCGTCATTCTGTATATGCTTTCACAGATTACATGCAGTGATCCTAAACAGTGAATCTAATCATCATTCAGACAAAACTTTGCTTCAAGAATGAGCCACACTGACTACGTTTACATGGACATCAGTAATCTAATTATTTACCTTATTCTGAATAAGACAATATTATGATTAAGGTGTTTACATGAGTTGCTTTTAGAATAATCCTTTCACGTACATGGATCGATTAATGGCATGCGTCATTACGTCCCCACGCGACGCCATCCGACGTCCCCTCCAGGATTTTGCGTGTAAACATATAGTTTGTCTTTGTGATGATGCCATATACAGTTTTGAGTGTTTCATTTTTCATTTTATGAAAGCTTCAAGTGCAGTTAATTATTTGTATGTGCATACAGACGACGGTGGTATTGAAGCTCTTTTATTTGCCGTCAAACGGTTGACCACTGCCGTGTGTGTATCCTGTCGCAAAATGCGGCTAAAAGTCCAACACGACGGTAATAGTTTGATTAAGGTGTTTACATGTCTGTACTGCACTTCAATAATATGAGTAAAATAGGAATACTCCACGTCTTAATTCGATTTGTGTTTACTTCGATTATGACTTTAGCCAGATTAAGGTAATCAAAAATCTCCATTTACATGGTAGACTCTTAATCAGAGTATTGTCTTAATCGTCTTAAAATCGGAGTATTGATGTCCATGTAAACGTAGTCACTGTTGACTTGATCTAATCACTAGCACACCCTGAACACATGTGAGTTAATGTATTCCTCTTATCGGCAATACATGTCGGCATAATTTTTCATATCGGGCCGATGCCGATATTTACATTTGAAGCCATTATCGGCCGATTCCAATATCAGTCCGATAATATCGTGCATCCCTAGTCAAAATCAAATTGCAATTCTACATCCTATTTACTACCACAATTCAAATTAAATTATTGAATTTAAATTTAAAAAGCGTTCTCAATTTATTTCTAAATGTTGCAAAACATTCTGCGTGCCACAAACACTTTTGTTTGTTACTTTGCATTATACTCATGAAGTTTCATGTACAGCACAATCTGGTGTATAATTTTTAGTGAATCCAGAGTCCTGCATGCTGAAGAAAAGCTCCCTGAGATTGCGGACAGCAGGTGCAGGAGTCAGTAGCTGATGGATAACTAGATGTGCGATTAAACACTTGGCCTATTGAAACCTAGAGACAGTGTGTGAGCCCTGCTGATTTGTCCATCACACTCCGAGACTCTCATCATTAGTCCTGAACCTCTCAACGCTGTGAGCATCTCTCTCACACGGCGTGGCAGAGCCCAGAACAACTCCCCGTCAAGATCAGACACCACACTTTGACCAGCGGCACTGATGGAAAACGTCCGATCCCTGTGGAGCAGCTGCTCTCCATAACCAAAGGCGTCATTTGCACCCATTAGAAGTCACACCAGTAACAGGGACAGTGTGGGCTTTCTCCAGAGGGGGCTGGTGGTGGGTCAGGCATGGAAGCACACCTCATCCCCCTTCAGGGACACACATAATCTCCTAATCACCTCCAGAGGTTAGCGATGCTATCGACCATCCAGGGTGACTTGAGGGCGCAGTATGGCTGGTATCTTGTGGCTCTTTTAAAGGGCTCATTTACTGGGCTGTGAAGAGGGTTAAGTCACTTAGGGCGACAGTGGTTTGGCCTGGGGAGACAGAGAGGGAGTGTCGATTTGTGAAAGGAAGGAGTGCTTCGCCATAGTTGTAGCTGCCTGAACGATGGAAAAAGCAGAGTCATTAGTCTCCTGTCTGGAGAAGAGGTTGTCAGTGAAGACAGAGACACTGCTCATCATGATACGTTTAAGGCCACACTAAAAGCTGAGCTCCATCTTTGCTGAAAAAGCCCTCTTTGCGGTGGCACTTTTTCATGGCAAGGGCACTATGAGTGGACAGGCTTTTCATCAAAATGTGAGAACATTCACACACAGTTAGCAGAATGACTGCTAATATAAAATTGAAAAATCACAACCCCATGGCACATTTTAAAGTGAATTTTTGCTCTGATTTGTTCGAATTGATTAAAGCTAGGTTTTAGGAGATAGCACTTTTGCACATTCTTTGCACTTTTGCACATTCTATCAGTTCAGAGTACATGTTAAATGTAGCTTTCACACTTGATACATTTGCTCAGTCAAGACGATCTGAATTTGCCCCATTCTCGTCTGCGTTTACACTGTGTTGTTGTTCAAAAGTATGCTTTCGTAATCAACCCGAGTACCTCTAAAAGCTGTGTATTGCTGCAAAATATAACAATTTGCAGTTCACTTCTCGATTTGCATTCACATTAGCCACAAACAGAAGTGGCTCACACTGATTTTCCAAACCCCTTCTTTTCAAGAACTACAAAGCTGGATTTTAGCAAGATTGAAAATAGGTTTAATATTCTGTGAAGTATTTTGCAATTCTTCCTAGAATTCAGCTTCGTAGTTCTGAAAAGAGGAGCATCTGGAATTCAGTGTGAACCACTTCAGTTTCTGTTTAATGTGAATGCAATCAGTAGTTAGCTGTTCACGCCTTGATTTGTGTTCATAAAATGCACAAACTGAAGTGGCTTAAAATCAGACTCTCTAACTGAGCTTTATGGTCAGTTGAGGTCGGTTCCACACCAATACTCTAGTATTTATGTGATGTCTGTTGGAAAAATGGTCTTGATTAGCTTCATCACCTGCTTGCATTCTTTAACTTGCTTGTGGTCTCCTCTGACCTCTGAGAAATCAGCGTAAAATCAGAGCAGAGATGAATGATTTGCCCTGACTCTTTTTCTTGAAGTGGAAAAGAATTTATCAGTGCCATGCCAGCTTTAGACAATGTCTCTGAACACTGATTGAAAGCCATGCTTGTGAGTGTGTGTGTGAGAGAGAATAGGAAGTGTACTCCAGAGTGTGAGATTTGCCACGGTCCGGGTTTAAAAATGATGGAGCTCTCTGAAGTGCAGGACGTTATTAACACAGCACACTGGAGCACATTATCAAGATGCCTTCTACAGGGGCTCAGGGAAAAACAATCACTTACCGTATGCCTACCACAGATCCCATCAATCATGTCACAGTTGTTCCATGGTGAACAATTGACTTTTTCATTTTCTTTCCACGTTTTTACTCTCTCGCTGCTGCTTTTTTCTCAGATTAGTTTTGAGCTGGGCTCTGTTGTATGTTAAAAATACACTGTAGTCAGTTCCACTTAACCCGTCTGAACTTTTAACCATGACACTAAACTTGTGCAGTAAGCTTGTTCCCTTCCTTGCAGTTGTTATTTTGTATTTTTCTGATCTTCTTTCCCCATGTGACATAAAATTCCACATTTTCTTTTAGAGAAATTGCTAACTGGCATTAAATGGATACAAAAATGAAAACTTTCATCATTTACTCACCCTCAGGGTGTCCCAAACTTGACGGATTTTCTTCTGTAGAATGAAAACATTTTGAAAAATATCTCTATTATTTTAACTGAAAATCAGTGAAGCACAGTGTTGTTTTTGGACAGCACTGATTTTCAGTGTATGGGTGAAAAACACTTAAAAAACATTCTTCAAAATATTTTCTTTTATGTGTATAAAGAAAGTCATAAAGGTTTGGAAAGACATTGGTAAATGATGACAGAATTTCCTTTTTTTGTTGGCATTAACAAGCATTATTTTATAACCAGATGTCTTTTAGCTAAACTGCACAATAAGTAGCTTTAAGAAGGTATGATGAAGACATTCTCATCCATGTCAGGACATTCGAAGCCATTGTTCCATTGACTGCCTCATCAGTACTCTGGGTGGGATTGTGAAACAGAGCTGTTTATGTGGTGTGATAACATTCGCCTTAACATATTGCAGGCTTTAGCTTAAAGATTATGTGTACTAGAGGAATAATGTGGGAAGAGGCTTGGGAGGGAATTAGCACAGAACGATTTGCTTTGCACCAAAGTCTTAGTGCTCTGGATCCAGGGTTCTTCAAGACAACTCTCTTGCTCTGTGGTTGGTTGGATTTGGTCTTCTTGCAAAATCACAGAGGTAGGAGATTCACAGTGCAATGAATGAACAAGTGGAATTATGGGCAATAAAATGCTGATATATGAAAATTTTGCAAAATAATGCAATCTTGGGTCACACTTTATTTTATCTCACCATTAACAAGCCATTAACTATGACTTTTGCCTCAATAAACTCCTAATTTGCTTTTTTATTAATAGTTAGTATGGTAGTTGTTCATTTTAGGTATTGGGTAGGATCAGGAATGTAGAATATGGTCATGCAAAATATGTGCTTTATAAGTGCTAATAAACAGCCAGTATGTTTATAATGGGCATACTAATAAGCAACTAGTTAATAGTGAGAATTGGTCCCTATTCTAAAGTGTTACCCAATCTAGTTTATGCCAGTAAAGGTGTTTACATGCACTCCAAAGTTGGGGCGAAAAATTGTTTGCTGATCTGGTTTTGATGATTATCAAATAAAAGAAAACAGTTTACACATCGTCAGTTATAAGTACAGTACTTTTCAAAAGTTTGGTTTGTAAGATAAAAAAAAAATAATAATAAAAAGTGTCTTATTCTCACCTAGGCTGCATTTATTGGATAAAAATGTGTAAAAATAGTAATATTTTTTCAATATTAAATATGAATATTAATATTATTATATTAATTTTTATGATTCTTTGATTAATAAAAAGTTAAAAAATAAATCATTTATTTAAAAATAGAAGTTTTTTGTAACATAAATCTTTCGATCAATTTAGTGTGTCCTTGTTGAATAGAAAAAAATCTTGATGATCCCAAACTTTTGAAAGGTAGTATACATTTGCATACCTAGAAATTATTCTTAAGATATATAGTGTATGCACAGATATCTCGATAGTGTTGTCTTCACTTCACTTTTTTTTACTTCAGGTGAAGCTTGCTGTCACCTGAAGTGCTGTTTTATTTTTTTCCCTATTTAGACTGTAAAACGAACAAGGCAGAATGTGCCTTGCCATCTTTGATAAGGTATCAAGTTGAGGCAGCCTTGCTGCGCAGGCTGAGGTAAAACAAGTGGCGTGCAATCTGTGCAGCGGTTGCCAGTGAGAATATGTTAAATCAGTCGCAACTTTTTTGGTTTCATTTCCATGTTTCTGAAGATTAACAAATATTTTGTCTATCCAAGTGTCTGTTCCTGGCCCTCATTGCACAATGATGCGCCCCCGTAGAAATGTAGGTGGATGGAAGAAACAGAGCAGCTGCGTATGTGGAGCGCTTGTAGTGTTTCCCGTCTGCCTTTATCTCTTTTTCTCTCTCTCGTTCTCTCAAACACAGGCTTTATTGCAGTTAATTATCGCACGTGACTATTTGTCTCTGCTTTCCAGCAATAGACTCCTGGGAAAACTTGAGCCCGTGACGGCACATGATTTGAAATAGCATCCTGTCGGACGCGCTGGTCGTTAACGCCTTCAGTGCTCTGCTGGGACTGTTTTTAATGGGGGGTGAGTGTTGTGATTAGGACGGAGGAACCAGGCGTCGTCCCCCATAGGGATTTGAGTTCCTTTATGCAGAGCCCAGTATGCAGTAAGAAGCCCCTATAGGAGTCGGCGAGCTGTATTTTTTTCCATTTTGCAGGCCTGGTAGAGGGGCTAATGTCTTATTGATCCTCTCAGCGTGTAACTGGCATTAGTGTGCTCGGTAGCCCCTTCCTGCTGTTTGCTTACAGCTAGTATGACGCCTCTCTTTGGACCAGGTGTTTACTTTAGCGTTGCACAGGGACGAAAGAGACCCTCTCCTGTACACTCTCATGTGTAAATCTGCACTAGCGGAGATGCACTAAATGGTTACTTAGCCAAGCAACACATTGTTTTCAAAGGCTCCATTCACGCAGATTTCACGCTAGTTATAGCATGTACCGCAGTCATGGCAACAGCTGTGGAGAAGCACTCACCGTTGGCATGGTTACAGGTCACCATTCCTCCATGGCAAGACAAGGAAAAGATGTGGACAAAGGGCTATTTCTACTCTAAGGAAAAACAAGGAGTTTTTGTTGTTTTCTAGGCACTAAAAATTCTGTAATATTAATACTCCTAAATTATATTTCAGGATGTGTAATGGTGACTGAGATTAGAGGGAAAAATGTCTCTGATACTTACCAAGGCTGCATTTATTTAAACGAAAATACAGGAAAAACAGTAATATTGTGAAATATGATGAAATGTTTGTAATATATTCTAAAATGTAATTTATCCTTATGATTTCAAAGCTGATTTTCAGCTTTCACATGGTCCTTCATAAACCATACTAATATGCTGATTGGATGCCAAAGAAACATTTCTTATCATTATCAATGTTGAAAATGTTTTTATATTTTATTAATCTGTTTTTGTGTAAAACTTTTATACTTCTTTTAGGTAGGACTGGGTGATATGACAAAAAAAATAAAATCTCTTTCTTTGTCAACACAAAAGCGCATTCTGTGTGAATGGGACCTAGCGATATATTCTACTTATGATCCTTCACGGAGCGCATCACGTGTGCAGTTAATCACGTGCGCCAACATTTGGTTGGATCATTCTTTTCTCTTTACTGCTATCACTGGCATATTGTCTAAGTGTCTAATTCTAACGTTTGGTAATATTTCTATTCAAAAACACAATTCTTCATTTTATAAAAAATAAAATCATGGCAAATCATTAAATTCGAATTAATAAAAAAAAATTTAAAAATCTCCCCGCCCTACTTTTGCGATCATTTGACAATAGACATTTCAAAGTTAATACATTTATGCATTTATACATTATTAGGCATTTAAAGCCAATAGAACTGTTTTACAATCTCTCTCTTTTCCAGAGATTTTCATTTTGTTTGCTTGTGTTTTCTCAAAAGTTCACACTGTTCCTCTCCTTATCACAAACCTCACAATATGTGCAATGGTGAAAATTTTAATAAAAAAATTGAGTAGCTCAATGTTGTTGCAGACAGTGCCGACTTCAGTGTGCAGTGATTTGTCTTATTGGCAGCCTATTTTTGAATGAGCAGAATAACCCAAACACTTTTTCATTTGAATGACCTGCACTGCACGTCTCACTCTCACGCTTCAGGGTCTGCTGGCAAAAGGTCAACGCTGCCACATAGCTTTACTGTCGCTTTCTGTTTGAAGCCATCTGAATTGACACAGATCTTCGCTCTAGTTCACCTGTCTGCTGTTTCTGCCAGCACCAGAAAGATGTTATGTGACAGAGCCAAATGCACTGAGGGTACTCTGTTTCATTATTTGCAAATTCCCTTAAAACAAAGCAAAAGCTCATTTTAGCATACCACCCATTTTAAATAGTGTCAAGATGTTGCGATCTGGAGTGTGTAGGGGGTAATATTTCCAGCTGTACATCTTTAGGAAACACATTCATCTTAAATGATTCAATAGGAACAGCTCTTGAGTGAGATGACAATTCTGCTGGTGTGTCGGGCTCTTAAAGAAATTGTTGGAAGATCTGTGCAAGAAGCAGATTTAATAGCCTACGGTTAAACGGTTTTGTCTTTTACTTTTTGTTTTGCAGAGAGCACAAGAGAACGTGTGCTCTCTGCAGGATGTGTCTTTCCTGTTAGTCCTGTTTGCTTTGGGTAGGGCAGACAGATTGGCAGGAGGGGCCAAAGTGATTGAGTGTAGCCATGGCTACTGTATGACTGTGTCGCCATGGTGATCCAGCCTCCTGACTCGTTACATGTGCAAGCTTCAGGTTGTTCAGAAAATCCTCAAATGAATATTTTCCACAAGGTAAAATTAACTAGGTGTTCCCCAAGGGTCAGTCTTGGCCCATCTTATATTTACTGTTACTTTTAAATGTAATGCTCTTTAGGAAGTAGTTAAAATGTTGATATGATGTCAGATTAATTAATTTCAGTCTGAGGATGACCTTGATACTGTTATAGAACTGTGGTGCCAAATGAGATTGAGAATGTAATCTTTCGTAGAATACAAACGGTTTTGTTTAGATTGATTCAGCAAGTAATCCCCATTTGAAGCAGACTTTACGGTATAGAAAAAAATGGGTGAGTGTTCATATTTATTATTTAAAATGGGTCAAATTTACATTCACGGTATTAGGGAAATAGTCTTATTCATTGCAGCTTAAAATGAATTAGTTTACAGACTTGTTGGTGTGGTTAACAGATGGTAAGCATGCAATTTTTAATGGTCAACTACTAGGAATAGAAGCACCAGCTTGCATGTACTTTGAACATTAATATTAATAAAGTTGGAGACAAAAAGTTTAATTTATATTTACTTTTTTAATGAAAACAGATTGGCTTTTTTCTTCTGCTTTGTTCCCCCAAAAAGGTGTTTTTGGAACTGATAATACAAATTCAGTGGACAATCGAAACGCGTCAACAGACCACAGTGTTCTGCCACAGGATGAATCACGTAAACCAGCAGCACATGTGTGATATCTGTCACAGCTGCCTGAAATGAGTTTTGGTTGAGTGCCACTGAATCAGTACCAACTCTTCTGTCAAGTCAGCTCTAACTCCCTGGAGAGTAAAAAGAATGATGGACTACTTGCTCTGTTCGCATATCCTTTTTGTGTTGAAATCATGTCATTTCAGTCTCTGTCACAATACAGTGCTGCCAATGTGGTGCTGCACATTGTACATTGTGCTTGTACCGATGTCCCAAGTAAAGTTAGAGGACAAAAGACAAGAAATTGTTACAGGGTGCGCCAGAATTACATAATACTATCATGATGTCATTATTTGTTTTTGTTTGTTTGTTTTTGCTCTCTTTTGTTTTGATTCATCATTCTGGCGACATTGTCTATCAGTCGACATCTCAGAAAATGCTGGTAAGTTTTTTATTTTTTTTATTTTTTTTTTTATTTTTTTCTCTCCTGAGCTTGATTGCACTTATTTTAATTTCTGTTGTATGTATTTTTTAATTTTTTTAATTTTATTTTTTTTCCATTATTTTCATTTGTTTGATTTTCACAGTGTGGCCATTTTGGTTCTTTGTTCACACACTACAGCTTTGTGAATGCAGTGGATTGGGGTGAAGGTGTTAGAGGGTAAAACTCTGTCCTAAAGAGGATGCTTAGTGCACCACCTGCTTGATAAGTGAGCTTAAATATACCTCCTCTACCGCTACAGCTTTCCACCCCACCATTCACATATATACTTTATATTTATATTTATTTTTCTTGTCTTTTACAACTTCAAACACCCTGGTGTGCATGCCTACGAAAGCTCGTCACTGCATATTGTTATCATTATTTTGCAATTGAAGGGCACAATTCAAAGTTTTCCAATTTCATCTAGATTGATTTCTCATTGTTTTGTGCATTTTCAGCTGTATGGTGAATGATCCGTGCTTACCGCAGGAGACTGTGCAGGAACACTTGGAGTTTGCGCATTGTGCTTTGCTCGCATCAATACATCGCTGTAATGGTTTACGACCGTGTGGCTTGTCGCATTTCATTGGAGACTTTTATGGGGATTTGAGTTTGTTTGTGCCACCTGATTCTCATTTTGTTTGTTTTCGACTGGCTTGTCGATTTTCTTTTTTGTTTGTGTTTTGTTCATGAATGCAGAATGCATGAATTACTTGATGTCTTAAAGTTAAGAATTTGATTAGCTTTTCATTTGAACTGTTTAATAATTGTGCCATCATCTTCCTTTTAATTTTAAATTCTCTTCTTTCATTTTTGTTGGCTTGAAACAAATACCAGCTGCTGTCTTTAATTAGCTCTCGTAACAAATACCGTTCGTCAAACAATATGAATACGGGTGATGTGAGTTTTTGCAACGATCATGCTGTGCTGAGGGAACTGTTGTTATACCCTGTTGTGTGCTGCGGTACATAGATACATGGTGTTGAATACCTTCATTTTTATGTTAGCCTGTATTTCAATACTTAAACTCTATATCATTCTCAGTAAGACTTGTGCAGGGTTGGATCGTCGGGTGGGTTTACAAGCCTCAGAGGTGCAATGAAGTGTGACTTCCTAACAGCAAAATTCAGTCATGAGCCTTGCTCTTTCTAGATGAGAGGAACCCCAGTATGAGTTTTTCCTCACATGTTTGACAAACCAAGACCTCCCTTGGTCCCTAGGCAGCCCAATTTTAGAAAAAAGGCTACGCTAATACTTTTTAAAGAGATATAAAGAAGAGAAAGGTGGGTTTTGGCACTGTTTTACAGAGGGGTGCATTGTCATCATGGCTTTGTTGGATCTGTGTACATAACTGTTTAAAAGTTTGAGGTCAGTAAGATTTTTTTTTTTAATGTTCTCAATAGACTGATACTCACTTATGGTAACCAAGGCTGCATTTATTTGATCATATTTATAATTAACAGTAATTTTGTGAAATATTATTACAATATAAAATAACTGCTTTCTGTTTTAATATTTAAAAATGTAATTTATTCCTAAATAAATAAATACATACAAATCTTACTGACCCAAACTTTTGAACAATATTGTAAATCTGACAGTTTTGTCATAACTGTTTCCTCTTTTCTTGTAGTCTACTCCATTGCACCTGGCAGCCGGATACAACCGAGTCCGAATAGTTCAGCTTCTCCTGCAACATGGTGCTGATGTTCACGCTAAAGATAAAGGGTAGGTCTGCTTATGTCTCCCTTTTTTTCCTTACTTTCCTGTCTCTATCAGCTATTTTCACTTTTTTTTTCACTCTAGTAAAAATTTTGGTTCATTAGCCTACCTTTGTCCATATATTACTTAAAGGAAAAGCAAATTTTTGGCGTAAATGATTTTGTGTGTGTTTTTCGTTCTTGCGATTCCTAGTGGTCTAGTTCCTCTACACAACGCCTGCTCATATGGACACTACGAGGTCACAGAGCTACTGCTAAAGGTAAGGACAAAAACCTGAATGGGTGTGCATGTATAATTTAGTGTGACCTGTGTGGAAGACAAGCAATACTGTTTCCAGTTAAGCAGCTTGTCCTAACTGGGCGCAATGCGATGAAGCATTGATTCAAAATCCTGCTCCACTTACTATGTATTTAAATATAGTATATATTTAAATATATAGTACTATACTTTATATTTTTTCCATGCTGTGCAGTGTTTTGGGCATCACTGTGGAGAGAATGATTGCTATGAGTTATTTTAGAATTATTTATAGACTATATATTATAGATTATTTTGAATTTTTAGTGACAAATTCAGTGTATGTCCTACATACAGTTTCAATCTACATGTCCTGTCAGTTTCAATCTACATGTCCTGTCAGTTTCAATCTACTTGTCCTGTCAGAGTTCACTCTGTTTCAGTGCAAACACAAACTCCCCCTGCCTTGAGCCTGAAGTTCCAAAGAGTATGGCCTTTAAGCCCAGCTTCCTTTATTTACAAAGCTGTTATATGAAACACTATGCTCATGGTGTGTTCTCCCATGCTCAGTGTGTCAACAGAGCCCTGCGGAGTGGCCAATCTGTCTCTACAACAATGTTTGGAGTTTGATACACAGCAGAACAGAGTATTCTCGGCCTCAGGAGAGCTTATCACAATATCAGTAGCTCCCCAGATCTCCTTAAGCCCCCTCAATCATTATATTCGATTAAATGTTCTGTGCAATGATCAGAAAGACAATTAAGAATCCTCTTATCGTACACTGCTGCATTGTGAACACCTGACGTTATCTTGATGTTCCTGAGTTCCTCAGGAGCTTTTGTTTCACTCTTCTTACTTGCAGCTCAAAAGAATCTCTCTCTGTTTTAAAAGGATAATTCAACCAAAAGAGATTTTCTCATTCAGCCTCATGTCATGAAACACAAAAGGAGAAATTTAGCAGAATGTTTTCCACAATTAAAGTGGATGGTGACCAGGTTCTGTCAAGCTTCAAGTCCTTTGAAGCCATCCATTAGATCTTTGTAAAGAAAAGACTGAAATTTCACTGAAAATCCACCTCATATTCAAAAATGGCCAGACAAAACTTCACATCAGTTGTCACTGGTTTTCATGTTTTAATGGGGCATGAACTTGTCTAATATTTTATTTAGTATTTGATGGTAGATAGGAATTTGAAAGAGTAAAGAAAAAAGCATTTTTAGGCGATCTATCCCTTTAATCGTTTTGTACTGTTTACCCCTTGCCTCTGAGTGCAAGTTGATGTCTCCGTTTTGGAAAACTGCCATTTTCTAAAAATGTGTTTCGATATTCTTTTCCCTCAGTGCTATTAACTCTTCTTCTGGGGCATAGCAGACTCCCTAATAGATAGAAATTCTTAATCTATGCTAAAACTGCTCTAACTGCTCAGGCGGAACTGCATAATGTTCTCGATGTATTTGAAAAGGAATCTGGGCTGTCAGAGTTGGCGCCATCCTTTCCGTGTGATCTCACCCTGAATGTTTTTCTGTAGCATGGGGCGTGTGTTAATGCCATGGACCTCTGGCAGTTCACCCCTTTGCACGAGGCTGCCTCCAAGAATCGCGTGGAGGTCTGTTCCCTGCTGCTGAGTCACGGAGCCGATCCCACGCTGGTCAACTGCCATGGGAAGAGCGCGGTGGACATGGCCCCGACCCCAGAACTCAAAGAGAGGCTCACATGTGAGTTTTTATAGCATATATTGCCTTATAAAACAGCCTTATTCCTTATTGCTTAAAAGCGAATTAAAGACAACATACTGGGATCCAGGCCTGGCACCAGGACGCACGACTTGGTGGAGCTTTTATATTTCTTGGTGTGGCCGAATCGGGCGGTTGTTGTGCGGTTGGTTTCAAGTAAACACACAAAATGCATTATTTGTGTAACACTTTACAATAATTCACTAACACTTAAATTACTCAGAAAAGCAAGCAGGTGCATGATTTGGCAGAGCAGCCAATACAAATAATTCATAACTGTTTCCTTACCTAAATCCTGCGTTTGGATCAGGCTCGGTTGCAGAATCATATCACTCTGTGCTTCTGAAATTATTATCTTCATCTATATAGTGTAGTAGTTAGCTATCTCTGTGTCGTACGTGGTCGGTTGTCAAACATGAAAAACAAGTTTTATTTCAATCCTTAATATATTATCGTATACAGCATGTAAAGAGTGCTCCCTTTAAATTTATTAAAAGCTGTCGCTCATTCATCATAATCTTACAAAGTTCCATTTTAACCAATGAATGTGACCACACAATGAAACTATTTTTTTTTTTAATGAAGTTACGAGCATGATAGAACTCGGCACTGGACAAAAAGCGTTGAGTGCGTGGATTCCAACCTAAACACCTCTGATTGGCCATTGCGTTGTAGAAATCAACAAACATGTCTGTGATTGGCTACTTTGCTCCCCTCTGCGAAAATGCATTGTAAAATCATTTGACACTTTCCAAAGCAGAAGATACACTGGATTGTTTGCCAAATCTATTTCGTTATGCTATTATTACGAAGAAAACAGATCCTAGACCAGGAGTTATGGGCAGTTTTTCCATCTAAAAGCAATCAGTTAGACTATTATACACTATGAGTTAGACTATTATACACGCTAAACTAAAGTCTGGCCGTCCCCCTCGGTTCGGAGGGGGGGCACAGGGCCCCCCCTCTGGCGCCGGGCCTGCTGGGATCTTTCACCATTTCTCAGCACAAGTGGCATCAAAACCCACAAAACTCATCCTGCTTGTTCACCTTGCAAGTGTAAGTGAGCTAGACGCGACTTGGCTCTGATTGTTCCTGCCACATTCTCACTGGCACCGAGACAGACACATCAAGGTTTAGAGAAAGACGCCTTTAAACATACAATATTCTCGTTCTGCATAATTCAAGCGCAGTGGAGGCTGAGCTCCAGTCTGCTGATGAGGTTGGCAGGCAAAGTCGTTATATATTTTGCCTGTGAATTCTCCATCTGGCTTCTCCCAGTGTGGGGTGGAGTGATGTAGTTTTGACTGAAACTTTACACAATTTGCTGTGTAAAGATTTTCCTTAATGTAGAATTTGTGTTTGAGTTTGTGCTGCGAGTATTTTAGAATACAAACTCTTGTTGTAATATTATTCACTTTTTTGATAGTGTCTGGTAAATTAAAAATATGCTATAAATAAATGTAAAATATAAAACAATTCTAATAATATTTCTATAATATTCTATAATATTTCTATAATTACAAAATAGATCATGTACTATATACATGAATAAAGTACAATATTTAGTTCTCAGTTCTCCGTCCTTATTAATTGCTCAAGCTGTGATCCAAGAGTGCTAATATTTAATACACCAGTTCAATATTATCTTCTATACTCGTGTTGTTTGTTTGGCTATATGCAAAGCTTGATGCTTTGACTTCTTTTAAAACAATTTTAACAATTTGACAAGTTTGTATGAAACTACTCAATATTAATTTACTTGTTTAAAAAAGCAATATTAACATTATGATTGAAAAATGAATTATTTTCATGCTGTGGCTGATACTATTTTTGCTGATTTGGAAAAAAAAAATTCAGCACATTACAAAATAAATTGAATTGTTTTAACAAATGAATTCTTTTAACAGTTTTAAATGCTTCAAGTTAAGCATTTTAACATTATAATGTACAGTATGAAAATGTATATTCATTTTAAGATTCGCTAAAGATTGCATTTAACTGTTTTTACAGATGAACTGTTGGCAGAGATCATCTAATTGTTGTAATTGCAATGTTTTGTTAAATATCAGCATGACAGGGATTACCTTTGGCTGAATCCCAGCCATCCTCATTCAGTAAAACAGCTCTCATGTAGATGGAATAATGTTCTCTCTTTGCTGTTCTTATGAGCAGAAGCATAACAAATTGAATGCGCAAAATTCATTCGATCAGGTCAGGAGATTCAGTCATACATTTTAGATATCCTAACTCAAATTTTTGCTGCCGGAAATCCAGATTGCATTGTAGCTGTGAAGCTTCAATTACTTTTTTCACGCTTTGTCTTGATGAATTATGTCTACCAACGGCTTCTGTCAGAGCGTCTTGCATCACCTCTCTAAATATTCTTTTTTTTCCTCCGGTGCAGACGAGTTTAAGGGCCACTCTCTTCTTCAGGCGGCACGGGAAGCAGACATGACCAAGGTGAAGAAGACCCTAGCTTTGGAGATCATCAACTTCAAGCACCCACAGACGCACGAGACGGCACTGGTGAGCCCCTGCTGATTTATTTCAAAGCTCACCAGCTGAGACATCAGGTTGAAAGCAGATGTTAAAGGGGTAGTGCAAAAATAAAATTCCTGTCATTTACTCGCCTTCATGTCATTCCATACCTGTATGAGTTCATTTTTTCTTCCTTAAAACACAACAGATATTTAGACAGGATGTCCACGCTGCTCTGTTCCATGCAGTGATAGTGAATGGTGTTACCAAAAAGACAGAATTAGCAGTGAACTGTGACACTTAGGCAAGGCCTCTGTCCTGTGTTTCAGCACTGTGCTGTTGCTTCGCCTCACCCAAAACGAAAACAGGTCACCGAACTGCTGCTACGGAAAGGAGCCAACGTCAATGAGAAGAACAAAGAGTGAGTGAATGTGCCTGTCATGTGTTTATCAAATGGCAAATGTTTATCCCCTTAAGACTGATGCTAAGGTCTGTCTTTCTTTCTCATTATCTTCTGTTATCTTCTCCTTATTCCCTGTGCAGCTTCATGACGCCTCTCCATGTGGCAGCAGAACGGGCGCACAATGACATCATGGAGGTTTTGCAGAAACACGGGGCGAAGGTACATACCTGCATGTGCTCTCGAGTGCCTACAGAGCTACGATACACACATACACACACATTTACACACCTGACACCTCGCTTCACTCTCCAGCTCTCACAGTATAGTCTACCTTAACGGAATAGTGTACTGAAAAATTGTCATTGTTTATTTACCCATTGGAAACCTGTATTCTGGGAAGAAAGAAAAGATTTTTGGAATTTTTTTTCTCTTGCCATTTAACAACAGCTCAGGTCAAAGAGAGGGAGGTAATTGGCTATTTAAAAATAGATTATGATTGGTTTTGGTACAAGCACCATTGACTGACATTATAAGTGGTCTACTGGGGAAAAAATAAAACGCTACAAGTGTAGAATATGGCCCCTCTACAGAACCACAGCATCTTTTTTGTCTGTTTTCACCTGAAGTGACAAAAATTAGTTCAGTGGAGCAGCATTTCTGTCACATCTACTGTTGTGTGCTGTTGAGTCATCGCGGTCCTGCTGTAAGAAGAAAAGAATGAAGAATGAGCTTTGCCAACACTGCACTTCTTGGTTTTTTTTTTTTTTTTTTTTTTTTTTTTTTTGTCAGAGTAATTTGCCTGCTTATCAGTGGTTAAGATAATTGGCTTTGAGATGGAAGAGCTCATCATCAGTATGGAAGTGTTTATATGCTAACATCTTCCCAATTAGCTGCCAAACATTCATCACTCTGTTTACAAAGATACTTTAGCAGATTGGTCTCTTACTTGAAATCTTATCACTAGAGTTGGGAATCAAGAACTTATTCTGATTCAGAACATATTTTTGTCAAATTTGATTTATTGATTTAAAAATATTGAAATTACTTGAATTTTAGGAAGTTGGTTCTGTTATTTTTTCTTTAACATTTGCATTCTTCCACTAATGCAGATGGAACTGCATAAAAAAATGCATAAATTATGCAAAACATCAGAGAAGACCTGGCAATAGATTCATGTTTTTTTGTTGGATATGCACAGGAATGTAAACTTAAATTACCTGATTTATTGTTTCCCATAATTAATAATTTGGCGCTTCAGTGTGTGTGTGTAGAGAAAAGTTGCCTTCTACATTTTTTCCACAGACCTGGCACATTTGACATCCCTCACAGACAAACTAAATCCAAACTACTGGTTTAGAAGAGATAATGAAGACAGCACAGTTTGCTAGATGAAATAAATTTGAAAACATGAAAAGGTTCTAAGCTCTTTCGAGAATTGTATTGCCTAAAACTATTTTGATTCTTATTTGTTTTTCTGATGTACTCCGAAATGACCTCATTTCACAACAGGCTGCTGAGGAAATTAAATGTATTCTAAATATTTAAAAGTTTGGGGTCTGTAAAATAATACTTGTTTTCAGCAAGGATGCATTAAATTGATCAGAAGTGACAGTAAAGACATTTATAATGTCACAAATACTGTTCTTTTGAACTGTCTATTCATAAAAGAATAATGAAAAATGTCATGGTTTCCACAAAACTATTAAGCAGCACAATTTTTTTCAACTGTGATGATAAGAAATGTTTCTTGAGCACCAAATCAGCATATTAGAATGGTTTCTAAAGAATCATGTGACACTAAAGACTGGAGTAATGGCAGAGGATTCAGCTTTGCCATCACAGGAATAATTTTTTTAATAATATTATTTCACAATATTACGGTTTTTACTGTATTTATTTGTATTTAACTGTTGTTTTTACTTTTGTATTGTATTTATTTGTATTTATCCTCTTTTTTTAAAGCTCTCTGTTGTGAGCCAGCTCTGTTTCTGTAATACTTTTTAAAAAATAAATCTTACACATTTAAAGGAAGTGTCAAAGTTTTCTGGTGAAAGTGAATAGGTAAACAGCCTGCTGCCTCGGTCTCACAGCTGGACTGTGTCAGAGAAACTGGAGGACGTTTATGAGCTACATCAGTCATGTCATTACCTCTCCAGAGCAGCGAGGGGTAAAAGACTTCCAAATCAATGGAGCTCTTTCAGAGAGCCAAATCAGATAAGCATCGACTAACTGATCAGGCATTCAGCTACCGCCTTGGCTGAGAGCATCAGGGCTGATCAGCTATTCTTCAGCGGAGAGACCAGGGGAGCCGATACTCCAGTAAATAATCTCATCCACAGTCTGCCGTCTTTGTTCGAGCCTAGAGTGTATCTAAAGGGCCTCCCCGTTCATCAAACTTGCGTGTCCTACTTTCACGCAAGGTTGTATTATCCAGAGGTTCTCTTCATTGATGCTGTGTGGCTCTTTTATGCTGCCTGGAGCAGCTTGATTTTCAAAGCCGACCTCCCTTGTGCTCGTATCCCAGCTCTTCTGCATGATAAATAAACGGAGGCTGATCCGCCGTAACCCGAATTCCATCATTCAATCATCAGCCAGCGTCCATCTGTTGCAGTACGACCCTTCGGAAACGCATCCGATCGTTAACTGGTGTTGCGACCCAGCTCGCTGCCAAACTTCAGTGGCCAGACTTAAGTGACATTAATGGACTGGATAATTAGTCAGGCTGGAGGTTCAAAGACAAAAGGCTATTGTAGCTAGTGTGTGTTTACAGACCACGTGTGAACCAGTAAACAGATGGTGCAGAAGCATTGTGTTAATAAGAAGAGCAGGAAGCATGAAGAATAAAGCTGTCTAAAGTAAACACAGTCACTGAGAAAATCAGCTGACGGTGGGAGCTGCTTATTAGCTGAAGATCTAGACTGATATGTGTAGCTTTGTTCAAACTGACTGGAAAATATGTTTTTGGTGTAGACTGTACGACTGAAATCTGTTTAGCAGTTTCTCTGTTTGGACAGGACAAAATTCACGTTTAACCTGATTTGTACACTACCGTTCAAAAGTTTGAGGTCAGTAAAATTTTGAAATCTTTCTGAAATAAAGAATGAAAGAATGTCTCTCATGCTTAATAAGGCTGCATTTATTTGCTCAAAAATACAGAAAAAAATAGTAATATTCTGAAATATTATTGCAATTTAAAATAAAGCTTTTCTATTTTAATGCAGTTTAAAATGTCATTTACTCCTGTGATGCGAAGCTCATTAATCCAGTCTTCATGATCTCACGTTGTCACATGATCCTTCAGAAATCATTCTAATATGCTGATTTGCTGCTCAAGAAACATTTCTGATTATTATCTATGTTGAAATGTTGAAAACAGTCGTTCTGCTAAATATTTTTGTGGAAACCTTTATACATTTTTTTCAGGATTCTTTGAATAAAAAGAATAAAAATCAGCATTAATTTAAATAGAAATATTTTTGTAACATCATGATTCTTCACTGTCACTTTTGATCAATTTCTTGCATCTTTGCCCAAATAAAAATAAAAGGATTAAAGTAAAATCTTACTAACTCCATACATTTGAACAGTAGTGTATGTAGTTTAGAATTTCAATTCAGAATCAGATTTTTGTATTTCAGTCAGTCATATTGGATTTAATAGTTTTTTTTTCATCATTTGCAACTCTGTATGTAATCATAATCATGTAATCATAAATGTGTATACAGTATGTAGTACAGATGTGGAAACATTTAGACCATAGAACATTTTCATCCAAAAATGCTGTTTTCAGACAAAAGAGGCGCGTTTCCATTACCCTTCAAATTGCGCAAATTAAAATTGCGAAAATCTCACCAAAATCCGTTGCCATGACTTATCACGAGAGGCAAAAGGTTACGTTTTAGTCGCATAACATTGGTTAATGGAAACACCGACATTTCGAAATACTTTTTTATCGACATTTATAAAATATCACCAAAGTTTTGCGCAAATCTGTAATGGAAAATGGCTGAAAATGAGCAAAAACCAGAATGTGAACCCCAAGATGGAGAAGACAAAATGCAAGGCTATGTGAAATCCTGCAAGCATAACATATTTGCAAAGAACATTTTTAACATTTAGCATACTCTGATGTAAGCATCCTTTTACCGATGAGATTTCATTTTCAGTTTTATGCATTATTATCAGTCACACATTTATTTTAAAACAAATCAGAATTGGTTGTAGTGTAAACAAAGCCATTTTGTGTTTGATGTGGAGAACTGCGTCATGTGCATTTTTCACTTCCAGTAAAGCATGATTTTGCTGAGAATTTTAGTTTTTTGAAAAAGTAACAAGTTTGAGACAGAATAATGAACTGTAATCGTGCCATACACTAAACCACACGCACTCATTTACGCAGTAGGTCCCTTTCTTTCTTTGCTGTGCAGTGTTGATAGTCTTTGAAGGAGCGTGGAAGTTTCCCAGGGGCTTGTCTGATTAATTCATATTTGTGTTCATTTCAAAAGAGGCCAAGTTTGCTTACAGCTCAGTCTTGCTCTGTGGGCTACGTTCAGATGTGCTCTTCACTGATCAGTGAGGAGGAGGAAATTTCAGTCTGCTCACTTCCTTTCCATCATTTTTTTGTTTGTTTATAGATGAATGCTGTTGACACGCTAGGTCAGACGGCGTTGCACCGGGCGGCTCTGGCAGGACACTTGCAGACTTGCAGGCTACTGTTGAGTTATGGAGCCGACCCCGCCATCGTCTCCCTGCAGGGCTTCACAGCCGCACAGATGGGCAATGAAGCTGTACAGCAGATCCTAAACGGTACAGACTGAATCTGGGGTTTGGGATTGTTTATTTGGACTTTGATGTTATGCATTAACAATTATGGAAATTCACGTTAATTTATGCTTGTGTCTGTTAGAAAACATTCCAGTGAGGAATTCAGACATGGATTATAGGCTCTTAGAAGCAGCAAAAGCAGGAGACTTGGACACTGTGAAGGTGAGAGGCGCCTTAATTTGGTTTCAAACTAATCAACTAGTTGTCCACCAGTCAGCCAAGGGTTAAACA